>CM062805.1:859046434-859503934 GCA_031772625.1 Pinus tabuliformis
AAACGCATAATATAGCAAGAGAGAACTCTAAACTATTTCGGCCACCTTGAGCATCTAACACAGGTATTTAATGAAGGAATAGGATCTGGTTTTTTTTTGGTTAGGAGTTTCAATCCTTGAAGGTTTGTGCTATTGCAAAAGGAGTGAAGGCTTTAAAGAAGACAACCCTCATCTAGGGCACAACAAAATCTATCCTTGACCATGTTTATAAACATGTGACAAGTATCTTTCATTCGGACCTATGGTGGAGGTTTACAATTCAGGTCAGGTGTTTATTTTGTTGTATAAATTCCATAGTATATGCCTTTGTTTTGGATTTGTTTGGGAATCTGCTTTAGTGCAGGTGCAGGACGACCCTCTAGGGCACTGTTATCCACCATTTTGTGGGTGATATCCGTAGGAGAAAACCTTTCTCTAAGATGGTCCTTAGTCGGCAGCCAACAAACCCTTACAACCACCAACTAGCTCATTATGCCTTTTCTCTGCCCCATGAGCCAACCATGTGGTCCCTTGCCCATCTGTCATGATCGTATGTTTGATGGTGGGCCTCCCGAACCTAAAGGTATGCCTTGTCATTTAGTAATTGAGTATTATAGTTTGCTTATCATGGACACTCTTGGGCATGGATTAATGGGGGGGATTTGGCGGAAAGGATGGGTTAGGTATGTGCCCTTGTCCCCTAGCCCCCTTTTGGATATTAACCTTGCATCCTAGTCCCATGGGATCTCTTTTACTGACCATTTGGGTTTAAGGATGGTATTTCATGGGAAACCCTGATTTTGGTTGCGTGGTCTGACTCACTTATCCGCTTATATTACTCTATTTCCATTCATTATTACCCCATTCATCATTTCTCCCACCCGGGTCCACATTCCTCCATTGGGTCCACATAGGGTTAGTTTGCCACTTCCCCTTGCCCACACCTTGGGTCGTGGCCTAGAATGACGCCCAGAGGTTGATGCAACTAAAAAGAAAGATAAAAGCATATTTGGCCACATTCAACAGGAAAATGTACCACAAAATGCAAAAGATGGTTGGGGCAAACAAATTTAGCACATGGGCAAATCCAATACATGAGCTCTACCCCATCCTCATGGCCATCACCCTAGTTCCTACAGATTCTATAAACCTCCTTCATCATATAGAAACCCATGATTGTCCCAACCCCTCGTGGGCAATGAACTACCCTACCTTTAAAGGAGGTATTCGCTACTATATCTTATACATCATGCTCTTACCCATTGAGCCCCAAGCAGTTAATCAAAGAAAATCATAAAAAGGCAAAAGGAATATAAAGAAGAGTGGAAAAATCAAGGTCGGGGCACCTCATGTACCACAATTGCTCCCTCCTATACATTATAAACCCAAGTGTGGGCTTCTCTCTTATTAGCTACCCTTGTACGCTAGCATGTGACTCAAGCTAGGGGATGCATGGGATCTTATGCAAAATTGCAGATGGTCTCCATCTTGGGTTTGGTCTCCCTAGTCCTAATCCTCCAGAGGGCTACATTGGCACATGTAGGGTGTGCGTTGAGAGCCATGGGTCTCCACAGCAACAGATAACACTCCATGGATCCCCACAGCCATTCAGAGATTGCTCGTGGTTCACTTATTGGACGAGGAAGATGCATGTTATCCATCATGCCTAGCTGGCCCAGAGTTGCACCATACACTTGGCAGATGATCCAAGACTTGCACGATGATATGGCATCACCTACACCATCATCTTAGCCCTTGCGGACGATCTACAAGCATCTTCGATTTGTTTGGAGAACCATGAGGACACTTGTGTGCCCCCACATGTCATTTGGAGCACCACAGGTTATTACAAAGGGCCAACCCCTTGTCCACTACTTTTGAGGGTCCTATTCTTCATTATGGGACCCATGGACCTCATTAGGCCTCTTAGAGGGCCCTACGACACGCATAGATTATTATTTGACCTCTTGAGAGGCTTACTCTTTCATTTATGAGCTAGTTTAGTGGGCTTGTCACCAAAAGATGAATTATTATAACATTATTTTATCTTTGGGGCTTATGTAGGCCAAGGAGGCTAATTTGAACTCCTAATTTGTGTATAAATATAAGTGAAATGAGTTCATTTGCTCATCATCACTTTGGATTGGATCTTTTCTCTCTCTTGAGAATTTCGTACTTTTTCTAGAGGATGAATTGGAGCTTTATGGATGAATTTTGATGTGTGGATATTGGTCTATCTTCTCTTGGAGCTTCTCTTTTGTCAATTGTGGATGGTTCCGTTACATGTAAGTATGCGCTTTTAATGTTATTCTTGTTTTACTTTGTCATATACATTGGACTGAGATTTTCGCTCTGCATGCATTTATTGCTTAAAATTGTGGAATTTTGTCCTTATTATAGCATCTCTCAATGTATGAGCCATGTAATGTGAACGAAATCTCCTAGGGGTAACTCTATCAACGAATTGACCTTGATAAGCCATTTCCTTTGCACATCGAAGCATAAAAGCTGCAATTTGTTTTTCCTTGACCTAGAAAGCTAGCAAAGTGATCTTGAGGCCTCCTTGACTAGGAATCAAAGATCCTCACTCATATTCATCATAGACTCCATTCTCCCAAGACTAAGACATTGATCTACCAAGAGGTGGTCGCCTAAAAACGTATCATTTACACCTTTCTCTAGGTCTAGCCAAGTTGGGTCACCTAGGGCATTGTTTTCCCAACAAACTATGCATCCAAAAAGTTCATCTCTGGGGGTCTTCTGTGCTGATGTTTCCTGAAGCCCTCCTCCAAATTTGAGGCCATTCTGATGGTGGAGTTGTGAGAAAATCCAAGCCCTAGCTTCAAGATCAAACTTTTCCCTAGCATCCCCAAAGGCTAGTACCTTATTGGATCAATTCAAACCTTTAAGTGGATAACCTTTCTTTGATCCATTTCCATACCTTGTCTAGGTTAGGGATAATCATTGGTTGCCATAGTCTTCTCCCCTACTCTAGACTGGGTCCACTTCGTCTCATGTGGTCTCATTCCTTTGAAAATACAATTCTTCAAGAACTATCTGGGATACCAATTTCATATAAGGATTTAGGGATTGGGAAATTCCTTCATAAGTCATATCCCATAAACCTAACCCTCGAATCCTCCTTTCCATTCCCTAGAAGACATTGTACCTTGCTTAGAAAACAAGCAAGCTCTATCCTTCTAACTCTTCTAGGAAAGGGATTATTTGGGTCACTCCACATCATTTCATTGACTTATCCTTCATTAGTGACTCCATAATATATTGGGTCTCCTCCCATCAGTGAAAGTTCATAAAGAGAACGAGCCTTAGCTAAGGTGACTATGGGCTAAGTCTACATTTTTTACCCTTTAGTTATACCCTTTAGGTCCTATTGACCACTACGTGTCAACGACCCATAGCAGTACACCCCCTTCTTTTCGCAAAAGGGATAGTGCCTGTTCGATGTGTTCATGTCGTCCAGCGATCATCATCATCTTATAATGTAAACCCAGTCTGCATGTGTATAATGTAAATAATCTCAGCAGATCTGTGTTGTGTATGTAATTACCTAGGTAAACCTACTTTTCTGGTGATGATCTACATTCCAGGAGGTTTTTGTCTCACCGATCTATTCTCGGATGGTCGGCAGAGTTTTCCTTCAGCCTTACCCCAAAACCGGAATGAATTTTGTCACTGGGATCTTACGAAAGCCCTAGTGTTCTAGATCAAGTCTATGTAAAAGCGATTTGGGAATAATTCTAACTATTTGGTTAGGTTATTCTATTACAAATTGCTTGATCTGCTAGATTATATTTGTGTCGTAGAACTAGGTAGTCTGTGAGGGTCTTTCGCAAATGGGTTTTCCCCCTTGATATAAAAAATGTAAAAATCATGATGTAAAGTGTCTTGAGGGTTAGAAAAATAATTTATCCCCTCATAGGTTAATTAATTAAATTTTCTGGCCAAAATTAATTAAAATCCTAAGCCAGAAATTTGATTAATTTTAGGTCCTAGTTAAATTTAAATTTTCCAAAGGCAAAATTCGTTGGTCCTTCAAAAATTAAAGTTTAAGAGGTCCAGGGACTAAGGCAAATTAATTAATTTGCTAAATTTTAAGCCTTTGGTCCCTGAGGTTAAGTCAAAGTCAAAATTTTGAGGAACTTAATTCAAAATTTTAATTTTTGAATTAATTTAAATGCATTGAATTGAAAATTTCAAATTTCCTCAATATTTTAAAATTTCAACGGATGAAATTAAAAAATAAATAATCCTCATCAACGGTCGAGATTTCTTTGACGAGGATCACTCGAACTAGCCGTTGGAGGATTTATATTTAAATAGGAAGTCATTTGTCAGACAGTTCATCCGATCTCTAGATCGTGTACTAAGCTCTCAAGCTCTCTTGTATACTTTTTTGAATTTTAACACTTCATGAATTTATGGTAACATTGTTTTAGTTTCTGCTTAATATTATATGAAAACTATCAATCAATAGCTCTTAGAATAATTTGAATATAGGTATCTTATTCAGTTTGTTGGATCTAAGGTAACATTTTTAATTTTGATTGAAGTAGCAGGAATCTCTATTTCTTCAGAATTTTATTGTTGTTTTATTTCTCTACTTGATTTGATGGTTGATTTAGTGTTTGCAAAAGATCTCTGAGGTTCTCATTGAGCGTTTGATGATAGTTCTCGGTTGGACCAACCAACTCTCAACACATATTTTCTGAAGAGCCTACTTCATATAAGCCTCAAGATTTATCTAACAATAATCTTTTTTCTGTAGGGTGTTTTTGGGCTAGTACCTCTCTAAAATTTCAAAAACTTTTAAATATTTTGTAGAAATTTTGATAGATCTGGCTATTAAGAGCCTTAGATTATCAGATCTGGGAGTGGAGTTGGACTCATACTCCTCAGATATGATATATCTGTAAATTATTTGATAGATCTGTAAATTATTTGTATAGATCTGTTATTTACTTGTGTAGATATGAAATTTTGTAACATAATTTTGAATTTTAACACTTGGGTTTTTTGGGATTTTCACTATTTTTGTACATATTGGATATTGGGTTTTTCTCTTTTCACTTGTGCAAAAATAGATCTGAGAAAATCAGCCTAGAAAATCTTCAGATTTGAGCTAGATCTAGACCTTGGAGGGCAAGATCTGGGCTCAAAGGTTGTTTGCAGGAATAGATCTAAGAAATAGGCCAAGTAAATCTTCAGACCTGAGCTAGATCTAGACCCTGAAGAGCAAGATCTGGGCTCAAAGATTGTTTGCAGGAATAGATCTGAGAAATCAGCCAAGTAAATCTTCAAATCTGAGCTAGATCTAGACCCTGGAGGGCAAGATCTGGGCTCAAAGATTGTTTGCAGGAATAGATCTGAGAAATCAGCTAAATAAATCTTCAGATCTGAGATTTTTTAAGCAGATTTGGGGGTTTTGAGACAGATCTAGGCCCTTGAGGGCAATATCTTATCCCAAATCTTTTTACAAGGCCATCCATTAAAGATTTTATAATAAATCTGAAGATCTGAAGCAAAATAAATTTTTTTCAGAACAAAGGCTTCAAGTTTTGGGGCTCCTAAGCCCAGATCTGCCTTCTCCTAGCCCAACGCTAGTTCTATTGGGCCTAGTGCTAGCTCTCATTGGCGTTAGATTCCCTTGCTCCATTTCTGGTTTGAATATTTGATTTTCTGAAGCTAATCATTAGTGGCTTTTTGTAGAAAATTTGGTAAAAATTTGTGTTTCAGATATTGAATTTTTTTTGCCAACTTGGGCAAGTGATCTTCAAGGCCTAAGGCCTAAGGGTTTGATCTCTAAACCATCTTTTTCCTCACTGTTTGCTACAACAGTCATATACCTTTCTAATAGTGGTGAAAAACACATCTAAGTGGTTTGAAATTAACTAAAAAATTGCTAAATACATTAATAAGTCATTTATATTTGATGTGTATCAAAAATTTGGCCTAGATCTACATTTTGGGTCACTGTTATCTCTGAATAATTCTGTTTCTGAAGTCTGAATTATAACAGTAGAAAAATTTCATGTGGGTTAACCTAAAATCAGATCCTAAGTTGTCTAATACATTAAGGAATTAATTTCTTGAGTTGGGCATTCATCATTAGGCTTATTTCATGTTTTAATTGTTGGCTGTAATAAGTATATCAGATCTGATATAATTCCGGAAATCATATCAATACAGGCTGAAAAATTTTATGATTCATGTGGGCAAGTTTGGAAAAATTTTGGTAAACTTTTGGCATAAAGATATCATTGATAGCTTACTGTTTTCATTGTCATATTGTTGTTGTCATACAGTTTTTCTTACTTCTGTCCTAAAAATTTATTTCTGAAAATTAAGTACTCTATCATGGAATTGTGATAAAATGCATATCCTTTGTTTCGTAAACTGAGTATTTTTTGAGCATCTGTTAATATTAATTACAAAGAAGTTTTTGTTCTCTTTGAGCTATAACTGTATCAGAAAGATTTGAAATAAGCTTGTGTTCTAATTGTAATATCTTCAGGGGTTTAATTTTGAGTCTTCATTTAATAAAGCAAACATTTCATTTAGTTATTGGAAGTTTCTGTGACATAAGCATCTTTTCATCCTTGAATCTAAATTCATCTCATCTTCTCATCATCTGGTGCATTTGCATATAAGTTAGTTTTACATAAATAAAATTTACTTCCAAGCATAAGCTTGGTCGATAGAGAGATAGGTATCCATCCATCTTTGCTTGAGTAGCCTACTTTATAGTACTTAAAATGGTGACCTTGCAGTCGCCAGAGCCACAACTCTCTACAGCGCCGAAGGCACCGGGTATGTTAGATTTTCAGGAGAGGTACGGCTAATCACACCTTACTGTGCTTCACCTTATCTTCTTTCTGCCCATTTCTATTAAATCAGAGTCAATATAGAAAAGATCGAAGGGTTAAAACTTAGATAGGCATTTAACTAAAATTAAAGAAGATTCGTGCATCTCACATTAGTTTTAGGGTCTGCATTTCATATAAGATTGTCATTCATCTAAGCAGCAATTGCTAATCGATTACTTGGTCTTCATTTCCCTAGCAAGATTGTTGACTCCATAAGGCACTGGTATCAATCGTTTAAAATCTAATCAAATCCTATAAGTCTTTGCTAAATCTCAATCAAGTACTTGATCACTTCACTGTGTCTCCCGAACTAGTTGGTTCCCAACTAGTTTTTCTTCATTCCATTTTTCCATAGGGTCTACCCCCCTTAGCCTACTGTAGAGAGATAGCTTAAACGAAGAGATTGGGGATCAAGGTGACAGCCCCCGATCTGAGTCGTTGTTGCGGTGCCTTGACATTCTGTGCGACAACAGGTCCCCTGCTAGTTCGAGCAGTAACATTTTTGGTGTCGTTGTCGGGGACACGAAACGTGTGTTTTGTTCCCCATACGACATATTGACATATCATTATTGGCGACTCCATTGGAAGCATGAAGCCCTAGCTCTTCATTGAACTTTAAGGTCAATGCTTGTGGGGTGAAGCAAGCATTTTTCTAGGCATATTTAATTTCAGCCTAACAACTCTTACATAGTTTTCATGTATACCTCTAATAGGTTGTCATTCTTTGAAAAATTTCCCGCTTTGGACATTGCTAGCATCCCTGGGCATCCAATTCATGTCGCGAGAAGGATGGTACGTGGGGTGTCTGTGTTTGATGGTGATCCACTCACTCTCCTCAATTGACCACGTAGAAAGATTTAATGCACATGCTTCAAGAGAGAAGGTTGTTCACCAAGATGTCCTAATGTTATTCATCATGGGATCTCTCAGTGGTCATAACTCATGGTTGCATGATCATGAACCTAGGAGCATCTCATCTATTGAAGAGTTTGTTGTTAATTTTAGGTATGCTCTATGCTGATAGCAACTTTACTTCAGTTTTCCATATTAGCTCAATATCAATTCCAGATTAGCAATCACATTTAGCATGATAGTAAAATGCAAATAGAACATATACATAAATCGCAGAAGACAAGCCAAGGCAAGAGGACACAAGATGTGACGCTAGCCAGGGAAAAACCCCAATGTGGGAAAACCCTTGATCAATTCTTCTTATATGTTCTTCAATAGTTCAACAGAGAGAGAGATAGTACGTATACAACAGAAATCAACCTTTTGACTTATCTAAATAAGAGCAGAGATCTTCTCTAAGAAGATAGCATATGAGGTAGTTGATTTGAGCTGAGTTGAAGGCATACTGCTTCCACTGATCCAAGGTGACTCCATCACCATGCTGCACCTCACTGTGCTGCACCCAATCATCATGCTAGACCTCATTACCATGTTGCACACATCATATTGTTGCACCTTATCATCATGCTGCACCTCCCTATACTGCATCATCATGTTGTACCTTATCATCTTGCTGCACCTACCAGTGCTGCCTCATGTTGTACCTCACTGTGCCCATCATGTTGCATCTCATTGTAGCATTTATTATCACTGTGTTGCACTTTGTTACCAAGTGTTGCACACAACATGCTACACTACACTTCATCACGATGCCCATCATTATGCAGCAGCATTCAACATCATGTTGCACCTTATAGCAACGTTGTCACATCTTATCATGTACTGCATTAGTTCACTGTTTAGGAGATTCTCTATTTGCTGCATTGGATGGCATTCTAACAACAGATTGGGCAACCTTCATCATGGACTGGTTAGGCCATCAAGACAGTCCAACCAACCCTCACACATTGGAAGCAACATCAAACTGATCCATGTTGCTCTAACCTTGTTTGCATATCATTGTTTGTGACTGTCTGGTTAGGGCATATTGTTGTAGCCTTAGACTTCTCCAATGGACTCCCAAACAGCCCTTGAAAGACTACGCCATACTTTAAGACAGCCCCTGCCTTGCTATGTTCCTGCCTTAGGGCATATGACAGCCCTTTACTACCCTACGCAAGACTAGCTGTGGTGTTATGGCTTGCGGCCTAGCACAACAACAACTTGTGGCTTTCGGTCCTTAAAACATGTCCAAAACAACAACGTTTAGCCCTCAAGAACTCGGCCTAACAGCTAGCACCCTCGGCCTCCATGACATCAATTTGGACCCTTGATTTGACCCTAAAACAACCCTTATCCCCTCACGGTTTCTTCCTTCTGTGTTGTGGCAAGGTGATTGCATTTAGGGTAGCTATATCATGAACAATGTTTAGGGCAGCTTTAATATGGACAACGTTTAGGCTTGTGTCCACTATAAGAGTTATCCTCCATGTTAGGCTATATAAGGACAACGTAGCACCTTCTCTCCCTTACATGCATCTCGATCTAGGGCATGCCATCTCCATGACATCATTGAGCTAGGGCATCCTCTTCTTAGGGCTGCGTAGTCTCTTAGGATCTCTTCCTCCCACCAAAACCCAAAGACAAGTGGAGAGGAAGAGGTCACAAGAAGTGTGTGTCGAAATGACTAGCAAGCCACCTCTTTTTATACTAAAACGTTGAGCACATGTGGGGGCAATTTGGTTGTTGGCCGACCTTGACGAATTGTCCCATAACATGAATAAATTCATATCTCCATGAATACACCTCTCGACGAGAGGAATCCAACAAAAATATCAGTTGTCATAGATAAGATGACCCACATGGAGTTTGGCCCTAGTTGCCAATTTTACCACTCTTCTCAACTGGGAGAACTCCATCCACTGATCCATCTGCCAGACTGTGCTATCTCTGCCATCAATGCGCTGCTCTGCTGAACCACGAAGAAGAAGAATTGATCGGGAATGTCTCATACCATTCTCTACTGACCCGAAGTCAGTCCCATATGAAGAGAGTGTCTCATACCACTCTTACTGATTCGAAATCAGTTCCAAAAGAGAGTGAGTTATATCACTCTTATTGACCCGAAGTCAGTTCCAAAAGAGAGTCTCTCAAACCACTCATACTGACCTGAAGTCAGTTTCGTTGATCTCAAATCAATATCATCCTAGCATAGGGACTACAGTAATAACACAATGCGTCCATCGGTACTACTATGGTCCCTATCCTCATTTCCTTGCTCATTGGCCAGATGAGAGGTACTTACCATGAGTCCCAGACTACATGGGTAGGATGTCTTGGTAGGAGAAGGATGAACCACTCATCCTGCCTACATGTCGCAAGGGGTATCCCAGGGGAAGGCTGAACCACTCACCCTGTACACAACAAATCACTAGGGGAAGGTTGAACCACTCACCCTATGACTGTGTCTCAGGAGGAGAAGGATGAACCACTCATCCTGCCTACAAAGCAAACCACTAGGGGAAGGCTTGAACCACTCACCCTATGGTTGCTCATCGCTCCAAGATGTACCCCCAAGCCCCTAGAGCTCCCACAGCTCAATGTCCATATCATACAGGACCCTTAGGAGAGAGTCTCTCCATGACTCCTAGTCGTTCTCGAAAAGTCACAAATTTGACCTTTCCCAGGGGCTTCGACAGAATGTCAGCAACCTGCACATCAGTCCCAATGCGATGGAGCCTTGTTACTCCTCGATGTACCATATCCCAGATAAAGTGGTACCTGATGTCGATATTCTTGGAGCGATCATAGAATACGAGATTCCTCAACAATCAAATACCCCTCTGGTTGTCACAGAAGATCACGGTGGTATCCAACATGTGTCCAAACAGCTCACTAAAGAGCTTCCTCAACCATGCAGCTTCACACGAGGTCATACTCGTAGCTATGTATTCAGTCTCAGCGGTGCTCAAAGCAACCGACTTCTGTTTCCTGCTCATCCAGGATCGAAGCAGAACCCAAAGAGAACCAGCACCCATAAGTGCTCTTGTGATCTCCCACACTGCTTGCCCAGTCAACATTCGAATAATCATGTAGCTTCACATTTCCAGCAATGTATCTCAATCCATGAGAAATTATGCCCCGAAGATATCTCAAATGATTCTTGGCACCAATCTAGTGAGGCTCAACCATATATGAGCTCAACCTACTAACTGCAAAACATATATCCGGACGAGAGTTCACTAAGAACATCAATGCTAGTATGGGTTCACGAAACTCAGAGGCATTTCCCACATCAGGTCCAGCATCACTACCGCATAACTTCTCAAAGTTAGGCTTCATTGAGGTAGTCACAAGCTTGTAGTTCACCATTCCAAATCCGGAATCCAACTCCCTCTTACTTTTCCAAATGAGAGGGTCTGCACCTGTCAGAAAGAGGTCATCCTCATATGGTGCTAGTATGAGAGGTCTATCATCCACAACCTTCAAGCAATGGTTTGGATCGGCTTCACTCCTAGTGAATCTCAGTTCATCAGACAACTATCAATCCTCTCATATCAAGCCCAGGGTGATAGCTCTATATCATAGAGAGCTTTCTTCAACCTGGATATATGAGATTCCTGATCATGAATCTCAAACCCCTCGAGTTGTTCCAAATTTGAGGTCTTGCTACGTGAGGGGAATGGTCCCCTTGTAAGTTTTCCTTCGGTACATCTCAGACATGTACCTCCATGCTCTTCTTGAATTCAAGCATCCCTTTCACCATCTAACTCACATCGGGTAGGGCCCCATAATGAGTAGATCTCTAGTGTTATAGAAGAGATGTGTCAACTGACATAGTCCCCAATGAACTTCCTGCAACTTTATACAAATTTCCAACCCTGAACCCAAGAATAAAAGCATCTTTGAAAATTCCATTTTCAAACGCGTACCTTTCCATCGATGAATGCCACCTTCAAACCTTTCACTTCCATTGCCGAAATGGACATCAAGTTCTTGAGATCGGGTACATAAAGAACTTCTTGTAAATGAATCATGTTACCCTTATTCAATTGAGGGGTAACATTCCCTACACCTCGTTCGGGATAGGTGGCATTGACTCCAAGTATAATCTCCACGATTGTTTCCTTCTCTACCAAATTAGAGAGAGCTTCCTTCTATCTGATGCAGTGCCTTGAAGCACTATAATCAATAAGCTAGATTCCTAAAGAGTCTGGAGGAGTAGTGGAGAGGGCCATTATAAGATAACACTCCTTTATTGTTAATTTTAGGTATGTTCTATGCTTAGAGCAATTTATTTCAATTTTCACAGTTAGCTCAAGATCTTTTCCAGATTAGCAATCACATCAGCATTAAAGTAAACTTCAGATAGAACATAAACATAAATCGCAAAAGACAAGCCAAGACAAGAGGACACAAGATATGGCGCTAGCCAAGGACAAACCCCAATGTTGGGAAACCCTTGACAAATTTTTCTTCTATGTTCTTCAATAGTTTAGCAGAGAGAGAGATAGTAAATATACATTAGAAGTCAACACTTTGACTTGACAAGATAAGAGCAGAGATCTTCACCATGAAGATGACATAATGAGGTTGCAGATCTGATGACAAGGACTGCAGATCTAAACTTAGGTGACGACATATTTCTTCAAGGTGATCCCATCACCATACTGCATCCAATCATGCTGCGTCTTCCAAAATGCTGTCCTTTTCCTGCAATACTAGCTGTCACTGCTATATGAGCTGGTGCATCAAACTTCAGTTCTCACCCTTGATACAGTGATGATCTATGTTGAGGTTTCAATACTGCCATACTTGCAAGACTGATTTGTGCAACCCTTAACACAATATATGCTGTTGGCTATGGCCAGTGGCCTAGCCCAGCAGCAAGTAAGGTCTACACACAGTACCCAGCTATCTTTATCCTTGAACAACAATGTCTTCCAATCTTCTCCTGAGAGATCTTCTTAGACAGACTTGATTTACCTTCTCTTTGAGGCTGCACCAGACACAGTCACTTGATGCATAACGTGGTGACTGGTTAGGGTATTTCTTCATTGTAGTTCTGCCCCTCAAGAACAATGTCAACATGCCCAAAACAGATCTCAAATGAGTCACGTTGTCACCTACAACAATGTGGCATAAGGACATATCCTCTAAGCTGTGATATGATTACTTTTAGCTGTCTTTCCTTACAACGTCTTAAGGTACCCTCAATTGCTATGTATAGAAGCCTCCCCTTTGCTGCGTGTGAGTGCCTTTTCTTGCTGCATATAAACCTCTTGGATTGTGACCAGACAACGTATAGATTAGGTGACTTTCAGACCTGTGGCAAGGGCTCTTTTAGAGCTTCCTTAGACAGCAGATGGAAGGTCCCATATATATCTCCTTGCTGCGTAAACAGGTCTCCTCTAGGACTGTGTATAGATCCTCTTTCTAACTGTGGATAAAGAGTCTCTTTCTTGCTGCATATAGGGTCAATAGACAACAGCTTTAGGCCTTCATTTAGGGCCTATATTAGCCCTCCTCTCATCTACGAATTGAGCCTTTTGAGACAGCACATAGAGGCTTATTTATGTTGCTTATAAGTCTCCTCTTTTCTGCATGTAGGTGTCCTCATAAGCTTGCGGCTATGGCTGCAGCTATGGCTTCATTATGACAGTGGCTAGGTCTCCTCTCTAGGGCTGCGTTTAGATGTCTCCCTTGACTGCGTATTAGGCCCTCCTCCTTGCTGTGGATTAGGCCTCTCTCTACTCCAGTTAGGGCCTCCTTTAGTCAACGGATTAGGGTTTCTTTAGACTGCGTATAAGTGCCTCCCTTTGCTGCTTAGATCATCATACTAGGCTAGTGTATACTCTTAGTGTCTCTCCTTCACCAAAACCCAAAGACGTGGAGAGGAGGAGATCACATGAAGAGTATATGTGTATGAAAAATGACTTCAAGTCCTCTTCTATTTATACTAAAACGTAGAGGTTGAATAGACATGAATGTTGGGCTTCTGAGCCTACATAAGTTGTTGGCTGACTTGTCAATTTCTCCATAATCAAAATAAATTCATATCTTCATAAATACTTATCAGAATCAGATGATCTTTAGATCAATCCTACACCTCTCGATGAGAGGTTTCCAAGAAAAATATCAGCTACCATAAATAAGATGACCCACATGGAGTTTGGCCCTAATTGCCAATTTAACACTCCCTCTCAACTAGGGAGAACTCCATCCGTTGCTCCATATGTCCCACTGTACTATCTCTACCATCAGTGCCCTGCACTGATCTGCTCTGCTCTGATCTGTTGAGCTTTGCTCTGCTCTGCTCTTGTTGAGCTTTGATCGAACTATGAAGAAGAAGAAGTGATCGAGGATGTATCATACCATCATCCACTGGCCCAAAGTCAGTCTCAGAGTGTGTACCACTCTCACTGGTCCCATACCAGTATCATTGATCCCAAATCAATGGAGGTCATCCTAGCATAGGTAGTACGGTATATACAACAATGCATCCATCGATAGAACTACTAAGATCCCTATCTTCATGTCCCTGCTCATTGATCAGATGAGAGGTACTTCCCATGAGTCCCATACTGCATGGGTAGGATGCCTCGACAGGAGAACTAATCATACTGTCCACAGGGGAACGAATCATCCTGTCTAGTGGATGCCACGAAGAACTAATCATCCTAGTCTACAGGAGAACGAATCATCCTGTTCCACAGTCGCCATGGAGAACGAATCATCCTGGCCCACAGGAGAACTAATCATCCTGTTCCATAGTCGCCACGAAGAACAAATCATCTTGGCCCACAGGAGAACGAATCATCCTGTTCCACAGTCGCCACGAAGAACAACTCATCCTGGCCCACAGGAGAACTAATCATCCTATTCATAGCGCACCACCAGGGTAGGGTGAGTCGTCTTGTGGTCGTATGTTGCTTCAGTAAGTACCCCAAGCCCCCTAGAGCTCCCAGAGCTCAATGTATGCAAAATGCAGGACCTTTTTGCAAAGGTCTCTCAACGACTCCAAGTTGTTTGGGAAATTCACAAATTTGACCTTTCCCCAGGGCTTTAACAAAATGTTTGCGACCTATACATCAGTCTCAATGTGATGGAGCCTCCCCGCTCATCAACTTACCATATCCCAGATAAGGCAGTATCTGATGTCTATCTGCAGGAGCAATCGTCGAATACGGGATTCCTCAATAATCGAATCCCACCTCTGGTTGTCACAGAGAATCACAGTGGTATTCATCATGTGTACAAACAGCTCACTTAAGAGCTTCTGCAATGCAACGTCACACGAGATCATACTCGTAGCTATGTATTCGGTCTCGGTGGTGCTTATAGCAACCAACTTCTGCTTCCTGCTCATCCATGATATCGAAGCAGAATCCAAAGAGAACCAGCACTGAGAAGTGCTCTAGTGATCCTCCACACTACCTGCCCAGTCAGCATTCAAATAATCATGTAGTTTCATATTTCCGACAGTGTATCTCAATCCATGAGAGATTATGCCCCGAAGATATCTTAGAAGATTCTTGGCATCAATCCAGTGAGAATCAACCAAATATGAGCTCACCATGCTAACTGCAAAACATATGTCCGGATGAACTTCACAAAGAACATCAACACGAATGAGTTTATGAAACTCAGAGGCATTTCCCAAATATGGTCCGACATCACTACCATATAACTTCTGAAAGTTAAGATCCTTGAGGTAGTCATAGGCTTGCAGTTTATCATTCCACATCCGGAATCCAACTCCCTCTTACTTCTGCAAATGAGAGGGTCCGCACCTGTTAGAAATAGGTCATCCTCATAAGGTGCTGGTATGAGAGGTCTATCATCCACAACCTTCAAACAATGGTTTGGATTAGCTTCACTCTTAGTTAATCTAAACTTCATCTGGCAGCTATCAATCCTCTCATACTATGCCAGGGAGTTTTTCTTCAAGCCATAGAGGGCTTTCTTCCACCTGCATACGTGAGATTCCTAATCATCAATCTCAAACCCCTCGGGTTGTTCCAAACCTGTGGACCTGCTATATGAGGGGAATGGTCCCCTTGTAAGATTTTGCTTCGATACATCTCAGACATGTACCTTCATGCTCCTTTTGAATTCAGGCATCCCTGTCACTATCTGACTCATAGACCTCCGGTGCTATGTATCAATGGACATGGTCCCCAATGGACTTTCTGCAATTTGACACAACCCTGAACTCAAAAACATCTTTGAAAATTCTATTTTCAAACACGTACCTTTCCATCGATGAGTGCCACCCTGTAACCTTCGACTTCCATTGCTGAAATGGACACCAGGTTCTTCATGCGATTAGGTACATAAAAGAGATTCTGTAAATGAATCGAGTTACCCTCATTCAATTGAGGGGTAACATTCCCTACACCCTTTCCGGGATAGGTGGCATCGACTCCAAGTATAATCCCACGATTGTTTCCATCTCTACCAAATTAGAGAGTGCACCCTACTATCCGATGAAGTGACTTTAAGTACTACAATCAATAAGCCAGATTCCCAAAGAATCTGAAGGAGAGGGCCAATACAAGATAACGCTTCTTTATCTTATCAAAACAACATTTGATTCTTCATACTTGGCCTTCCTTGCTTTCTTTGAAGAGTCGGCCATTTCCTTGATGCCCTGCATTACCTGTCATTCCTTTGATCATTGAAGATGTCCCTAGAATGATTGTTATCTTCATCGAGAGATGTGTCTCTGCCATTTTGACACTCCTTCGCATAATGGTCGAACTTATTGCAATCAAGGCATTTGCCTTTCCTTCCACCCTTAGATCTGGACTTCCCAATTAAGTGATCTTTAGGTAGCCCATCAGAAACTTCCGCTGCGACATCCTGATAATATTCTCTGCTTCGACTTCACCCTTGGTGAATTTTGAAGAGGGATGAGGAATCCACTAATCCTTTTGTCCTTTCCCAATTGTCTTCGGTGATTGCGCTTTCACTCTTGCTTAGGCATTGTCTTCACCTCAGCTCTGATACCATGTTAATTTTAGGTATGTTCTATGCTTAGAGCAATTTATTTCAATTTTCATAGTTAGCTCAAGATCTTTTCCAGATTATCAATGACATCAGCATTAAAGTAAACCGCAAATAGAACATAAACATAAATCACAGAAGACAAGCCAAGACGAGAACACAAGATATGGCGCTAGCCAGGGACAAACCCCAATGTGGGGAAACCCTTGATAAATTCTTCTTCTATGTTCTTCAATAGTTCAGCAGAGAGAGATAGTACATATACATCAGAAGTCAACACTTTGACTTGACAAGATAAGAGCAGAGATCTTCACCATGAAGATGACATAATGAGGTTGCAGATCTGATGACAAGGACTGCAGATCTAAACTTAGGTGATGGCATATTTCTTCAAGGTGATCCCATCACCATACTGCATCCAACCATGCTGCATCCAATCATGCTGCATCTTCCAAAATGCTTTCCTTTTCCTACAGTACTAGTTGTCACTGCTATATGAGCTGGTGCATCAAACTTCAGTTCTCATCCTTGATACAGTCATGATCCAAGTTGAGGTTTCAGTACTGCCATACTTGCAAGACTGATTTGTGCAACCCTTAACACAATCTATGCTGTTGGCTATGGCCTGTGGCCTAGCCCAGCAGCAAGTAAGGTCTACACACAGTACCCAGCTATCTTTATCCTTGAACAACAATGTCTTCCAATCTTCTCCTAAGAGATCTTCTTAGACAGACTTGATTTACCTTCTCTTTGAGGCTGCACCAGACACAGTCACTTGATGCATAACGTGGTGACTGGTTAGGGTATTTCTTCATTGTAGTTCTGCCCCTCAAGAACAATGTCAACATGCCCAGAACAGATCTCAAATGAGTCACGCTGTCACCTACAACAATGTGGCATAAGGACATATCCTCTAAGCTGTGATATGATTACTTTTAGTTGTCTTTCCTTACAGCGTCTTAAGGTACCCTCAATTGCTATGTATAGAAGCCTCCCCTTTGTTGCGTGTGAGTGCCTTTTCTTGCTGCATATAAACCTCTTGGATTGTGACTAGACAACGTATAGATTAGGTGACTTTCAGACCTATGGCAAGGGCTCTTTTAGAGCTTCCTTAGATAGCGGATGGAAGGTCCCATATATATCTCCTTGCTGCATAAACAAGTCTCCTCTAGGACTGTGTATAGATCCTCTTTCTGACTGCGGATAAAGAGTCTCTTTCTTGTTGCGTATAGGGTCAATAGACAGCGGCTTCAGGCCTTCATTTAGGGCCTATATTAGCCCTCCTCTCGTCTACGAATTGAGCCTTTTCAGACAGCGTATAGAGGCTTATTTATGCTGCTTATAATTCTCCTCTTTTCTGTGTGTAGGTGTCCTCATAAGCCTGCGGCTAGGGCAGATCTTTACTGTAGCTATGGCTGCAGCTACGGCTTCATTATGACAACAGCTAGGTCTCCTCTCTAGGGCTGTGTTTAGATGTCTCCCTTGACTGCGTATTAGGCCCTCCTCCTTGCTGTGGATTAGGCCTCTCTCTACTGCAGTTAGGGCCTCCTTTAGTCAACGGATTAGGGCTTCTTTAGACTGCGTATAAGTGCCTCCCTTTGCTACTTAGATCATCATACTAGGCCAGCGTATACACTTAGTGTCTCTCCACCAAAACCCAAAGACGTGGAGAGGAGGAGATCACATGAAGAGTATATGTGTGTGACAAATGACTTCAAGTCCTCTTCTATTTATACTAAAACGTAGAGGTTGAATAGACATGACTGTTGGGCTTCTCAGCCTACATAAGTTGCTGGCCGACTTGTCAATTTGTCTATAATCAAAATAAACTCATATCTTCATAAATACTTATCAGAATCGGATGATCTTTAGATCAATCCTACACCTCTCGATGAGAGGGATCCAAGAAAAATATCAACTGCCATAAATAAGATGACCCACATGGAGTTTGGCCCTAGTTGTCAGTTTAACATTTATCTTATCAAAAACAACATTTGATTCTTCATACCTGGGGTTCCTTGCTTTCTTTGAAGAGTCGACCATTTCCTTGATGACCTGCATTACCTGTCATTCCTCCGATCATTATCCCTAGAATGATTGTTATCATCATCAAGTGATGTGTCCCTATCATTCGGACACTCCTTCGCATAATGGCCGAACGTATTGCAAGCAAGGCATTTGCCTTTCCTTCCACCCTTAGATCCGGACTTCACATTGAAGTGATCTTTGGGTAGGCCACAGATCGCTGCACCACTCGGATAATATTCTCTGCTTTGACTTCACCCCTGGTGAATTTGAAGAGGGATGAAGAATCCATTGAGCCTTTTTGTCCTTTCCAACTGTCTTCGATGATAGCTCTTTCACTCTTGCTTGGGCTTTGTCTTCACCTCACCTCTAATACCATGCTAATTTTAGGTATGTTCTATGCTGATAGAAAATTTACTTCAATTTTCCATATTAGCTCAATATCAATTCCAGATTAGCAATCACATTTAGCATGATAGTAAAATGCAAATAGAACATAAACATAAATTGCAGAAGACAAGCCAAGAAAAGAGGACACAAGATGTGGCGTTAGCCAAGGACAAACCCCATTGTCGGGAAACCCTTGATCAATTCTTCTTATATGTTCTTCAATAGTTCAGCAAAGAGAGAGATAGTACATATACATCAGAAGTCAACCTTTTGACTTATCTAAATAAGAACAGAGATCTTCTCTAAGAAGATAGCGTATGAGGTAGCTGATCTGAGCTAAGTTGAAGGCATACTGCTTCCACTGATCCAAGGTGACTCCGTCACCATGCTGCACCTCATTGTGTTGCACCTCACTGTGCTGCACCCAATCATCATGCTGGACCTCATTATCATGTTGCACACATCATACTGCTGCACCTCCCTGTACTGCATCATCATGTTGTACCTTATCATCTTGCTGCACCTACCAGTGCTGCCTCATGTTGTACCTCACTGTGCCCATCATGCTACATCTCATTGTAGCATTTATTATCATTGTGTTTCTCTTTGTTACCAAAAGTTGCACACAACATGCTACACTACACTTCATCATGATGCCCATCATTATGCAACAACATTCAACATCATGTTGCACCTTATAGCAACGTTGTCACATCTTATCATGTACTGCATTAGTTCATTGTTTAGGAGATTCTCTATTTGCTGCATTGGATGGCATTCTAACAGCAGATTGTGCAGCCTTCATCATGTACTGGTTATGCCATCAAGACAATCCAATCAACCCTCACACATTGGCAGCAACATCAAACTGATCCATGTTGCTCCAACCTTGTTTCCATATGACTATTTGTGACTGTCTGGTTAGGGCATATTGTTGTAGGCTGTAGCCTTAGACTTCTTCAACGGACTCCCAAACAACACTTGAAAGATTGTGGCATACTTTAAGATAGCCCCTCGCTTGCTACATTGCTTTCTTAGGGCATATGACAGCCCTTTACTGCCCTATGCAAGCCCAGCTGTGGTGCTATGGCTTGTGGCCTAGCACAACAACAACTTGTGGCTTTCGGTCCTTAAAACATGTCCAAAACAACAACGTTTAGCCATCAAGAACTTGGCCTAATAGCTAGCACCCTCGGCCTCCATGACATCAATTCGAACCCTTGATTTGACCCTAAAACAACCCTTATCCCCTCACGGTTCTTCCTTCTGTATTGCGGCTAGGTGACTGTGTTTAGGGTAGCTTTATTATGGACAGTGTTTAGGCTTGTGTCCACCATAAGAGTTACGTTGGAATTTCTAAGTTTAACCCATTAGAAATTCTTCCTGTACTATCTGGTTTATTTCTTCCTACTTGTTTAATTACTTAACAAGTTATTTACCATGTAAATACTGAAAATAAACACAAGTACAGTATCAATATCTACAGATCATTCACTAAAAGAAAACAAGCACACAAGTGACACCGTTATTTTTGGACCAATGTCCCCGGAAAAACCCAATGCGGGAAAATCGGTGCAGTTATTCTGAGGGTTTATTATTATGCAGTATTTCCTTGAGTACAACTAGGTGCCTAACCAGCTCACCTGACAGAGAAAAAAACACGGCAGCAACACCTCTCTATTCAGAAATAGGTATTCAGAAAACCTGTCCCATGAAACCCTCTCGAGTGACTCCGAAGCTCTGCGCTAGCCCTTCTGGCCTCTGCGTCAACCTCCTACTGCTCTGCGTCAGCCTCAAACTTCTCTGCGTCATCCCTCTGAGGCACTGCGTAGCCTCTGGGACCCTCTGCGTCACTCCAATTGCTCTTTTCGTGGATAACGCAATCCCTCAAGGCTCTGTGCTGTCTCTGCTGGGCTCTGCGTGGCCTACTCTGGTTGCAACTCTCACTTTCTGCTGCTGCGCTAGTCTCTTGGCACTGTCTTTGCCTCTCCGTCCAGTTGTTGGAATGTCTAAGTATGACACGTTAGAAACCCTTTATGTACTTTACTGATTTATTCCTACATACTTGTTCTGTTAATTAACAAGTTATTTACCATGTAAACATTGGAAATAAATACAAGTACATGCTCAACATATTACAGATCATCAATTGAAGGAAACGGAAACAAGCACACAAGTGACACCATTGTTTTTGGACTAATGTCCTCGGAAAAACCTAATGCGGGAAAATCGGTGCAGCTATCTAAGAGTTTGATTTATTAAGTAGTTTCAAAATACAATCTGGGTGCCAAATCCGGCTCACCCAACAGAGAAAAATCTCGGCAGTAGTACCTCTCTGGCAGCTTCACAGCTACAATCTGCCCCACGAAACCCCAACGCCAGCCTCGAGGGACAGCGTTAGCCCTTTTTGGCCTAGCGTTTGCCCAGCGATACTCTAGCTTGGCTTGCGTCAGCCCTCTGGCTCTTTGTGTCACCCACGCTGGCCCTCTGAGGCATTGCGCAACTCTTGGCTGCCTCTGCGTTAGCCCTGGCTGGCTTTGCGTGAACCCTTGGCTGGTTTTGCATCCCTCTCTCCGGCTACTGCGCTGATCCTCCCAGTGCTATCTCTACCTCTCTGTTTTTGTATTCACTGCCCCTCAGCTGCAACTCTGATCACTCTCTCAACTTTCTCAGCAAACCCAGCACGAGAAAGTTGAAATCTTGATCTCTTGGTGTATTTTCCACGTGACCCTCAAGCCTCCTCTTACACTTTTCCCGTTGACAAATCAACGATCAAGATTAAGTCCCTAATCAACGGCTAAGATTAGATCTAGCTTGATCCATGACTTTTGGACCATTCTAACACAGTTTTATATTAACTCACATTAATATTTTATTTTCCCTAAGTTTAGACTTAGGGACTCCATTAAAAATTTTAATTATTTTAATATCTCCCAAACTGTTTAGAATCTGCCCAAACCCTTTCCAGGTATTGGAGATCTCATGTGTCTTAGCCTCTCTACCAATTTTCGTGGCTAGAGCACATCCGATGCTACCCCAAATCAACACCAGTACTCACTACCCCTCGTTGTTGATCACTGATTCGACTTTGCTTAGCAACCTCGCTCTAGCAAATCAAATGACTGATCACTATGGTGTATATTCCAACTGACCCTCAAGCCTCCTCTTATACTTTTCTTGTTGGTCCTTCAACGACCGAGATTAAATCTCTAATCAATGGCTAGGATTAGATTTGGCTTGATCCATGACTTAGGAACTCCATTAAAAATATTAATTATTTTAATATCTTCCAAACCGGGTACAATCTATCCAAACCATTTCTGGGTCTTGGAGATCTGTTATGAATATAATTCATAACAACTAAATAAATAAAATAAATATTAAATAATCAAAGATTGTTTATGTTAAATGATCATTAAGTTAAATGAAAAGGCATGTCTAAAAAGACATGGTCAGTCACGAAAGGACAACTGCTTAGGTATATATATGAGGGTCCTCATTATAACAATCATCACTTATACATTTTATATATATAATAAATTATTATTATTAAATACCTCGTGTATTTTTACATTCAAGTCTACAAGATATCAGTTTTTATGCTTTAGTGGTATCAGAGCCATGGCGCACAATATAATCATGTGGGTCTTTGAATGTTGTTCGCCGCATAATGTGCCATTACATTCACGTCCTGAATGCATTGAACAGTTTACTAGAATTCAAGAAGCATTTCAGCGATTAGAAAAATCATGTGCAGAATTTGCAACATGTCTAAAGAAAAGTTATGCAGAGGAAGACGATAGTGGCAGTGAAGAAACAAAACATGGTGAAGCATTAGATAATTATACTATTGAAGATGAAGCTAATGTAGATCAAGATGATGATGATTCCAATGAAGCTAATAAAAGTCAAGATGAGGATTATCTTGAGAAACAAGGAGATGTACAATATCGTAACAATGAAGAAGATGTTGTCAATGAAAAACTATCATCCATAACCGTGGAGCAAGAGCAGGCTATTGTAGATATTGGCAATGAAAGGATATTAGATTTATCGTTGTTGGAAGATGTTGTCAAAGAAAATCTGCCATCGGTGGCTCTTGAGAAAAAACAGGTTTTTGAAGATGTGATGATTACTGATTCTGATTCTGATGATAAAAGGGAAGTTAAAATGGCTAATTCTGATAATGGAGAGAAAGATATGAATTCGCATAGTAAAAGTGGAGGAGTCAATGCCAATTATGGTGAAGGGGAAGATATCAAAATTGTTGAGTTGGAGGTAAACAAAGAATCTAACATTGATAGTGAGACTGAGAAAGCTTTTCCCATGTTAAACAACACTTCTTCTCCTACTGATGGCTTAGATGGTGACATTGAAGATCATTCAGAAGATAGGTCCTCATCGGAAAGCAGGAAGATAATGCTCCGGCAAGTTCACGGTCAGAAACATCATCAAAGATTTTAGACAATAAGAGCGAAGACATTAATTGTATTGATGGACCAATGGAGTGTCTCCAGGACATATCCAATCCAAATTGCAATTCAGTATCACACTGTGATACCTCTACCAACGAAAACGATGATTCTCAGTGGAGGAACCAAAAATTGCAAAATGATTCATTCTATTCATCATGTGAGGAAGAATATTTCCCACATATTCCTGAAAAGTGTTTCCAACATTATAGAGTATTTAATGAACACATTCAACAACCAAGAATAGCCACACGAGTTCAAACAGAATTTGATGCAAAAGTTCAGAAAATAACCAAAGATATACACCTTGCTCAGGAAAAGTTAGAGAAATCTTCATTTTTTGAGGAATTTATGAGACAAATGCAGAGTCCAGAGATGGTGGCACGAATAGAAAGGATAATAGCCACAGACCCCCATCATTCACATTGGCAACTAGTTCTCTACGACGTTGGATGTTCCAATCCTAGGTTGAGAAACCTGGACGATGGTGGACGTTTCAAGCCTACGTTGAGAACCCTGATTGTGGAGCATACTCGGATGCAATTAGCTTTTGCCCTCTTATTGAGAGAGAAATTTCCTTGGGTTAAATGATATAGAGGTGTATGATACTATGATCCAATTATGTCGCCACTAGAGTGAAGAGTCATAAATGAACCTAACTGCACAAGGCTTCATGTTGATGAAGAAGCCAGAAGAACTGTGGACAGACCCATTCTATTTTTCCCACACCAAACTATTGGTCTTTCTCCCTCACTTTCCACTGTATCCTGCATACGCTGTATCCCGTACCTTGTCCATACGTTGGATTTTGTATTACGTACTCTGTCACCTTGCCATTGCCTCACGTCAGCATATAAGCCTATGCTGTTATTGAGCCCCTAACCATTACGAATGCACCGTTGCATCAATTTGATCCGCCATCATCTAAGCTAGTGTTCGCCAACGCCTCCTGACAGAATCCCAGTTAGCCAATCATACAGCAACACGCTTAGCAGTAACACAAGGCAATCGGGTTATTTCTGGTTAGGCCAGGCACCGCATTCTCGACCGGCATAGGTTTCTTTGCCTTGTCGACGCTGCGTACTGCAATGTCTGAACCTGCCTCTGTCGCATCAGCCCTCCATATCCTTGCCGACTGTTTCCACTCATCTCCCCATCCACTGCCAACCTACCACACTACTGTGCGTCCACCTCCGCCATCAATCCCCAATGTCAGCAACTGTTAGCACATCACTGCTCAGCACGCGGACAGTCGAAGGCACAACGGTTTGTGTGGTCGTGTTGCAAGGTGAAGGTATTTTCGTTGTCTCTGCAAGCCACGAGGCCACGACTAGAACAAGAGCCAGGAGCCATGGTTTAACAGCAAGTCACGGTCGAGGTCAACAAACGTGACCCGAGCAGACCATCGCTTCGTTTTTTTTTTAAATTCGATCATACGATTATATATATATATATATATATATATATATATATATATATATATGTTAAAAAAATAAAAGTAAAATAATTGATAACTCGGGATTCAGACAATGCCCAGCAAATTACATATACCAAGATGAAGAACAACAAATTACATATGCCAAGATGAAGAATAGCGAATTACATATGCCGAGATGACAAACACAAAGATGAAGAAATTGTTAGCAACACAGCTTTGAGGACAAAGCTCCTGAAGGAAGGGGCTATGTTATGAATATAATTCATAACAAGTAAATAAATATTAAATATTAAATAATCAAATATTGTTTATGTTAGATGATCATTAAGTTAAGTGAAACAACGTGTCTAAAAAGATATGCCCAGTCATGAAAGGACACCTGCTTAGGTATATATATGCGGGTCCTCATTATAACAATCATTACTTATACATTTTATATTATAGTAAATTATTATTATTAAATACCTTGTGTATTTTTACATTCAAGTCTACAAGCTATCATTTTTTATGCTTCAAGATCTCATGTGCTTTAGCCTCTCCACCAATTTTCATAGCTAGAACACATCCGATGCTACCCTAAATCAACAAGTTATCCTCCATGTTAGGCTATATTAGTATAGCGTAAAGCCTTCTCTCCCTTGCCTGCATCTTGATCTAGGGCATGCCTTCTCCATGACAGCGTTGAGCTATGGCATCTTCTTGTTAGGGTTGTGTAGTCTCTTAGGATCTCTTGCTCCCACCAAAAACCCAAAGACAAGTGAAGAGGAAGAGATCACAAGAAGTGTGCGTCCAAATGACTAGCAAGCCACCTCTTTTATACTAAAACGTTGAGCACATGTGGGGGCAATTTGGTTGTTGGCCGACCTTGACGAATTGTCCCATAACACAAATAAATTCATATCTCCATGAATACATGTCAGAATCAGATGATCTTTAGATCAATCCTACACCTCTCGACGAGAGGAATCCAACAAAAAAACCAGCTGTCATAAATAAGATGACCCACATGGAGTTTGGCCCTAGTTGCCAATTTTAAAATTCGTTGATGGCTTTCTTAGACATTTTCAAGTTCACCCTGCATTAAGCATCCAAGAGGAAGCCTTCATCGAGCATCATCAAGACATTAAGAATCTAGGTAATGAGCAAGAAGACGAGTCCTCCTTGGGTCCACATGATGAAAATGATGATGTTGAGGACACATGTGCTGAGGAGGATCAGTTTATGGAAAGTGAGGTTGAGACCAACCTTACCTTTCTCAAGGATATTACTCTCGATGAATCCTCTTTTGAAAACCTTGACAAAGATGATCCCATTAGCCCCTTGGAAGATGACATTGAAGATTATTTCCACATTGAAAAGGAGAAATGGGAAATTCTTGGTCCTCAATTTGATTGTGCTCCCATTTATGACACTGACAAGGAGGATGAGGATGAGATTGGTCTTCCCTTCCCCTCAGGCACCATTTGTCATGTCCCTTCCTAAATTATTTTGGAACAAGATTAGAATTTGTATTATGGGGCCAATTTTGGAGCTAGTGGACTCCATTCGATTTTATTAGGAGATTAGACTTAGGAAAAGTTATTTGTGTTGTGGTTAAGTGACACACGAGGGCCACCATCACTAGGGACATACGGACTCCCTAGTTCGATTTGCATGGAGGTGATTAAGGGAGGGCCCACGATGGAGGAAGAATTGGAAGTAAAAGTGCTCCACAAAATCTATATAAGGAACGCAGCTCACCCCATCTCATTCATCTTTTTGGTATATTGATTTCTCTTTGGTTGCTCAAGCTACTTAGTCGAGTTACTCATTGTTTAGCATGAGTTCTTCGAGCAAAGAGCTCACTTTCTTCGAGGGACTTCGAGTGACCCTAGGAAGGGTTTCTTCATTTCATCAGGAGGAAGATCTCATTGTGATTTCCAGCAGTGGCATTCACTTCCAGGTAGTGCATATTACTGGAGGATGTAGTGAAGAGGAAGCCAAGTTTGCTTGTGGTGCCTTGCAGTTGAGTTTGGTTGAGAGATTTTCCGAAGAGGAGGCAAAGGAGGATTGTTGACATTTGGGAGAGTTTGGGAGTTGGTGGAGCGTATTGCTTTGCAGGATGACTTTCGCACTTCCTGGGCCAGTGCAGGAGCAGCACTTGGTGCTCACGTGGTGGGTAGAGTATCAGTCTTTGAGGCTGAGCTTTACCGTGGAGGTTTGAGGAAATACTTGGAGTGGTGTTTGCTTCATTTTCAGAGCTTGGAGGAGGATTTTGTGGGTGTTCTTGCAGGTCGTATTCCTGGAGCAGTTTGGAGGGCATAGGCCATAGAGGAGGCTGAATTTGGGAGGTTGGATTCAGGCCAAACCCTTTCTGGGTTTTTGTGGGTTTTGGCCAGGGAGCTTGGGGCTGAAGTTTCATCATTTTCTGAGCATCGGAGACAGGGTTTCTTGCAGTTCCTTTCCAGCCAACAATGTAGTTAGTAGGAGACAGCACAGAGCATTAGAGGAGCAGTGATTTTCCAGCATTGAGATTATTGTTTATCACCTGGGTTCTATCAAGCTTGCCCTTGAGGCAAGCCCAGGTGCATTTTCCATTCTATTGTACTTGCTCCATTTCATTAATAAAATGGCTCAGTTGGTTCTAATTTCTAAAGTGTATGGAGATGAGGGTTTCTTGCAGTTCCTTTCCAGCCAACAATGCAGTTAGTAGGAGACAACGCAGAGCATTAGAGGAGCAGTCATTTTCCAGCGTTGAGACTATTGTTTTTCACTTGGGTTCTGTCAAGCAATGTTGTGAAAAGCGCGATCGAGATTAAATCGGCGCGGGGAACAAATCGGAAAAATCAGGAAAAAATCGGAAAAAATTGGGAAAAAATCGTTTGGTACAAAAATATTCATTTTTTTTTCATTTTTTTCAATTTTTTTAATATCTAAACCATCTACAACATAAAATAAATACATTGACACATAAATATGATAAAAAGACTAATATATAAGATGTTTAATATCATTTCTAGCACTAAAATCACACATAATATTGAATCATGTCCTGAATAGTAAGTCCTGACTCCTGAGTCCCAACTCAGCCTCAAAATATCAACAAAAAATATGATAATGTATCTCATCATGTCATAATGTCATATACAATAAAATGAAAGTCTAATCCTATTGATTTCCTCTGCCCCTCTTGCGAGAAAATGCCACAGCTTTCCCTTTCCCTCTAGATGTAGATGCTGGTGCCCATGCTGGTGGAAATGGCAGTGGAGTCTGATGTGCTCTAGAAGCTGAAGAACTAGAAGTAGGAGCTATAGGAGGTAGACCACGTCCTCTACTGGTGGTAGTGGTAGCCCGGGCAGGCGGTGTCACCTCCTCCTCCTGTTCCTCCTCCTGCTCCTCCTCCTCCTCCTCCTCCACCTGCTCCTCCTCCTGCTCCTCCTCCTCCTCCCCCTCCACTACATCCTGCACTAACCAATCATCAGTAGAATCCATGAGAGGCCTCTCGGACTCAACCCTCCATGCAGCAGTGGTGTCAATCCCATCCAATGAGATGGCATCCACATCAGGTGTCCTCTTCCCTTCGCGCGCGCCACTATCCAAATGAGCAACTGAAAAACCAAAAAAAAGTTTATATAAATCGTGCTGCCCCGATCCCACATGATTTTTCAGTAAAAATCACGATTTTTTCGTATAAAAATCGCGATTTGATCGGAAAGCTGAAAAAATCGCGATTTTCACAACTATTGTACTTGCTCCATTTCATTAATAAAATGGCACAGTTGGTTCTCATTTCTAAAGTGTACAGAGCATTTGTTGATCGTTTTTATTTTTCTGTGTATGAATCGTATTTTCTTTTGCATATCACTGTTTGTTTAAGTTTGGAACATTACAGTGGTATCAGAGCGCTTAGATTTTGTTTCAGCTGTGGGAAAACTTTTCTCTGAGTGAGGAGGACCTGCAGAATATTACTTACAGGAGGAAGAGGTACCAAAGCAGGGAAAGGGAGTTGTAGATTACTCCAGACACGGAGGATCGTGGGAAGACTGTGGCAGCAGAAGATATGGGTGAGCCCAACAGTAGGGAGGAGATGGCCTTCGATAGTCTCTTGAAGGCTTTGAGTTATTTGGCAAAAGGGTAGAAGGAAATGTCAGACAAGATCAAAATGCAGAAGCGGGAGCGGAGCACTCACCGGAGTTTGTAGTTGGAGAGAGTTCAGGGGCCCCTCAACAATTCGATCACCTTTCACCTACTACGCAGCGAACATCCTCGAGTGAGTCAACTCGAGCTACTTTACCCTCTTTTATACCATTGGGGCATGGTGAAACTGGTGGAAGAGAGGATCCATCATTGATGGGGGGGCATTTTCGGGAGTGGTAGTCCATGGGGGCAAACTTTAGAGAGGCTCTGACTTTCAGAGATTTTTGCAAGCTCAAACAAAATGAGAAGGGGAAGGGCTATGGCACACAGAACTATGAGTTGCATCGTTCTATTGGGAAAATGTATTTTCCTACATATGACGGCACCACCAAGTGCATAGCACGTGCTTAGGTAGAGAAGTTGGACACATACTTCCAGCTAAACGGGATGACAGAAGTAGAGGCCATCAATATGGATACATTGCACCTAGAGGGGGAGGAACATGATTGGTGGTTTCATGGTTTGTCCACTCTGGGGCATGCCAGCGTGACTTCCTATGAGGACTTCAAGCGGAGAGTAGTGGAGCGCTTTGATCGGAAGGATACAGAGGTTCACTTCAGGGAGTTGACCCACCTCAAACAGACACGACATCCAGAGCATTATATCTCATAGTTTTTGAGGGTCTCAGTCATGGTACATGATTTGTCAGATGCGAGGACAGTATACACATTTGTAGAGGGATTGACAAAGCCATTGCGGGACTGGTGGAGTCATGCAAACCATCTACTCTTCTAGAGGCGATTTCTTGCACTTTAGATTTGCAGGGAGTTATTCCCAAGACCCGAGTTCCATTTCCTTCACGCACTCCCAACCCTCAAAAGGAAAGTGACACTAGAGCACCCACAGCACAAAGAGTAACTCAAGGGCGGGGTCAGTTGGATGATGAGACTAGGAGCGACCTCAGGAGGAGGAAATTATGTTTTACATGTCAAGAACCTTAGGCACCTGGTCATTGGTGCACAACGGGCAAGGCCCATTACATTGAGGTCATCTCAGACAGTCATCAGGAGGATGATGGGGAGTTGGATTTTGGTGGAGGAGACAACGAGGATCCAGCAGGGAGGGGACAACCATCACCACCACCACAGGGAGCTGCATCTTTTGCACCAGTTGGAGGAGTCCTAGCTTCTTTTTGCAGCATTCCCAAATTCTTGACCACGAGGATCAAACGTACGATGCAGGGGCAGCATGTCTCAGTTTTAATAGACAGTGGGGCCACCCACAATTTTATTGATGCTCAGATGGTCCACAGGAGGGGCATCACCACTACAGAGTTTGAGGGGTTTTCAGTCCTAATACCAGGAGACAGGACTATGTAGTGTACTCAAATGTTCCCTCTCTAACAGTGACTATGGGGAACTATACGATGGTAGACCATTTTTCTGTGGTAGATGTTCTTGTTGATTAGTGGTTGTCATTGATGTCAATCCAAGCAGCACCAGGGGCTACCCCGATCTTGCAAGGGCTTTTTGACTTGAAAACTTACTCTATTTTGAGTCAAGGATCTTCTAGATGGATTCTACTCGTCGAGATGTTTCCATTGATATATGGCATGCCAAGTAATTCTTCACGGTTTGAGAGATATTTATGTTTGAAGTTAGTAAACCCAGTTAGTGGGCTAAAATCCTATCAGGTTGTGGCATGGCACTCATAATTGGTTGTGGTCATTGAATAGTCAATAATTAATAAATCTTTTTTGCCCCTAAAATCCCTCCAACATTCACTTGTTGAGAACCCTCTCAACTCAAGACATTCATATAAATAATGACCCTCATATCCTCCTCTAGTAGGGATTTTGTGGCTTCAAACAGGTCATCATGGAATTTCCGCTATAACTTTTTTTCTGCGAAGCTTCAGAAACTGAAATAAAAACCCATTTGAGTTGAAATCTTGAGGAACCTCGTGAGGAATTTCAGATCTTGGTTCGCTATATTTTTGGAGATATGATACAAGGAAGTTAGGGTTTTTGCAGGCCCCCAAATTCCATGTCAAATAGGTGTTGTTGGGAAAATCGTCATAACTTTCTCTCTGAGAATTGGATTCAAATTTCGTAAATATTCACAAAAAGAGGATAGACTATAGTTTGTTGAGTAGCGTTTTCAAGACTGAAGGTCACAACAGTGACAGGTGGCACTTCGTACAAGTTCGCTCTACTGAACCAATCTATAATCAGGTCATTGTGGGAGATTGGGCTTAACTCTTTCTTGAAGAATCCAATCTTGATCAAACCTGTGGGGTTGGAAAGAGGATCAAAGGGCTACCACAAGACAAAATTTCAGACTCTGGAGATCCGAAATTACATAGATACAACAAATTCGATATCGAGCTCCTAGAAGGCAAGAAAAAGCATGCATTCAAGGATCACTGTAGTAAGGACCACACCTCAATAGTCAAGGGTAAGTCTCCTACAGCAAGGTGTGTATGATTAGTGTTTACATTTGAAATATGAGTATCATCTCTGACATATGTTTTGCAGGACAATGTAAGTATATACAGGGTCTCGGTTATATCTCTATGTCTCTATATGTCACAGTTAGTTTTGATACCACATTTCGGATGTCCTATTGTTGATACTACACATTTGATGCTACACCAAGTTTGCTAAATCTATATGATGTTGTAAGTTCATGTTACTTGTCTTGTCATAGTTGATAGAATGGTCTTTGTTGTTGTACTTAGAACTTGGTTCATCACAAGTCTAGGGTCTGTCATCAGTTTCTATTGTATGTATCTTTAGGTCAGTTGGATATAGTCTTGCATAGAGTCCAGGTCTATATCAAGAGTGGGAATCTTTGTCTACTACTGCAACAAGTCAACAACAAAAGTGACAAGCACACTTCAGGTACGCATTGTAATTTTAATTTGTATTTATTCATTATTATGCACTTACATGTGTTTTGCAAGCAGAGGTAAGTTGAAGGGTATTTTGTTTTGTTTTGGGATTGGTTTCGTCGGGCAAATTTTTCATGAAGGTAGAAGAAGATTCAAGTACAACTTCAAGCAAGAATTCTAGAGCAGAAGTATCAAATCAGAGGAAGCATTGCAGCGAGACATCCTTTGAAGACATGACAACCATCTGTATATTGTGAAGAAGTGTCAAGGCCAAGAGTCATCATTGTAAAGTTGTAAAAGTGTCATCATTGGAAGAGTTATTATTGTAAAAGAAACAATTTGCCTAGAGTCGAAAAGGCATTGTTGGGAGGTATAGGAGTCTTTGTCGGGATGATGTCATGGTTGGATTGCAGGTCATAGTGTGATTGAGTGTTTGGTCAAAATCATTGTAAATCATATTGTATCGTGGATCATTGTCCTTGGTATGGGAATCCACACTCTTGTCTCATTTCGGTCATGATAGGGTGGCAGGGAGGTGCTAGGTAGGTGCATGAAGTCGCCTACTCGTTGGATCCTATGAACACTTCAGGGTGGTAGGTTGGTCTAGGGTGTTGGGGCGTCCATTCAGTTGATTACTGAAGAAACTAGGGCGTTGGGGCATCCCTCCAGTGGGAGCTGGAGAAGAATTCTTTTCTAGAATTCTAGGAAGTTGTTGCTTTTGTTGCTTTCATTTCAGTTGGGGCTGAAGATTAAAGAATTTATTAGAAAAGTGTTTGGTGGTTTTTGACTGTTTTCCACCTAAAATTTTTGTGTCTACTGTGTTCTTTTATTCACTGTTATTTCTGCATAAACATTAATAATAATTGAAGATTAACTAATGCTCTGAAAAGATTTAAAAGTGCTAATTGCTAAGAAATATTGATTCACCCCCCAGTATTTCCAACAGTTATGGACACCAATGTGGTGTTGGGTGTCCAATGGTTGTATTACCTTGGTCGGGTTACCACCGATTGGAAGCAGCTTGCAATGGAGATTGTTGGACGGGATGGCAAGCCGGTGGTTCTTCGGGACATGCATTCGTACCCCCCTCAGAGGGTTTCAGCTCATAGGATGGAAGCTGATTTGAGGCATGGAAACATCGCATGGGCAGTTGAGCTGAGGATTTCAGAGGCTGGGGGAAAGACCATGCCACCACATCTAGACGTAGAGGCAATGTTAGATAGATATTCAGTAGTCTTTGCAGATATACTGCCAAGACAACCACCTGACAAGGGATTTGTGCATACTATAAAGCTGGAGCCTGGTGTGCAACCAGTCATCACTACACCTTATAGGCATCCCAAGGCCTTTAAGGACGAGATCAAGAGGGCCATCAAGGAGTTATTGGCATTGGGACACATCAGACCGAGTTCCAACCCGTTTGCTTCTTAAGTTGTGATGGTGAAGAAGAAGGACAGAACTCTCCGCATGTGTATTGACTACAGGGCCCTTAATAAGAAGACATTGAAGAACAAGTACGCCATTCCGCGCATTGATGAGTTAATGGATGAGCTTAGAGGAGCCAAGTACTTCTCTAAGATAGATTTGTGCTCCTGGTATCATCGGATCCAGGTGAGAGAGCAGGACATCTTGAAGACAGCTTTAAGGTGTCATTATGGGCATTTCGAGTTCCTGGTTATGCCTTTTGGGTTAACCAATGCACTGGCTACTTTTCAGTTGTGCATGAACCATGTGTTCTAAGGCCAGTTGAGGAGGTTTGTACTAGTATTCTTTGATGACATCTTGGTATACAGCAAGACATGGGAGGAGCACCTGCAACACTTAGAGACAGTCTTGCGTATATTGGAGGAGCAGTAGTTCTACGCTAATATTTCCAAGTGCGAGTTTGGGCTGACGGAGATGTTGTACTTGGGACACATCATAGGTGTAGATGGGGTCAAGGTGCACGAGGAGAAAATTTGGGCCATTCGAGATTGGCTAGAACCCGAGATGTGACAGCGTTGAGAGGATTTTTGGGCATTTGTACCTGTTATCAAAAGTTCATGAAAGGCTTCTCACAGTTGGCAGCACCCCTCACTGATCAGACTAAGAAGGGGGCTTTTGCGTGGACAGAGGGAGCTCAGGTAGCATTTGATCAGTTCAAGGAGGTTATGAGTTGTTGCCTGGTATTAGCACTCCCAGATTTTCCTCAGCCTTTCACATTGGAGTGTGATGCATCAGGTTTAGGGATCGGGGCAATCTTGTCCCAAGGAGGGCACCCAATTGCTTTCAAGAGTCGGACGCTTCTACCTCATGAGATGTTGTATTCCATTTACGACAAGGAGATGTTGGCCATAATGCATGCATTGGCCAAATTTAGAGAGTACTTGATGGGGAATCAATTTCAGGTGAAGATGGATCACAACGGTCTTCGCCATTTCATGGGGCAGCAGGGCCTCAATGACAGACAACAGAGATGGGTCAGCAAAGTGCAAGCCTACGATTTTGATATTGAGTATGTGCGGGAGAAGCACAACGTAGTGGCGAATGCACTGACCAGGAGACCAGTTGGGCTTTCACTCATGAGCATTTGTCATGACTGGAACGCTCAGTTATTGTTAGAGTACTCCAAGGATCGTCGGGTGTGCGAGATTTTGTAGGGCAGCTATGCAGATGAGCGCTACAGGGTGATGAATGAGGTTATTTATTATAAGGGACGCATATCTTTGGCTTTGGGATCACAATTGAGAGAGAGTGTCCTTCGAGCAGGTCATGATTCTCCTTTGTCTGGGCACCAGGGGTTTAGGAAGACTTATATGGCAGTGAGAGAGCGCTTCACTTGGAAGGGCCTCAAGGGAGATGTGTTGAGGCATGTGCAGGAGTGCGAAGCTTGCTAGAGGAACAAAGGAGAGTTGACCCATCCAACAAGATTGTTGCAGCCTCTTCCCATCCTTTACGGGAAATGGGAGAGCATCTCTATGGATTTCATCACTAGACTTCCCTCGGTGCATGGGAAGGATTGTACTTTTGTGGTGATTGACCGACTAACCAAGTTTGCACACGTCTTTGCCATACCGACACGATATTCAGCCTCACAGGTGGTAGAGTTGTTCTTCAAGGAGGTCTTTCGTCTGCACGGACTCCCTAAGACTATAGACAGTGATAGGGATAGTCGATTCATGGGAGGATTTTGGCAGAAGCTCTTCAGGGTAGTCGACAATGAGCTCACATTGCGCACCAACTATCATCTGCAGACTGATGGCCAGACAGAGAAGGTGAACCCGTGGTTGGAGGGCTATCTCAGGAATTATGTGACAGGGCAGCAGAGGGCTTGGATTTGATGGTTGCATATGGAAGAGTATTGTTACAACACCACCCATCATATATCCATTGGTATGACTCATTTTCGTGTTTTATGTCGTTATGATGTTTTGTCTTTTCCTGATATTGTTTTTGGAGACAACAAGGCCCTAAAGGCCAAGGATTGGATCCTAGAGAGCCAAGATATCCTCAAGGCTTTTAAGGATAACCTACAGACATCTCAGAACCAACAAAAGATGTATGGACCACATCGAGTAGAGAGTCATTTTGAGGAGGGGGACTTGGTCTACCTTCGATTGCAACCGTACCGACAGTTCACACTGAAGCAAAAGGGGGATGAAAAGCTGCAGTCGAGATTCTTTGGGCCATACAGAGTGATCAGGAGGGTTGGAGAGGTGGCTTACAAGTTGTAGCTACCACTAGGGAGCAGGATTCATAACATCTTTCATGTGTCATGCCTCAAGAGGGTGTTGGGGTAGCAGGTTACAACAGTTGTGGAGTTGCCTCCACTTGATGATGAGGGGCATTTGATTCTAGAGCCAGAGACCATCTTAGAGACCCGGGAGAGAAAGCTCAGAAGCAGGATCATTAGAGAGTATTTGGTGCGTTGGAAGAGTTTACCAGATGAGGATGCAACTTGGGAAGGAGAGCACTTTCTTGATCATCCGGCATTGAGTTGCTTGGGGACAAGCAACATTTCGGAGGGGAGGACTGTCATGTCCCTTCCTAAATTATTTTGGAACAAGATTAAATTTTGTATTATGGGGCCAATTTTGGAGCTAGTAGACCCCATTTTATTTTATTAGGAGATTAGACTTAGGAAAAGTTATTCGTGTTGTGGTTAAGCTACACATGGGGGCCACAATCACTAGGGAAATCTCCCTAGTTCAATTTACATGGAGGTGTTTAAGTTTTACATGGAGGTGGTTAAGTGAGGGCCCACCATGGAGGAAGAATTGGAGGGAAAAGTGCTCCACAAAATCTATATAAGACAACTCACCTCCTCTCATTCATCTTTTGGGTATATTGATTTCTCTTTGGTTGCTCGAGTTGCTTAGCCAAGTCACTCGTTGTTTAGCACAAGTTCTTCAAGCGAAGAGCTCGCCCTTTCTTTGGGGGACTTCGACTGCCAACCTAGGAAGGTTTTCTTCATTTCTTTAGGGGGAGGATCTCATTGTGATTTCCAGCAGTGGCATTCACTTCCAGGTGGTGTGCATTAATGGAGGACGAGTGAAGAGGAGGCTGAGTTTGCTTGTCGTGTCTTGTAGTAGAGTTTGTGTGAGAGACTTTCTAGAGATGAGGCAAAGGAGGATTGTTGAAATTTGGGAGAGTTTGGGAGTTGGTGGAGCATATTGCTATGCAGGGTGACTTCCGCACTTCCTGGGTCAGCGCAAAGGTAGCACTTCGTGCTCACGTGGTGGGTAGAGTATCAGTGTTTGAGGCTAAGCTTTATCGTGGAGGTTTGAGGAAATACTTAGAGTGGTGTTTGCTTCATTTTCAGAGCTTGGAGGAGGATTTTGTGGGTGTTCTTGCAGGCCGTATTCCTGGAGCAGTTTGGAGGGCGTAGGCCATTAGGGAGACCGAATTTGGGAGGTTGGATCCAAGCCAAACCCTTTCTGAATTTTTGTGGGTTTTGGCGAAGGAGCTTGGGGCTGAAGTTTCATCATTTTCTGAGCACCGAAGATGGGGTTTCTTGCAGTTCCTTTCCATCCAGCAGTGCAGTTAGTAGGAGAGCGCAGAGCATTAGAGGAGCAGTCATTTTCCAGCATTAAGATTATTGTTTATCACTTGGGTTCTGTTAAGCTTGCCCTTGAGGCAAGCCCAGGTGCATTTTCCATACTATTGTACTTGCTCCATTTCATTAATAAAATGGCTCAGCTGGTTCTCATTTCTAAAGTGTATTGAGCATTTTTTGATCATTTTTATTTTTCTGTGTATGAATCGTATTTGTTTTTGCATATCATTGTTTGTTTACGTTTGAAACATTACACCATTTATGATGACATACCCATTGATACCCTTGGGAAGCAGAATCTTCATTTTCCTTTGCATAAAGAGGGGCATTTGGAAGTGATCAATTTTCCTTTTAGGAGAGACCCAATCTTTGATACTAAGGAAATTGATAAGGCTCCCACTTCTCCTGTGTATGATTCTATGTTCAAATCACTCAAGCCTTTAGATTGTGATTTTGGGAAAGCAAAACACGTTGAATACAATACTCCTTTCTCCCTTTTTCCTATTGGTCATCATCTTGAGTCTTCATCAAGTGATTCCCTCACCCCTGGTCATATGATCTCAAGTAACTGTGAGTCCTTACCCCCTCCCAAGTATAGTGTCGAGGAAAATCTCTTCATTGATTATACTTTTCCTCCTCAGACGCAACCTCAGGGTTTTGATCACTCCATAGTCTCCCCTCTCCAATATAATCATCATGTGCAACCTACTTCTGTTTCTCCATCTCATCGGCCTCCCTTTCTTACAAATCATAACCCGCTGAAAGCCATAACCTATGACATAAATAATAAGGACAACAGTGTAAGTGATATGCCAGAGATTGCCATCCATCAAAATTTTATGAGCTTGGTTGTTGACATCTCTATATTTTGGTTGCAAGAGTAGATCTCATGGACTAGATTACATCCTTTTCTTACCTCTTCTCACAAAATCATCTATGTGTGGGCATCATATTTTCCCACCTCCCGCTCACAACATCCTCCATGTGTTTGGGTTTGCATTCGCTTTGGGATTCGCTGCATGTGTAATCATATAGGCAGACATATTTATATTGACTTGATGATATGTTGGTTGCACTAGCTTTATGATTACACTTAATAATAGCTATCATATCAATGTTACATAGGATGCATAGCATGCTCATTTTCGCATTAGAATTAAAGTCATATGATTTTTCTCATGGTAGATAGATGTATATTTTATTTTCTGTTGATTTTATGGCTAACATATAGCATGTGCGGTCATGACACGTGTGATTTTTAATGTACCTTGGACAAGTGGTTTCCCATGGGTTACTCTCGACCTAGGGAAAAGTGTCCAAAATAATTATTTTCCTAAGTGTGACTTTATAAAGTGAAAATGACCATATAAGTGGTAAAGTCAATGTTAAATTATAAAGTGAAAAGTGACTTTAGACATAAAGTACAATGTGGGTACTTCATTTAATGCGTGAGTTAAAAAATAGAATTAAATGCACATTTATTATCATCCTTCGATCTAAATGAATTTGAGCAATTAGATCTTAGGGTTGCCCAAAAGTCATTTAGGGAAACAAAAGGGGTAAAAGAAAAGAGACACTGCATTCATTCTTCATGAGCAGATTGGAGAAAGGAGGCTGAGAGCTGGAGAAAAGTTCTGAAGGAGATATTTGTTGCAGCAAACTAAAGGAGTGATTTCTGGGCAATACTGGGCATGGAAATCAAGGCACAAAATACAGCAGAAGGTACAGTAAGAACACAAAATTGAATGTTGTGAGCTGTACGCCGTTCAAGATAAGTTTTTGAAAAAAAAAAATATTTGAAAAATAAGTCCATACAGTGGTATGGAAATCTGTATGGAGTCTGTACAGTACATTTCGTACATTCGTATCCATATAGTACATATTTTCAGCTTCGAGTGGGCACGGAAATCGAGACAGTGGGCACGGAAATGAGGCAAAGTGGGCACGGTTTTCAAGGAGTTTTGGGCTGAAGAGATAAGTTGTATTTTGCTGTTTTGTTTTTTCTGCAAATGTATTTTTCCTGAACTTGAAAGATAAATAAATTTGAAGAGCTCTCTAACAGGTTTTACCCAGAGAAGATTGAAGGGGTTTTGCCTGAGTCTAAGTTGACCAAAAACCTGTGTGTATTTTTATGTGTGTTGTTGGTCTGGTTATGTCCATATTTATTTTCAGCATGTGTTGATAGTCCCATGTGTTTTACTCTGAAAATTTAATTTCCATAATTCTATCTGTTGAATGTATGTTTATGGGAAAGGACATTTAACTGAATGGGAGTGATAAAGTGAAATTAAAACCAAGTTGGGATTGCAGGAAACTTTTTTTTGTCATCAAATTTCAACATGGTACCAGAGCTACAGGCTAAAAATTGCAGTTTGAACAACAGACAGTAGTTTGGGACAGCAAACAGTGGTTTGGACAACAAATTGATATTTAGGGGCAGCAAGGTGAAATTTCACACACACTGAACTTTTGGGACAGCAAGGTGTGCTGAAAAGTTCATTTCTCCATTTTCTTGGTTTTGTAAATTTTGGACAGCAGTCATGGCCATGTTCTTAAGGATAGAGGACAGACTGGATGGGATATCCAATTATATTGTATGGAAGGACAAAATTCAGACAGTGTTTGTGGAGGCAGCAGTTTGGGACATAGTGCGGCAAGTGGTTACCTCCTACTGTTGCAGATAAACTTGCTGAATTCACAAAAAATAATGCAAAGGAAAAAAGGATTTTTATGGATAATCTGAAGGATCATGTGGTTCCTCAAGTGAGAGGAAACGCATATGCATATCAGATGTAGACAGCTCTAACCACTCTCTATCAGAGTACTAATGAAAGCAGGAAGATGGTACTCAAAAAACAATTGTGTCATGTCCCTTCTCAAAAATATTAGTCACGGGGTGTTGCTACACATTTTTGGCACAATTTTGACTTTGGAGGAGGACCCCACACGTAGACTTACGAACTATGGGGCAATTTCGACTTTATTTTGTAGCTAGTGGAATGTGGGGGCCACCCACATGGGGAATTCGAACTTGGCCATTCGATGTGCTTGGAGGGAAATCGAATGGGTGGATAGAAGGGCCCACATAAGGCTAAGGAGACCCAAGGTAATAAAAGGAGGATCAGCTCTCATTTTTGACCATCTTCTATATTTGCAAAACAGACACTCACTTGTACGCTTTACTGCTTAGCAAGTCTACCAGCTGTTTAGCCACAAATCTCTCACGCGGGAGATTCAACCTCTACTTCAGGGGACCATCTGTGCCTGCCCTAGGGAGGTTGTTCTAACAGGAGTTTCAGGGAGTCAAGGACAGCAATACACTTCAGCCATCAACGCAGAGAGGGAACTGCATATTCCTGGGCAGCGAGAAAACATGCAAGAGAAGTTGGAGATCAGCAAGGGGATTCAAAGCTTGTTGGAAGAGCCAGAAGTCAACAAATGGATTCACAGCTTGCTGGGAGAGCCCACAATTGAGGAGGCAGCATAGAGAAGGCATTTTCGCTGGAGTTTGCAGCGAGCTAGACCAACGCAACAGTCAGTCAAAGTCCTGGATAGAGGTACTGCGCAGAGGCCATCTAGCAGCAAATTCGTGGGACTTGGGGAGCAGTTGATCTTGGCCAAGAGCCATCCGGGGAGCTAGGAGTTGAATAGCACAGGGAAAACCAACATTTTGGAGGAGTTTGTAGAGGGATTTTCAAGTTGTTTCCTGCAAGTCGAAATTGGCAGTCGAAGCTAGGGAGAGGCTCCATGGAGGTCGAAAATCCAAGGTCAAAACCAGCTAAATTCCCTTCTATGTTTTTCTGGGTTTTGTCCAAGGAGCCTAGGATTAAAAGCACACAATTTTCTGGGCAGTTTTTGAGCACCTTCCAGCTAGTTGAAGTTCAACAAGGCAGTAGTTTACTCGAGCAGCGCAGTACAGAGTGGTGCAACAACTGGGCAGCCTTCAGCTCAGTGATTTTCCCACCTGGGGTTGGTCTTGCTTGTTCATTGGAACAAGCCCAGGTGCACCATTCCATTTCATATTGTATCTAGACTGCAAATCTTTAATAATATGGCTCAGCAGTTCCTTATTGGCAGCGTTTTCATGGATGTTTGATGTGTGTTTTAATTTTTTATATGCTGCTGCACAATTTTTTTGCTTAATATCACTCACATTCCTACTTAGGAACATTACAAATTGAAGAACATTAGGATGACAAAGGCTAAAAGTGTAGTTCATTATCTTCGCAAGGTCAAACAACTAAGTGATGATTTGACTGCTATTGGTGAGGCAGTTGCACCCACAGAGTTAGTCAGGATAGTTGTAGTGGGACTTCCTAAGTCTTGGGAGGTCTTTGGGGATGTTGTTACCTCTAGGGAGAATCTTCCGAATTAGGACAGGTTCTGGGATGATTGTGTGCAGCATGAGATATGGAAGACTAGCAGTGGTGGGGTGAAGATAGTAGATGAGGAGGATGTAGCCTTGATAGCCAGGGGAAAGAACAAACGGAAGGCCAAGAAAGGGGCCTCATCAGCTGGGGCTAAGGGAAAGGAGAAGAAGAAGAAGAAAGATATGGATATGTCCAATGTCAAATGTTGGGCATGTCAAAAGATGGGACACTATGCTGCTACGTGTCTTGAGAGGAAGAACAAGGGGAAAAAGGGTACTGCAGCTTCAGCAGAGGTGGAGCAGTTTGCTTCATAGTTTGACCAAGACTTTGCATTTATTACTTCTAAATCTAGTAGGAGTACATCATCCGATGTGTGGTACATAGACAGTGAGGCTTCCCGCCATATAACAGGTGCACGAGAGTTCTTTTCAGAGCTTGTAGAGAGGGCACTTGATATTGAGATTGTATTAGGAGATGACCACACTGTGAGAGTTGTTGGTGTGGGAACTGTGACCTTTGAGAGGGAGTCTTTGCCTCCTTTGAAGGTCATGTATGTTTTGTATGTTCCAGGGATGAAGAACAATTTGATTTCAGTGTCTACTATGGAGGAGAAGGGGTTTGACATCACTTTCTCGGGAGGGCAGGTATTGATGCATCCCAGGGGAGCTTCCATCACTTCGGCCAAAGTGATTGGAGTCCGCTCTGGGAAACTATACAGGTTCAGTTTTCAGTCGGTAGGAGCATTGGTGAGTAGCACATCTGGTAGCACTCACACTAGTACCACCAACAGTAGAGACTTGTGTGAGTTACGACACTAGAGGATGGCACATATGCATCATGGAGCTTTGAGGGTACTGAGGGAGATCACTACTAGAGTTCTTGATTTCAATGTCGAGCATTATGAGGGTTGCAAAGAGTGTGATTTGGGCAAGTACACCAAGTTACCATTCCCAGCGAGCGACAACAGATCTACAAGTATACTAGACTTGATTCATACTGATGTTAGTGGTCGTATGTCTCATGTGTCTTTGGGTGGTTATGAGTATTATGTTGTATTCATTGATGACTATTCTAGGAGGACTTGGAGATATTTCTTGAAGACCAAGCGTGAGGTCTTCAGTCACTTTAAAGATTTCAAAGCTTAGGTGGAAAAGCAGACAGGTAGGAAGATTCAGGTCTTGAGGTCAGATAATGGTGGTGAGTACACCTATGGTGGGTTTTCTAACTTATGTGCACAGGAGGGCATTAGGAGAGAGTTCACGGTTTCTTACAACCCCCAGCAGAATGGGCTGTCTGAAAGGAAGAACAAAGCTATTGTTGGTGCTACTAGAGCGATGATTGAGGATTAGGGGTTGCCTTTGTTTTTGTGGGCTGAGGCTTGCAATATTGTTGTTTATCTTCAAAACAGGAGTCCTCACAAAGTATTGGGGAATATGACTCTGGAGGAGGCTTTCACTGGAGAGAAGTCTCATGTGGGACACCTTCGTATCTTTGGATGTCTCACATATTCTTATATCCCCAAGGAGCAGAGGACGAAGCTGGAACCCATGGCAGAGAAGGGTATCTTTATGGGTTACAACAAGACTTCAAAGGCCTATCGGATCTTCATTCCTTCTAAACAGAGAGTGGTGATTAGGAGGGATGTGAAGTTCGAGGAGGAAAGGGCATGTCGGAGATCACATGAGTATGATGAGAGAGAGTCACAGACTTCTCCTCAACAGGGAGGTCAGGTACAGGGAGCAGGACCTCAGGGTTCTGGATCGACTGGTACAGGAGGTACTTCAGTGTCAGTGACATCTGGGGCACCAGTGGCGAGTTCACCGAGCACTTCTTTAGGGAGTCCACTGGTACAAAGTTCACATGGCACTTCAGCTGACACAAGCACAGGTGCCAATACAGGTTCTTCGAGGACAGGTGCTGGTACAAGCACACCAGGGTCAGTTGGCAGACCTTCAGGTTCACCAGACTGGGGGGGCAAAGGATGAGGTTCCCTATGGGGAAGCTTCTACAAGGAAGAGGAGGCCCAAGTGGCTTCAAGACACCTTCAAGGAAGTGGAGTCTATTGGTCCTCCGAGAGGGTGAACAGGGAGAGTGTGCCACCTGAGAGGTCTTGCAGTTATGTCGCCAAGGCTACCAGCATTGTTGACTCTAAGCCTACTAGCTATGAGGAGGCTGCCAACCAGGAGGTATGGAGAGAGGCTATGGTGGAGGAGTATGCCTCTACCATTAAGAACAATGTCTGGGAAGTGGTGCCTAGGCCTGAGGGCAAGTCAATTGTGACTTCCAGGTGGCTCTACAAGATCAAGCATGCTGCGAATGGCAACATTGAGAAGTTCAAGGTGAGTTTTGTGGCTAGAGGGTTCTCACAGATAGAGGGAGTTGACTATGATGAGACCTTTGCTCTCGTAGCTCGGTACACTTCTATCGATCCCTTATTTCTATTGCTGCAGAAATGGGTTGGCAGATCCATCAGATGGATGTGAAGGCCGCGTTTCTGAATGGAGTTATAGAGGAGGAGGTGTATGTTGAGAAGCCACAGGGCTTTGAGGTACTTGGGCGGGAGACAAATGTATGTCGGTTGAGGCGAGAACTCTATCAACTTAAGCAAGCTCTGAGAGCTTGGTATTCGAGGATTGATACTTACTTGCAGCAGATGGGTTTCACGAGGAGTGATGCAGATCCGAACCTATACTACGTTGTTGTAGGGGATGATCCACTCATTCTTGTGTTGTATGTTGATGACTTGTTCATTACTGGGGTAGAGAGACTAATTAGTGGTTGCAAGGAGGATCTTGATATGGAGTTCAAGATGAAGGACATTGGGCTGATGCATTACTTTCTGGGGCTTGAGGTGTGGCAGGAGGAGGGGCATATCTTTCTGGGGCAGGGGCAGTATGTTGTGGATGTGTTGAGCAGATTTCAAATGGCAGACTGTAGACCCATGTCTACACCTATGATCACCAACTAGAAGAAGCTTCATGCTTCAGATTCTAGTTTGGTGGCTCCCACATTGTATAGGCAGCTTATTGGGTCTTTGATGTATCTTGTCAAGACTAGGCCAGATATATGCTTTGCAGTGAACAAACTTAGCCAGTTCATGGTAGAGCCTAGGAGGGTGCACTGGTTAGTTGCAAAGCACATTCTTCGTTACGTGGAGGGGATTGTTGATTATGGTCTGGACTATAGGCAGGGAGATGGAGTGAGGTTGGCAGGTTACACAGATTCAGATTTAACAAGTTGTGCTTCTGACAGGAAAACCACTTCAGGGTGTTGCTTTGGATTGGGTTTGGCAGTTGTGTCATGGTTCAATCAAAAGCGAAAGTCAATTGCTTTGAGCTCTTCTGAGGCTGAGTATATGGCTGCTAATTAGGCTAATTGTGAGGCCATTTGGCTTCACAAGTTGTTGTATGGCCTATTTGATGCCCATACAAGCAATTATCAAGCACAAAAATCTTTTAACTATTCATGCCCTAGATTTCTCAACACTTCATATAGCTTGGATCTCAACTGCACAAATGAAAAATAAAAATACCCAAAACCCCAATATATACAAAAAAATAAAAATAAAACGCCAAACCCCAGCTATTACAAAACAAGGGTTAGAAAAATGTATTTACAAAATTTATTCTACAAAAAAAAATTACAAGTTATATACAAATATACAATGCTTGAAAGATTTTGGGACAAACATTTTTTATAATAATGACAATGGTTTGATGTATTTCGAAAGATAGATATTAACCACAGTCTTACCGAAGAAAGAAAATCACATAAATTTCCCAAAGTCCAAACAAGGTTAGCGTGTGCCCACAGTTTGTGAACTTGGAGCCCAAGGGTCGGGGAACCTGCAAACTCTATATATTTTCTTCGAGAAAGCTTGCTAGACATGACAAATCAGATAACCTAAGATAGATCCAAAATATACCAATAGAATGTTCTTATCACCATCTAATGAATAAACAAGTTGATAAAAAAAATTAAGCACAATATAGGAAAGCACATACCAACCACATACCACAAATCAATGAGACAAAGAAACCATGAATTGTACCCCAGGTCTTTTATTATGAATTTCAAATGTTCCCAGCAGAACAATGGCTTCACACTAGCTTTACAAAGTTTACATCAGTCATACATTTCATCATAGACTTGAGAAGCAAAATGGCTTGTAATTTAGCAATAAATCCTGCAACTGGAAATAATGGCTATTTGGCTTGATCCTGATCAAAGAAATCTCGATCGTTGATAAATACTAGATCATCTATTAATCTTTGCCATCAAAAATATTTAATTTCAAGGAATTTTCGAATTTCTCATTAAAACCATTTTTTATTAATCCAAAAATAATTATTTTGGATTAATTTCCTCAAGAATTTGATTTTTGCTTAACCACCAAGGTCCAAGAGCTCCATTTTTCTTCAAATTTCCAGTTTTTCCTTAGTGGCGGGCCTCCAAAAATCAACTTCTTTTTGACCCACGAATTTTTTTGTAATAATCCTAAAAAGGAATACAAGTGATAACATCGAATATTCTATGCAGCAAACTACAAAAACAAAATATTCATCAAGCACCCATAGAAAAACTGCAAATGGAGAACTTCTGAGCCATTTTATTAAGTTTCTAAAAGCCAAATACAATAGATGATGAAATGGTGAACCTGGGCTTGTCTCAATGGACAAGCGCAGGACCAAACCTAGGTAGGAAAATGGTTGAGATGAAGGCTACCTAGCTGATGTGGTTGAGATGAAGGCTACCTAGCTGATGCACCAATCTGCACTACGCTGCCCAGAAAATTGCCTCTCTGCTAAAGTTCAAATGGCTGGAAAGTGCACTTATATTGCCCAGAAATTTATGTGCTTTTAACCTCGGAATCCTTGACCTAAACCCAGAAAACCCAATAATGATTTTCGTTGGTTTAGACTTATGAAATTCGACCCCCTTGGAGCCCCACTCCATTGCAGCTGCAAAGTTGGCCTACTCCAAACCCAGACTCATTTGGGTCCCTTGTCCTCCATACCCCTTGTTCTTCTCACTCTGCTTGAGCTTGCGGTAATCTCTGAAGCAGAGGGCTTCTTTGAAGTCTTCATCCATTGACTTTCACTCTCTAAAGTAATCTCCCATCTGAGGGGGGTCTTCCTCCCTTGCAGGCTCAATTTGTGCCACTAGCACAAAGGAAGGTAGTGTAGCACGAGTTGCCACACTGAATGAAGGGCGTTGCACTGTCGGTGAGGGGTGATTGAATAGCTGAGAGGCCCTAGAAGTTTCCCCACAGAAAAACCCTCTAGCCGTGGTCCTTGCTCTGTTTTGCAACTTGATCTCTTCCAGCATGTCTTTTTGTCCCTTGGCCAAGTCACTCAAGGCCCTCAGAAGGTTGTCGAAAGCCATCTCTTCCCTGCTCTTGGGTTTTGCCATTTCCTCCTCTTCTGCTACTTCTTTCCCCTTGTCCTCCGTATCTGGAGTAATCTCTAACTCCCTCTCTCTGCTCCTGTACCTTTGCCTCCTGTAGGTAATTTTCTACTAGTCCCCTTCTCTCATATGAGACAATCCCCACAGTTGAGCCAAGAACTAGGCTCTGATACCATTATAATGATACTAAATAGGAATACAAGTGATAATAGCAAATATTCTATGCAGCAAATTAAAAAACGAAATATTCATCAAGCACCCATAGAAAAACTGCAAATGGATAACTTCTAAGCCACTTTATTAAGTTTCTGAAAGCCAAATACAATAGATGATGAAATGGTGCACCTGGGCTTGTCTCAATGGACAAGCGGGACCAAAACCAGGTAGGAAAATGGCTGAGTTGAAGGCTGCCCAGCTGCTGCACCAATCTGCACCGCACTGCCAAGAAGTTCGAATGGCTAGAAAGTGCACTAAAACAGCCCAGAAATTTATATGCTTTTAACCTCGGACTCCTTGGCCCAAACCCAGGAAAACCCAGAATGGATTTGAGCTGGTTTGGACTTCTGATTTTTTACCTCCTTGGAGCCTCACCTCAGGTATAGCTGCAAAACTCGGCCTGCTGGAAACTGCCAGTAAATCCACCTGAAAACTCCTCGTTCACCCCTGCTATCCAACCCCTGACTCCTCGGATGAGCTCTTGGCCCAAATCAGCTGCTCCCAAGCACCATGAAAATCTATTGAGTGGCCTCTGCATTCTCCCTCAGCCCAACCGTTCAAATTGATGGAATGTTGGCTCAGTTAGCTGTAAAACCTAGCGAAAATGTCGGTCTAGTGCTGCTACCTCAGCTCCCTGACTCCCCGACAAGCAATATGATCTCTACTGCTTCAATCTCCCTTTGTGTGTTTCCTGACTACCCAAAAATACGCACTCCTTGCTCCGCATTGGCTATTGGTGTATGTCACTGCCCCGGAACACTTGAAAACTCTTGCGGAACAGCCTCCCTAGGGCAGGCACGGATGGTCCCCCGAAGTAGAGGTTGAATCTCCCACTTGAGAGATCGTGGCCAAACAGCCAGTAGACTCACTAAATAGCAGAGTGAACAGATGAGTAGTTGTTTGCAAATGTCAAAATATGAAACCAAAATGAGCGCTGATCTCTCCTTATAACTCCTTGGGCCTCCTTAGCCTCATGTGGGCCCCTCCATCTACCCATTCGATTTTCCCTCCAAGCATATTGAATGGCTAATTCGAACTCCCATGTGGGTGGCCCCCACATTCCACTAGCTACTAATTAAATCGATTTGGCCCCCAAGTCCCTAAGTCAAAAGTGTGGGGTCTTCTTCCTTAGTCAAAAATGTAAAAAATTGTGTAGCAACACCCTGTTACTAATGTGTTTGAGAAGGGACATGACAGTCCTCCCCTCCCCAATGTTGCTTGCCCTCAAGAAAACTCAAAGTTGGGTGCTCCAATATGTGCTCACCCTCCCAGGTGGCATCCTCATCCGGCAAGTTCCTCTAGCGCACCAAGAACTCCCTGATGGTCCTGCTCCTCAATTTCCTCTGCCTGCTCTCCAAAATGGCCTCCGGTTCCAACACCAAGTGGCCCTCATCATCTAGTGGCGGTAGATCAGCTGCTACTATCCCCTGTTGTCCCAGCATCCTCTTAAGGCATGAGACATGAAAAACATTGTGGAGCCTACTCCCTTGAGGCATCTCTAGCTCATATGCCACCTCCCCAACTCGTCTAATCACCCGGTAGGGCCCATAGAAGCGTGGAAGTAGCTTCTCAGCCCCCTTCTATTTGAGCGTGGATTGCCTATAAGGCTGCAACCAAAGGTATACCAAGTCGCCCTCCTTAAAGTGTCTCTTTGTCTTGTGCCGATCTGTGTAAATTTTTTGCTGATTTTCATCTGTCATCAAATTATCCTTGAGAGCCTTGAGGATATCTTGGCTCTCTTGGACCCAATCTTTGGCCTTTGGGGCTCAGCTGTCTCCAAAAGCAATATCAGCAAAAGATAATGCATCATATCCATAAAGGGCATAGAAAGCAGTCATATCGATGGACATGTGGTGTGTGATGTTGTAGTGGTACTCGCCCAAATGCAACCACCAAATCCAAGTCCTTTGCTAACCAGTCACATAGTTCCTCAAGTACCCCTCCAATCACTAATTAACTCTCTTTGTCTAGCCATCTGTCTGAGGGTGATAGTTGGTGCTAGGAGTGAGCCTCGTCCCAACCAACCTAAAGAGTTACTGCCAAAAGCCTCCCATGAATCTGTTGTCCATGTCGCTCACTACGCTCTTGGGGAGCCCATGCAATTTGAAAATCTCCCAGAAGAACATCTCGGCAACCTCTGCAGCCGTGTACCTGGTGGAGATGGTGAAGAAGTGGGCAAATTTGGTCAACCTGTCAACCACTATGTATATGCAATCCTTCCCCTGCACTGTGGGGAGCCCTGTGATGAAATCCATTGAAATACTTTCCCATTTCTCCTCCAGGATGGGAAGTGATTGTAGCAATCCTACGGGGTGGGTCAACTCCCCCTTGTTCCTCTGACAAGCCTCACACTCCTGGACGTGCTGCAGCACATCCTCCTTGAGGCCCTTCCACGTGAATCTCTCTTGGACAGCCATGTAAGTCTTCCGGAACCCCTGGTGCCCGGATAATGGTGAATCATGTGTTGCCTAGAGTACCCTCTCCCTCAACTACGAGTTGGGCACTAAGTAAATGTGCCCCTTGTAATAGATGACCTCATCCATCACATGGTAACACTCATCTGCATGGGTACCCTCCAATACCTCGCATGCCCTCCTGTCTTTGGAGTACTCCACCAACAACTGAACCTTCCAATCATGGCAAATGCTCATGAGGGATAACCCAACTGGTCTTCAAGATAGAGCATCGACCACCACATTATGCTTTCCCCGCACATACTCTATATCGAAGTCATAGGTCTACACCTTGCTAACCCATCTCTGTTGCCTGTCATTGAGGCCCTGCTGCCCCATGAATTGTCGAAGACGGTTACGATCAGTCTTCACTCAAAACCGGTTGCCCACCAAGTACTGGCGGAACTAGGCTAATGCATGCATAATGGCCAGCATCTCCTTGTCATATATGGAATATGACAGCACATGCGACAGGAGCTTTCGACTCTCAAAAGCAATGGGATGTCCCTCCTGTGACAATACTGCTCCAACTCCTACCCCGGATGCATCACACTCCACCGTGAATGGCTGGGAAAAATCTGGAAGTGCCAAAACAGGGCAACTGCTCATCACCTCCTTGAGGTGATCGAAGGCAACCTGTGCTCCATCAGTCCATGTGAAGGCCCCCTTCTTGGTCAAGTCAGTCAAGGGTGTTGCCAGCTGTGAGAACCCCTTGACAAACTTTCTGTAGTAGGTGCAAATACCCAAGAAGCCCCTCAGCATAGTCACATCTCGGGGTACTGGCCAATCCTGGATGGCCCGAATCTTCTCCTCGTGGACCTTCACCCCATCAGCACCAATGATATGCCCTAGGTAGAGCATCTCTGTCAACCCAAACTCGCACTTGGAGAGCTTGGCATAAAACTGTTTCTCCTCCAGAATGCGCAATACCTCCTCCAAGTGTTGGAGGTGCTCCTCCCATGTCCAGTTGTAAATCAGAATGTCATCGAAGAAAACTAACACGAACCTACTCAACTATCCCCGGAAGACATGGTTCGTCCATGACTGGAATGTGGCTGGAGCGTTGGTCAGCCCAACTGGCATGACCAGAAACTCAAAGTGCCCATAGTGGAACCGAAAAGTTGTCTTAGGGATATCTTGATCCCTCACCCTGATTTGGTGGTACCCTGAACACAGATCAATCTTAGATAACTACTTGGCTCCTCTAAGCTCATCCATCAGCTCATCAATGCGGAGAATGGGGTACCGGTTCTTTAGTGTCTTCCGATTGAGGGCCCTGTAGTCAATGCACATCCGAAGGGTTCCATCCTTCTTCTTCCCCAGCACCACTGAAGAAGTGAAAGGACTGGAACTTGGCCTGATATGGCCCAATGCTAGCAACTCCTGGATGGCCTTCTCGATCTCACCCTTATAGGATTTGGGATCCCTATAAGGAGTGGTGATCACTGCCTGCACACCCGGCTCCAACTCAATAGTGTGCTCAAACCCTCTGTCTAGTGGTTGCCTTGGTGGAATGTCCCCAAACATTATTGCGTCCCTATCCAGCAAGGCATGTATGTCTGTCGGTGGTGGTTAAGCCTGTCCTACAGCCTCTAAGATCCTCAGCCCAACTGCCCATGCAATGTCCCCATTTCATAAATCTGCCTCCATCCTGTGGGTCAAAACTGTCTGAGGTGGATAAGATTGCATGCCTCTCAAGATAACCAGTTTTGCCATCCGGCCCAATGAACTCCATCTCCAGCTTCCTCCAATCTTTCGTGACTTGCCCAAGGGAATACAGCGACTAGACACCCATCACCACGTTGGTGTCTGGCACATCAACCACAAAGAAATGGTCCATCATCGGGTAAGTCCCATAACTACTTTCATGGAGGGCACATATCTAGTGCACTGTATGGTACAGTCACCTCGTACTAGGACTGAGAAGCCCTCGAACTCTTCTGTGGTGAGACCCCTCCTCTGGACCAACTGGGCATCTATGAAATTGTGGGTAGCCCCACTGTCTACTACCACTGACACCCTTTGTCCCTGTACAATGCCTCTGATCCTCAGTGTCAAAAATTTGGGAATCCTGAAAAAGGAAGCAAGAACTCCCCTTGCTAGGGCAAGGGATGTCCCACCCTATGGAGGTGGTGGTGGTGACCCTTAGTCTGTCGAACTCTCGCCATCTGCCCCACCGCAATCCTGCTCCACCTCGTCCCCGTGGTCACTATCAGAAAAGACCTCAATGTAGTGTGCTCTCCCAGTAGTGCACCAATGGCCTGGTGCTCAGGGCTCTCTGCATGTGAAGCACAACTTCCTCCTCCAGAGTTCCTTCCGTGTCTCCTCATCTAACTGCCCCTTCCCTTGTGTGGTCCTCTAAGGTGGCAGTCTAGTCTCATGCCCCTTTTGTGGGAAAGGGGTCCGTGCAGGAAATGGTGCTCTAGTCTTGGGGATGGCCCCCTGCAGATCTCTGGCACATAAGACTGCTTCCTATAGCGTGGAGGGTCTGCGTGACTTCACCAATCCACACGGGGGTTCAAGCAAGCCCTCAATGAAGGTATACAACCTCCTCGCCTCGGATAGATCCGGGACCATCACTGACACCCGCAGAAAATTTGAGAAGTACTGCTATAGGTTGCCTATTTGGCACAGTAGGGTCAGCTCTCTGAAATGAGCCTCTGGATCCCTCTGATCAAATCGCTCCACCACCCTCCTGGTGAAGTCCTCATAAGAAACTATGTGGGCATGCCCTAAGGTGGTCAAGCCATGAAACCACCAATCATGGGCTTCCCCCTCCATGTGCAGTGTGGCCATCTTAATGGCTTCGTGCTTTGTCATCCGATTGAGTTGGAAGTAGGTGTCCATCTTCTCAACCCAAGCCCTAGCCGTGCACTTAGTAGTTCCATCGAAAGTAGGGAAATACATCCTCCCTATCGTTCTCTGCAACGCGTAGTTTTGGGTCCCTTGTCCTCCATACCCCTTGTTTTTCTCACTCTGCTTGAGCTTGCAGTAATCTCTAAAGGAGAGGGCTTCTTTGAAGTCTTCATCCATTGACTGTCACTCTCTGAAGTAATATCCCATCTGAGGGGGGTCTTCCTCCCTTACAGGCTCGATCTATGCCATTGTCACAAAGGAAGGTAGTGTAGCGTGAGTTGGCACATTGAATGAAGGGCGTTGCACTGCTAGTGAGGGGTGATCGAATGGCTGAGACACCCAAGAAGTTTCCCCACACAAAAACTCTCTAGGCGTGGTCCTCTCTCTATTCTGCGAATTGACCTCTTCCAGCATGTCTTTCTGTCCCTTGGCCAAGTCACTCAAGGCCCTTGGAAGGCTGTCGAAAGCCATCTCTTCCGTGCTCTTGGGTTCTACCATTTCCTCCTCTTCTGCTACTGCTTTCCCCCTGTCCTCTGTATCTGGAGTAATCTCTAACTCCCTTTCTCTGCTCCTGTACCTTTACCTCCGGTAGGTAATGTTCTGCTAGTCCCCTTCTCTCATAGGAGACAATCCCCACATCTGAGCCAAGAACTAGGTCGTGATACCATTGTAATGATCCTAAATAGGAATACAAGTGATAATAGCAAATATTCTATGCAGCAAATTACAAAAACGAAATATTCATCAAGCACCCATAGAAAAACTGCAAATGGAGAACTTCTGAGCCATTTTATTAAGTTTCTGAAAGCCAAATAAAATAGATGATGAAATGGTGCACCTAGGCTTGTCTCAATGGACAAGCAGGACCAAACCCAGGTAGGAAAATGGCTGAGTTGAAGGTTGCCCAGTTGTTGCACCAATCTGCACTGCACTGCCAAGAAAACTATTGCTCTGTTGAAAGGGCTCTATGAAGGACGACTTCAATCAATGAGCTTGGAAAGTGATCGGAGCTATAGAGGGAAAGTAAGTTCGAATGGCTGGAAAGTGCACTAAAACCACCCAAAAATTTATATGCTTTTAACCTCGGACTCCTAGGTCAAAACCTAGAAAAACCCAAAAGGGATTTTAGCTGTTTTGGACTTCTGATTTTCGACTTCTTTAGATCCTCACCTCAGCTCGAACGCAAAAATCGGCCTATTAGAAACTACCTTTAAATCCACCTGAAAATTCCTCCAAAATGCTGAGTTCACCCATGCTATCCAACCCCTAACTCCCCGAATGAGCTCTTGGCCCAAATCAACTGCTCCCAAGCACCACAGAAATCCACTGAGTGGCCTCTACACTGTCCCTCAGCCCAGCAGTTTGAATTGTTGGAATGCTCGTTGTAAAACCCAGCGAAAATGTTGGTCTAGTGTTGCTACCTCAGCTCCCTAACTCCCCAACAACCAATATGATCTCTGCTAGCCTCAATCTCCCTCTACGTGTTTCCTAGCTACCCAGAAATACACACTCCTCGCTCTGCGTTGGTTGTTGGTGTATGTCACTGCCCCAGAACTCCTGAAAACTCTTGTGGAACAGTCTCCCTAGGGCAAGCACAGATGGCCCCCCGAAGTAGAGATTGAATCTTCCGCTTGAGAGACTGGTGGCTAAACAGTCAGTAGACTCGCTAAACATTAGAGTGGATAGATGAGTAGTTGTTTGCAAATGTCAAAAGATGAAACCAAAATGAGAGTTGATCTCTCCTTATGACTCCTTGGGCCTCCTTAGCCTCATGTGGGCCCCTCCATCCACCCATTCGATTTTCCCTCCAAGCATATCGAATGGCTAATTCGAACTCCCATGTGGGTGGACCCCACATTCCACTAGCTGCTAAATAAAGTCGATTTGGCCCCTAAGTCCCTAAGTCGAAAGTGTGGAGTCCTCTTCTTTAGTCAAAAATGTACAAAATTGTGTAGCATCACCCTGTTACTAATGTGTTTGAGAAGCAACATGACATTTTTGGTCATTTTCCACTTGGAGAAATTATTTTCTCTAGAATTTATTTTTTGACTCTAAATTCATTAATTTTATGGCTTAGGATTTAGTTTTTAGTTTTGACATCAAAATTATTTAATTGACACAAGAGGGGATTAATTATTTTTCCACCCTCGAATACTTTAGCCATGGTGTCTGATTGCGAAGAACCATTCACTAAAATATTTTTACATCAGATAATTACAAATTCAACCCTCAAAGGGGGGTACCCATTAGTTATAGAGCCTCATAATTTTTACCCAATTCTGTGACACAATATGATCTAGTAGACCAACTGATCTGTAATAAAATATTATAGCTAAATAGTTTAAATTATTTCTAAATCACTTTTACAATAGACTCGACTAAGAACATTAGGGCTCACCTAACACTTTGTCAATAAATTCCACCCTAGCTTTGGGGTTAAGCTGGAGGGAAAAACTTTGCCGATTATCTGTGTTTAGTAGCACACATAATGCGGTGAGACAAGAAACCTCCTAGGATGAAATTAGTCGCCAAAATCATAGGCTTACCTAGGTTGTTACGTAAATAAATGGTCGTACTATCATCATTTACATTACAACTTGCAGAAATTGGGTTTACAATGACATGACAGATCGTTGGCTGATGATTCTGATCTTTGAAAAAATTCAAACCACTCCTTCCCTGGACTCGTGATAAAATAGGTGCAACAGTGCTCCAAAATAAAACATCAATAAAGTCCTATGGTGGATTTGATGTTATATGCAATGCAATTAAACCAAACCATACCTTTATCATCTTCAAAACAATAAAAATGAATGACTTTTACATATATTGTCTTCTGCATTCAAGGAAAGGCTCATCATTCTAGCAAAGGGTGTAAAAAAGATGGAGGTGGACAGCTAAGTGCGCAAACTGAAAATACCAAAAGCACCAAGCCATTAGCAGTACATTGCAGCTATCTCCAGCATAGGTGTTTTTAACGCTAGATTTGACTACACATATCAGTGATAATTTCCAGCATGTGTTCATGGATGTTATATGGGGTGAACTCAACATTACAAAGTTCACCATTTGACATTGACAGCTCATGATTACCTTTGCCATAGGGGCACTTTGTCGCATATCTTTTTTCCAATTTCGAGCCCAACCTCATACTAGAGTTGGAATGTATAAGTTTCGAGATTATCCCTAGATCAGTATTCTAGGACAGCACATGTCATGCTATTTTTATCCGGATTCAAAAATTCTGCGAATCTATTTTTAGCGTTTTTTTCCAAAGTATTGGGATTCACATGAAAACTTTGCAGGATGCATGGGGAGATTACAACAACCAGATAGGCACTTTCAGATTCTTGACCCCGCCATTGTTAGCAATTTCTAATTTTTTAAACTTGATATTTTCAGCAATAGATGACAGTAGATTTGGATACCCAAGGGAGAGATGGGCATGTGTTTCAAATTTGAGGCAAAACAAAGACGTTTCTAATTTCAGAAGATTTTTATGTTCAGAGAATTTTAATGTTAGAAATTTGATCCAAATAGCAGGGTGATAGCAGGATTCATGGTTCAAATTCACCTGATTCCCAGACCATGAAATTTTGGGTCAATTTTTGGCATTATATTTTTGGGAATCCAATATGGCATCAAGAATCGAATATCAATGTCAAATTTCAAGTCATTCGCAGGAGTTCTATTTTAAATTTTTCAGGGTCCAAATCTGTTTTGGCAGCTACTATTTTTAGAGAGCTATTCTTGGAATGTGACATAGACTCCACTTTATTGCTATTTCTACCAAGTGGTGAAGCAAGTGACTTAAATGTTTGGTTGAGCACTGGTATTTATAGCCAAAGAGAGGGGACACCCACCTTTTGGAGCTTCACCTTGTTGACTCTTGAGAAACCTATGCTATTTATACCAAGAAGTGAAGTGCATGAGCTAGGAAGCTTTATTTATGAAGTTTCCTTGCTTAAACTTGCTATTTATACCAGGAGGTGGAGAGCATGGCCTGAGTATGAATTTTGGGATAGTTCTTATTTACCCTTGCTATTAGTATTTATAACCAATGAATGGAGAGCATGTCCTAAGGAGCCTTATTTGTGGATTTTCCTCCTTTACACATGCTATTCTTGGTTTGGTTGTGGAGCACATGAGTGGTGGAGGATAAGTTTATTAATGTCTAACAAATGACCAAAACTAGGTCAACTTGGTTCCTCAATACATAAGTGGTGATATATAGTGGAAGTGCAAAGGCCATTACTATTAAAACAAAATTCAAAGCTAAATTATAAGATCTAAGCTTTATTACCTCAATGCCAGAAAGAGATGCAATTCTCTATAGTAAAAGGAAAATTCCTCAAAGATCCAAGTACCTGTGACTAGACAATATATAGTGGCAATTCCTAAATTATGATCCACCCACAAAATCAAATGACACTTTTATGCATAAGTCTGCCCTCAAAACCCTAGCAGCTGCCCTATCGTCTAGGAGAGAGAAAAATAAATAGGTTTTAATTAGTTTTATGGTGATCAATGTTGAAATATGTAACTAAGTTCGGTCTTCATAATGACATGTAATCATGATTTTATGTATTTGATGTAAAGAGGAAAAATGAAAATTATTATTGTTATTCTTGAGGCATGGATTTCATGCTCAAGGTTATTTGATCTATAAGTCATGTTACCCACTACTTGTGTGTAGTATGCATAGGAGAAAAATTTTCTCCTAGATGGTCCTCAGTTGGTAGCGAGCAACCCCTTGTAGCCACCGAATAGCTCGATGTGCCATTATCTCCGCCACCTAAGCCGGCCATGTGGACCCTGCCCATCTGTTATGATCATATGTTTGAAAGTGGGCCTCCCGACCCTGAAGGTATGGCTTTTCCATTGGTATAGTTGAGTAATTTTCCTTACTTATCATGGACACTTTTAGGCATGGATTGGTGGGGGGATTTGACGTAAAGAGTGGGCTATGTCTGTACTCTTGTCTCCTCTACCTGATTTCGTGGTTAGCCTTCTATCCTAGTCCCGTGGGATCTTCTTTACTTGCAATTAGCTTTAGGGCTAGCACTACATGGGAAATCTCGATTTTGGTTGTGTGGCCCTGCTTCTCGACACAATATACATCATTATCTTCCACTCATTTTAAAAATTTAACCCCATTCATCACTTTTCCCATCCGGGTACACAAGTGTCCACTAGGTCCACATAGGGTTAGCCCTCCCCTTCCCCTTGTCCACACTTTGGGTCAGGCCTGGAACGATGCTCAGAGGTTGATGCAACTAAAAAGAAAAGAAAAAGCATAATTTGGCCACTTTCAATAGGAAATATACCACAAAATGCAAAAGAGGGTCGAGACATACAAATTTAGCATGTGGGAAAAAGCCACACATGAGCTCTACCCCTTATCTATGGCCATCACCTAGGTTCCTATGGGCCCCAGATGAGCTCCCTCCATCATTAAGGAACCCATGGTTGTCCCAACCCTTGGTGGGCAATGAACTACCCCACCTTAGGGGGGTGTCCACTATTATGTCCTACACATCATGCTCTCATCCCTTGGAGCCCTGAGAAGTTATGAAGAAAAAAAAATCAAAGGAAAAAGGCATATGAAGAAGGGTGGAAAAACAAGGGCTAGGGTAACTCATGTACCACGATTTGCTCCCTCCACTTGTATACCCAAGTGTGGGCATCCCTCATCATTGTTACCCTTGTACCATGACATGTGGCCTGGAGCTTTCCCCCTGGTCCCCATTTCGTTCCATGAATATATCACGCGCCAACTACCACCAAATGGATGTACCATGTGTGAAAATTCGAGAATCCCACCCGAATCACCTACTGCAGCAACTGAGTAAACTTCTCCTATATGATAAATACTGAAACAAATTATTTATTGTTTCCTACAACAAATATCAAAACTAATGTTGATTTTGGGTAGCATCGCACGTGTTCTAGCCATGAAAATTGGTGGAGAGGCTAAAGCACATGAGATCTCCAAGACCCAGAAATCGTTTTGGAAAATTCCATCTGGATGAGGAGTTATTAAAATAATTAATATTTTTAATGACTTCCTAAGTCTTAGGAAAATAAAAATATTAATGGGAATTAATAAAGATAAGGATGAGAAGCTTCTAAAAGATAAGGATTAGGTCTATTTTAATCTTAGCCGTTGATTAGGGACTTAATCTTAGTCGTTGATTCATCAACATGAAAAGTATAAGAGAAGACTTGAGGGTCAGTTGGAGATATATTGAGGGAGACCAGTCTATTCGATTTCTGGAGCGAGGCTTGCTGAGAAATTCGAACTAGTGGTCTGGATTGCAGTGAGAGGCAGTGGGTACATAGCGGAGAGGCAGGGATAGTGCCTGAGGACCAGCGCAGAGATCAGAAAGGCAGACGCAGAGCCAATCAGAAAGACGCAAAGGCAACTAGATTGCACAGTAACTGGAGGGCCTGCGTGGGTGACGCAGAGAGGCCAAGTGCTGACACAGTGAGGCGGAGTGCTGACGCAGAGGGTCTGGGAGCTGCGCAGAGGCCAGCTCAGCTGACGTTGAGCCTAGTGGAAGCGCCAGAGGAGTTTTGTGGTATTACTGCCGTGTGGTTATCTCTGTTGGGTAAGCCAGTTGGTACCCTAGTTGTAAGAAAGATGATTAATAAAACCCTCCTCTACTACACCGGTTTTCCCGCATTGGGTTTTTCCGGGGACAATTGTCCAAAATAACTGTATCGATGTGTTTTATTCTTGTGCATGTATTTGTTTTTGTATAATGGTGTGATATGTGCAGTAGAATTTGTTTTAATATTTACTGAAGGCATTTCGTAAATAACTTATTGGAAAATAAGTAGGTAAAATAAATTAGTTGTTGCAGTAATAGAATTTTTGTTTAGAAATTTTCACATGGTATCAGAGCAAAGAATCAGAGACAGGAAGGGAAAATCAATTATGGGTCAAGATCGTGATGCAGAGGCATCCATGTCAGGAGACTCGTGCAGATTTTCAAAAAATTGCACAAGAGATAGAAATTTTGATTTCTCTATGCTAGCTTCCATATTGGAAGAAGAAGTTGCTTGCGTAGCAAGCTCTGCATCATCAAGGGTATGGTATATAAACAGTGGAGCCTCCTGGCATATGATAGGAATCCAGGAATGTTTCTCAAATTATCAGGAGGAAAGAATGAATTTTCAAATCACCATGGGGAATAAGGCAAAGTGCACTCTGGTAGGGAAGGGTACCATAGTTTTTCAAACAAAAATAGGAGAGCATTTCCAAGCTATCAACGTGCTACATGTGCCAGGACTGGGGATGAACTTACTTTCCATATCACAACTTCAAATCAAGGGCTATGGCGTTTTCTTCATGAAGGAGAAAGTATACGTCAAACACTCGAGCTGGAAAAAGAAACTACAAATCGGAATCAGAAGTAATAGGTTGTACAAGTTGCAGCTAGAATCACCAATGGCATTGATAGGCAGTAATGGAGATAAGGATTTGAATGAACTATTGCACAGAAGGATGGGACATTTGCACCATGGGGCTCTGAGAATTCTCAGGAAAACTGTGACAGGAGTTCCAGATCTCATTACAGAACGAGATGATGTATGCAGAGGATGTGCTCTAGGCAAGTATGCCAAAGCAGCGTTTCCTAGAAGTAAAAACAGGGCCAAGAGTGTATTAGGATTGATACACTCAGATATCTGCGGATAGATGTCCACAAAAGCTCTTAGTGGTGTCGAATACTTCGTCACCTTCATCGATGACCATTCCAGGAAGACTTGGATTTAATTTCTGAAAACCAAGGATGAGGTTTTCTGTCGATTCAAAGAGTTCAAGGCTCTAGTGGAGAATCTGACTGGAAAGAAAATAAAATTCTTGCGCATAGACAATGGTGGAGAATATGTCGACAAGGACTTCACCGATTTTTGCGCTAAGGAGGGCATCAAAAGAGAGTGGACAGGTCCTTACAATCTGAAGCAGAATGGAGTAGCAAAAAGAAAGAACAAGACTATCGTGGAAATAGCTAGGGCTATGATGCATGATCAAGATATGCCAAAATTCCTGTGGGCAGAAGCATGTAGCATGGCAGTCTATGTCCAGAATAGAACTCCTCATAGGGCATTGGGCAAGATTACTCCAAAGAAAGTCTTCACTGAGAAGACACTTGAAGTTAATCATTTTAGGATATCTGGGAGTTTAGCATATTGTCGTATACCCGAGGAGAAGAAGAGGAAGTTAGACCAAACTGCAGAGAAAGAATATCTAGTGGTATATAGCAAGAACGCTAAGGGATATAGAATCTATCTTCCGGGGAGCAGGAAGGTAGTTGTTTGACGAGATGTGAAGTTCATGGAAGATAGGGCCTTCAGAAAATCTCGAGAAATGCCTTCCGAGGAGCAGTCAAAAGATAAGCCATTGGTCAAACCACTTCAACAAGCGGAAGCCAGTACCAAGCATTCTCCTTCAGAATAGGAGGAATCACAAGAAGAGGAAGAGCTAACAGATGCACCTACTACCAGAGGAAGAACGAGTTGGGAACTCCGACAGATTCTACGGGATGCAGAAGATTTCATCGGTGCACCCAGGAACAATAAAAGGGAGTGAAGACAGCCGGATAGATATCAGGCCTTAGTAGCTCAGGATGGGGAACCTTCTAGTTTTCAGGAGATAGCTCAACATCAGGTTTGGATGGATGCAATGGTAGAGGAATACAGCTCTATAATGGTGAATGATGTCTGGGAAGTAGTGCCTTGGCCTCAGGACAGATCAATGGTAGGTTCGAGATGAATCTACAAGATCAAATACGCTGCAAACGGCAGTGTGGAAAAATACAAAGCCATGTTTGTGGCTAAGGGGTATACTCAGAAGGAAGGAATAGACTATGAAGAGATATTCGCCCCAATAGCCAGGTATACATCTATTAGAACCATGATACCTCTTCTAGCACAGATGGGGTGGGAGATTCATCAGATGGATGTCAAAATAGCATTCTTTAACGGAATGATAGAAGAGGAAGTATACATTGAACAGCCAGAAGGCTTTGAGACACATGAAAAGAAATCTAATGTATGCAGATTGAAGAAAGCCCTATATCAGCTCAAACGGGCACTTAGAGCATGGTATGGTCAAATTGATGGCTACTTGCAGAAGATGGGGTTCGTCAAGAGTGACGCAGATCCAAATCTCTACTATTTGGTTGTAGAGAATGAGCCTCTAATCCCAATATTATATGTGGATGATCTCTTCTTGACACGATCATCTAGGCTCATCGAGGACTGCAAGAAGAATCTAGCCACAGAATTCGATATGAAGGATTTGGGACAAATGCAGTATTTCCTGGGGTTGGAAGTTTGGTAGCAGAAAGGGGAGATCTTCCTTGGACAAGGGAGATATGCTACAGAAATTCTGAAGATATTCAGGATGCAGGACTGTAGGCCTATGGCTACTCCATGTTGGAAATACTAAGAGGGGTGAATTAGTGTTCCTTAGCAATTAGCACTTTTAAATCTTTTCAGAGCATTAGTTAATCTTCAATTATTATTAATGTTTATGTAGTAATAACAGTAAATAAAAGAACACAGTAGATACAAGAATCTAAGGTGGAAAACCCCCTCCAAGTCAAAAACCACCGAACGCTTTTCTAATAAATTATTTAATCTTCAACCCCAATGAAATGAAAGCAACAACTTCCTAGAATTCTAGAAAAGCATTCTTCTCCAGCTCCCACTAGAAGGATGCCCTAACGCCCTGGTTTCTTCAGTAATCAACTAAATGGATGCCCCAACACCCTAGCGAGCCACAACTCGCCCTAGCACCACCCTACCACCCTGAAGTGTTCACAGGCCCCAACCTGTAGGTGACTTCATACACCTACCTAGCACCTCCCTGCCACCCTATAATGACTGAAATAAGACAAGACTATGGATTCCCAAACCAGGGACAACAATCCACGATACAATAAGATGTACAATGATTTTTGTGTACTTGACCAAATACCCAATCACTCTATGACCTGCAACCCAACCATGACATCATCCCAACAGTGACTCCTATACCTCCCAACATTGCCTCTTTGACTCTAGGCAGAATAGCTCTTTCACAAATGACTCTAATCTTTACAATGATGACTCTTTTACAAATGACTCTTTTACAATTTTACAATGATGACCATTTTACAAATGACTCTTTTACAACTTTACAATGATGACTCTTGGCCTTGATACTTCTTCAAAATATACAAATGGTTATCATGTCTTCAAAGGATGTCCCACTGCAATGCTTCCTTTGAGTTGATACTTTTGCTCTTGAATTCTTGCTTGAAGTTGTACTTGAATCTTCTTCTACCTGCATGCAAAATTTACCTAGCAAAACCAATCCCAAAACAAAACAAAATACCCTTCAACGTACCTTTGCCTGCAAAACACATGTAAGCGCACAATAATCAATAAATACAAATTAAACTTACAATGCGTACCTGAAGTGTGCTTGTCAATTTTGTTGTTGACTTGTTGCAGCGGTAGACAAAGACTCCCACTCTTGATATAGGCCTGGACTCTACGCAAGACTATATCCAAAACTGACCTAAAGATATATACAATAGAAACTGATGACAGACCCTAGACTTGTGATGGACCAAGTTCTAAGTACAACAACAGAGACCATTCTATCAACTATGACAAGACAAGTAAGATGAACTTACAACATCATATATATTTAGCAAACTTGGTGTAGCATCAAGAATATGTAGCATAAAATGTGTATTATCAAGAATAGGACATCCGAAAAACTAATTGTGACGTGTAGAGACATGGAGATATAACCGAGACACTATATATACTTACGTTTTCCTGCAAAAACATATGTCAGAGATGATACTCAAAATTAAGATGTAAACACTAATCATACATACCTTTTTGTAGGAGACTTACATTTGACTATTGATGTGTGGTCCTTACTGCAGTGATCCTTGAATGCATGCTTTTTTTTTCCTTCTAGGAGCTCGATATTGAATCTGTTGTATCTATGTAATTTCAGATCTCCAAGGTCTAAAATTCCATCTTGTGTTAGCCCTCTGAGTCCTCTTTCCAAACCCACAGGTCTGATCAAGATTGGATTCTTCAAGAAAGAGTTATGCCTAATCTCCCACAATGACTTGATTATAGACTAGTTCAGTAGAGCGAACTTGTACGAAGTGCCACACGTCACTGTTGCAACCTTCGGCCCTCAAAATGCTACTCAACAAACTAAAGTCCATCCTCTTTCTGTGACTATTTACGAAATTTGAATCCAATGCTCAGAAAGAAAGTTATGATGATTTTCCCAACATCACCGGTTTGACATGGAATTCGGGACACTGCAAAAACCCTAACTTCCTCATATCATATCTCTGAAAATATAGCGAAGGAGGAGGAGCTTGGAGCAAGAGCTTGGAGGACTTCATCTACAAGAGCTAAAGAGGTAAGTTCAAACCCCAAACTCCCTTATTATTTTGACATTTTTTTTGTATTTTTCTCCTCCCTCTCCTACTCTTTCCCATTGTTTCTACTTGCTCCTTTACTTGCAGGTTGTCCACCACCTATATCCATATTCCAAGATGGTGTTCTTTTGGCTTCTATGTATCATTCCACTCTTGGTTTTAATGATGGCAAGGGGGAATAGGACTAGAAGGGAAGAAACACAAGAGGACAGTGGTCCCAATATGAGTGACCCAAATCCAATGTATGAGGAGGAGGAAGGGTTTGAAGAAGAAGGGGATGAACCTGAAGGGGAAACTGAAAGTTGAAACACTAAATGGGAAAGCTGCATTAACACCCTTGTGGAACTATGTGACCAAACTTGATGGGGGAAAGGGTGGTGGAACTTACAAATTTGTGTGCCCTCATGGTTGTCATGGAGGAAAACCATATTGTGGTTCATATATCCATGTGAGGAGGCATCTTTGTGGGGTGCTGGATAGTGATGAAAAAAAGGGTCCTGTGGGGGTACAAATTTGCCCAAACATTTCAACTGAAAAAAGAAGAAAATACATCCAAATAGAGGAGGTTGCACAACAAAAAAACAAGAAACAAAAAACTCATTCTGAATCAAGTGCAACCTCTAAATTTGGTAGTTGCGCATCTCCTTATGGTACTTCTGCAAGCTCTAGAGGTAGAAAAACAATAGGGGATTTCCTTAATGTTGCTGGAAGGGATGATGTGGATGGAAAGATAGTTCGTTTTCTTTGTCCTTGCAGTGTACCATTCAATGTGCTTCGCTCTCCCTATTGGCATCAAATGGTAAAGGCCATCAATGAAGCCCCAGAAGGATACAAGGCCCCCAACTATGAGAAAGCTAGAACAGTGTTATTATAAAGAGAAAAAGCTAAGGTTCAAAGAGCTTTGACACGTTTTACAAATGAGTGGGTAGATTCTGGGGTATCCATTGTATCAGATGGGTGGACAAATATTAGAAACCAACATTTGATAAATGTTCTTGGTGTTTCTTCTAGTGGTGCAGTATTTATTACATGTCATGACTCCTCCATCAGTGCATCTGCACAAAACATTGCAGATCTCCTATTGAAATCAATCAAAGATGTTGGTCCAAATAATGTGGTTCAAGTGATCACAGATAATGCAACAAATTGTAAGGCAGCAGGAAAAATTATTGAGTGTACTTATCCACACATCTTTTGGTCTGGGTGCCTGGTTCACACATTGAACCTTTTGATGCATGATATTGTGAAGCACAAAGAATGTGGGTGGATTACTGAGCTTTACACGAGAGGGAAGCAACTCATTCAATTCATCACAGGGCATACAAGGGTAAACTACTTCTATGGCACTTACTCCAAGTTGCAGTTGCTTAAACTTGCAAAGACAAGATTTGCTAGTTATTACCTCACCTTTAGGCAGCTAGTGAAGGTGAGACAAGCTTTAACTAATCTGGTGTGTGCTGAATCATGGGATGAAATTAACACTGACATAGATGGTGCTAATGCAATCAAGGACACTGTTCTTGACAGTTACTTTTGGGCACAGGTTAAATATGTTTTGCAATTCACCAAACCAATTTATTACATGATCAAGTTTGCAGATTCAGATCGACCAGTAATTGGGGAGGTGTATGAGCAAATGGATAGCATGTTGGGGCAGATTAAAGACATTGTTGAGCCTAGAGATACCATCTTGTACAATTATATTCGTGCAGAGGTGGAAAACCGATGGGAAATGCTAAATGTTCCATTGCATGCATTAGCATATGTTTTGACACCTAAATACTATCATCCATCATGGCTTTCAACACCAGCACCTGGGGGGGGGAAGCAGGAGAAAACCACACCAAGATCAAGAGGTTCACAGAAAAGATATGGTTGCATTGAGTAAATTAATCCCTGATGAGGAGGAGGCTGCATTGGTACAGAGATAGGTGAGCAACTATACGCTTAACACTGGTCCATTTGGGAGCATGCATGCAATTAAAGATCGAGAGACTTTTTCTTCTCTTGAGTGGTGGAACATGCATGGAAGGGGTACTCCACTTCTACAGACTTTAGCATTGCGGGTGCTATCACAGGTGGTAAACACTTCTTCTGCAGAGAGGTGTTGGAGCTCTTATTCTTTCATCCACAGTGTTAAAAGGAACAGGTTGAGTTTAGACCAGGCAGAGAGCTTGGTTTATGTTCATTACAACTTGCGATTGTTGTCCCATTACTGTGAAGATGCAAAGTCTAATAAAGACCTGTTGATTTGGGACAAGAATCCAAAGGAGCCCAATTTGGAGGATGGAGTGTTGCGATTAGAGCAATTAGAGGATGCTCTTATCCAAGTATGTCCATTGTGGTATGAATTTTCCAATTTTTCCTTATAAAGCATTTCTCTAATTCATGTTTTTAATTTTTTTGTTAACTGGTGTTTTTTTTTGCATGAATTTTTTGAGCGATTCCAGGATGATGATGATCGTGTTGATATGCCACCCCCACCCCCATCTGGTCCCTTGGTTCCTAGGTTCCATGGTTCAACACCAACAGCAGGGGGTTCTTGTTCATCAGTTTCAGTGCCACTGCACAACTTCCACAGGCACCATCTTCTTCATTGCCACCACGTGGAGGCCCGCCGCCACGTTCTCTTCGTGGTGGAAGGAGGAGAGATTAGTAGATATATTCACAATCTACTACTTTTGTCATAGATTACTCATTAGACTTGTAGGCTTGTGAATTTGAATTTTGAACCTTTTTTGTCTTGGCGGTGACCAAGTGACATATTTTGTAAACATTATTATTTGACTTTTGGACATGACAAATGTTGACAGTTGCTCCTTTGCTAGATAAATCATAATATGCTCTATGTTTTATGTTTTATAATATGCTTAAATGTTTTATGTTTTATAATACGCTGAAAAATTCGATGTATGTTTGTAATAGCTATAATATAGATGGTTGTTGTACATACTAGTAACTACAACGGAATCATGGATGCCATATCTATCTTGATTTATGCAAAAATATGCATGTTTTCATGTCTTCTACAATTAATTTGGTATTTGGGATGTTTGTTTCGAGTATAAATGCAAAAAAATATAATATATATATATATATATATATATATATATAGCAAACGCTTCCACGGACGCTTCGCTTCCTAGATTTTTGGAAAATGACACTTCCGCGTCCCCGCTTCGTGCAACATTGAGTGGAATATCGAGATATCACAAGCTCTAGCTCGAGGATCATTCTCTCCCTAGGTTGATTTCGGTTAGTGTCCTCATTTGGATCATTGCATTCAAATTTCAGAAGAAAATTAGTCCTTTGATCCTATTCTCTTTCCTAATTAGGTTAATCCCCTCTTTGGTCGATCAACTCCATATCCTTGACCTAGTTTGGGTCCACTTGGGTTCTCTGTGGTCTCGCAACTTTATAACTCATATTCCACAAGGATTAACAGAATCCATTTCACCATAAGGATCCTTAAGTCTAGGAAGCCCCTTGTCAAGGCATATCCTCTAAACCTAGGCTCAAGTGTCATCTTAGCCCTTCCTAGAGAGCCTATCACCATGCTTCTCAAGCAAGTAAGCTAGTTAATTGAGTATCTCTTGTGAATAGGCTTTAGGAATCACTCCTTATTTGATCATTATTCCATCCATTATTGTGATTCCTCTCATACTGGGACTATTCCCATCAGTGAAAGTCCATAAAGAGCAAGGAGCCTTAGCTAAGATGACAATGGGCTATTGCTCCATTGTTGCCCCTTGACCTAGTAGTTTCTCTATTGGATCCCTTCCTAGGACCTCTGCCAGTTTGAGCGGTAACAGGTCAAGCACCCATTGAGTGCTTCTAGGGCTTTTCTTTGAGTCAGCAAGTCATAAGAGTCATTGTCATGTATGGAAGACCCTTTTGCACATGTTATTTACTATAGAGAAAATTTATTTGAGTCAAACTAGAGTTAAAGACCCTCCAAGACCTTGTCAATGAGCTACAACAAGTTAGCGTACATGGAAGATTAAGTTGGCCTCATGGAGGCAATTTGTACCCGTAGAAAGCCTATATATAATAAGGAACTCGACCTAATTTGGACACACAACAAGGAAGTTCGATCTCCTCAAGAAAGAAGTTGGAAAAAGGATGAAAATCAAGGATAAGAAGAAGAGAAAGATCAAAGTTTTGGACCTTTCTCCCTCTCTTGTGTTAGGGTTTTCTACAGTTACTGGGCAAGACAAAATTCTGAAGTTGCATCGAAGCTATGAAGCTGCATCTAGGTCAAAGTTGTGAAGTTGCATCGAAGTTGTGAAGCTACATTAAGGTCGAAGCTGCATAGTTGAATCAACGACGAAGTGGGAAGCTGCATCAAGGTCGAAGCTGTGAAGTTGTATCAACGTCAAAGTTGTGGACGTTGCTAGCTCGAAGTTGTAGAAATTGTTCCTCGGGATTGAAGTTGCTAAAGAAGTTGTTGCAAGATCGAAGTTTGATGTTGGTAGATGTGATTATCAAGAAGGAAGGTTGACTTGGTCTTGGAGGGGTCTTGGTCAAGGGTCATAGGTCTTGGAATTCGCTATTTGAAGTTTTGTAAAAAGAGAAGAGTTCTTGTGGGTTTTCCTCTCGAAAGGAGAGGTTTTGCCCCTCACTAATAGCCTATATCTTGTGTCCTCTTGTCAAATTGTTCTTTATTGTTTGGTATTTGTTTGATGACAAGAACACAATAATAATCCAGTAGAAGAAGAAGCTAATCAAGATAAGTAAAAAGATATCACAACTAGTTATCAATTTAAGAGAGATCACTTAATCTAGTTGCCCTCGATTTCTCAACATGTTTTCAGAACTAGGGTGACTACGACAAGAAGAAAAGGTAGCTTGAAGATCATTATTAAAGAAGGATACATAAGGCTCGGGGACAATGATATCATCAAAAAGTACTAACTCACTCATCATCTTGAAGAAAGGAACTGAGTATTAAAGAAGACCTCAAAAACCCTAGCTCATTCAAAGAAGGATTCTACACTTGAAGCATTCATGGGAAGCTCACACATTTTGCAATCATCATCACAAGGAGAAGTAGACCTCAAGGACCCTACCTCCACTCAAAGAAAGAAGGATTATACATTGAAGCATATTGAAGTCTCCATTCCAAGGAAGAAAGAAGAGGCATTGCCATCATCATCAAGGGATCAAGGTGATCTCCCTCTCTTTGAATCAAGGATCAAATCTCAAGCATATTTGAAGAAAGACATCTCTAGAATAAGAAGTATTGTCATCTTCAAGGAAGCAAACACCATCCATCATCATCAAAATCAAGAAGGCATCACGTTGAAGATATCACCATCAAAGGACCATCTTCACTTGACAAATAAGTATCCTTATATCTGTGTCTGAATCTACTATCAAAATGACTTCATTTAGCAAGGAGAGCAACAAATTGGTTGGGTCATCAAATTTCCTTGCATGTAAGAAGAGGACAGATTTGATCCTCATAGAGAATGAAGTTATTAGGCATATTAAGGATTCAATCGTCAAACCACCACAAGAAGAAGCTCAAGCTCTATCGAAATATATGAAAGGGGAAATAAGGCCTCAAAGAATCCTTATAGAATCAATCAAGGAGTCCCTCATCCCTTATGTAGCAATTAGAAAATTAAAAAGAAATCTAAGATAAGTTGGTAGAATTGTTCTCTGTAAGCACTACAAGAGAAGTTATATCTCTGAGAGCCGAGCTATACAAGATGAAGGTATCAAAGGTGTTGAAAAATGTGTAACTAGGTTCGGTCTTCATTAGTATGAAATGTATTCTTGTATATATAAAATGAAAAAGAAATTATTATTATTATTATTATTGGAGCATGTGTTTCATGCTCAAGTTCTTTTATTTTATAGGTCAAGCACCCATTGAGTGCTTCTCGAGTTTGTCCTAGGTATAAGAGTCATTGTCATATATGGAAGACCCTATGGGCACATTGTAAATTGTAAAAGAAAATTTATTTTGTCTTGAAAATGTCAAAATACCTCCAAGATCAAGTCGGCCTATGTGAAGAGACATGTCAACCCTTTAAGGAAGCCTATGTATAAGAGGAACTCGTCCGCCATTTGGATCATTCACTCACTCATCTCTCATACGAAGAAGGAAGCAACAGAAGGACGAAGAAGGAAGTGTGAAGAAGAAGTCGAAGTGTTTTTGGGTCTCTCTACTTTCTTCTGGGAATGCGAAGTTAGGGTTTCTGCACTAGGGAAGTCTAGAAGTTCGATTTTGGAAGCAGGAAGAGCAAGAAGGCAAGTGAAGGTCTCTTAGGGTTTCCTATAATCTATTAGCCCTAAGACTCAAAACAAGGCAAGCGAGGTCAAGGGAAGAGCAGCAAGAGGGAGATTGAAGTCTCCTAGTGAAGTAGCAGTAGTTGCTAGGGCAGAATTTCGGATTTATTAGGGAGGTCGAAGATATTGCAGTAGGAGGTCAAGGAAGACTTGATCTTGGAGGGTACTTGTCTGAGTCTAGGTCATGGTATTCGTCAATTGAAAGATCTAAAAGATAAGAAGAGATTTTACAGGTTTTCCCCTCAAGAGGAAAGGTTTTTGCCCTTGCTTGGAGCCTACATACTGTGTTATTGTTCTTACTATTTTGGTAGTTGTTAGATGTATTGCATATTTAACTAAAAAAGATCAAAGCTAATAAGTAAAAATCTAACACAAGCAATTATCAAGTTAAGAGAATTAACATATACATTGCCCTACTGAATTCTCAACATGGTATCAGAACTTTGGTTATCTAAGGGCATCATGAAGATCTCCTCTACAATGAAGAAGGTCATCAAAAGGATAGCAAGACATCTCAAGAAAAGCATCAAAGAAGTATGGAGTTTCATATTCTCTTGAAAGAAGGAATCAATCATAGAAAAAGATGAAGGACTCTTCTCTGCTTGCTCTGGAACATTTCAAGATGAAGACATCTAGGTAATTGATAGCGGTGCATCAAGGCACACGACTAGTCACTCTCACCAATTGAAGACCTTATCAAAAGGAAAATTCGCATACTTTGTGGAACTTGGAGACAACAAGAGCTATCCTGTGAAAGGCATTGGATCATCATCCATAAAGCTAGAAGATGGAAGCAACATCCACCTCAAAAACATATTGTTTGTTCCAGGTTTGCACAAAAATCTACTTTACATTTCAAGCTTAGAAGATAAAGGAGATAGAGTAGCATTCATTGATGGAAAAGTAGTTATTTGGGCAAAAGACTTAAGCATAGCAAAAGCTAAAGTAATTGGCATCCGAGAAGGAAGACTCTACAAATTAATATCTCTTGTAAATCATGCCCTAGTTCACATTGAGATTAGTTCGTGTGGACTTTGGCATAGAAGGTTTGGTTATCTCCATTTCAAAATTCTTCCAACCCTAAATTCTATAGTAGATGGAATTCCAAGTCTAAAGGAGGATCATGAAGGTGTTTGCAAAGGATGTGCATTAGGCAAAAATACCAAGAAACCATTTCGAAGTAGTGCTTCACAGTCGAAAGAAATCTTGGATCTCATTCACTCCGATGTATGTGGCCTTATGACTCCAAAATCACTTGGAGGACATCTTTATTATGTCACATTCATAGATGATCACTCAAGAAAGACCTGGGTTTACTTAATGAAAACCAAGGATGAAGTATTCACTAAATTCAAGAATTCAAAGCTGAAGTGGAGAATCTTACAGAAAGAAGGATCAAAATACTAAGATCCAATAATGGAGGAGAATATACATCCAAGGAAATCATAGCATTCTATAAGGAATCTGGGATTAAGAGGGAGCTAATAGTTCCATACAATCATGAACAAAATGGAATTGTAGAAAGAAAGAACAGGTCCATTGAAGAAAGAGTAAAAGCAATGATACATGATCAAGATCTACCGAAGTTTCTATGGGGTGAGGCAACTAAGGCAGCAGTATACATACAAAATCGATGTCCTCACAGATCTCTAGACAACAAAACTCGTGAAGAAGTGTTCACTGGAAAGAAGCCATTTGTTGATCATCTTCGAATCTTTGGATAACTTGTGTACATTCATATACCAAAAGACAAAAGAAAGAAGTTGGATCCTTCCGGTGTGAAAGGTATATTTGTTGGGTATATTAACTCATCGAAAACCTATAGAATCTATATGAAAGATGGGCATCACATTGAAGTTAGTCATGATGTCATATTTGATGAAAGCATAGCATTCAAAAAATCAAAAGAACTTTCCATAGATTTTGATGACGAAGAACTTCCTATGTTTGAGGAAGAGGTTGACAAGGAAGAAGGATCTCACCATGATGAAGAAGGACCTAGTGAACCTATTCAACCTATGGTCACTCAAGAAACAAGGAAAAGACCTAATTGGTTGAAGTCTACACTACTTGATGCAGAAGGTCATGGAGCAGCTCAAGGATCATTTAGAGAAAGTAAAAGACCCAAGAGATACTCTGGGTACGCTGCATACATGACAAAATTAATAGAAGAAAAACCATCCACTTTCGAAGAGGCTTTAAAACATCAAGAATGGAAAGATGCCATGAATGAAGAATATCAATCTATAATGAAGAATGGAGTATGGGAGATTGTACCGAGGCCTGAAGACAAATCTGTGGTTACTTCCAAGTGGATCTATAAGATCAAGCATGTAGCTGATGGAAGCATAGACAAGTATAAAGAAACATTTGTGGCAAGAGGGCTCTCTCAACTTGAAGGCATCGACTATGAAGAAACTTTTGCTCCAACAGCAAGATACACAACAATTCGATCATTAGTCTCTCTAGCAGCATCAATGTGATGGAACATCCACCAAATGGATGTCACGGCTATGTTTCTAAATGACACAATAGATGAAGAAGTCTACATAGAACAACCTTTCGGATTCGAAATAAAAGATAGGAAGACATATGTTTGAAGATTAAAGAAAGCATTTTAGGGCCTCAAGCAAGCACCAAGGGCATGGTATGCTAGAATGGATGCATATCTACAAAGACTAGGCTTCACAAAAAGTTATGCTGACTCAAACCTCTATATTAAGGTTGTAAACAATGAACCTGTAATCATTCTTCTATATGTAGATGATCTTCTCTTAACAGGTGTAGAAGGTCGAATTAAAGAATGTAAGAAGCAATTGGCAGCAGAATTTGACATGAAGGATCTGGGGTTGATGCATTACTATCTGGGACTAGAAGTATGGTTAGAACCTAATGAAGTCTATTTAGGTCAAGGAAAGTATGTGATCAAGATTCTGAAGAAGTTCAACATGATGCACTGTAAAGAGATGACTACTCCAATGATCACAGACTTGAAAAGACTAAGGAGTTCTGAATCAAGCCTTGTGGATCCTTCCAGATATAGACAATTGATTGGCTCATTAATGTACTTGGTGAATACTCATCCAAACATATGTTTTACAGTAAATATACTTAGTCAATTCCAAGTGGAGCCGAAGCATGATCATTGGATAGCAACAAAACATATCCTAAGATATCTATGGGGAACCATCAACTACTGTCTGAAATATGATAGAAGGAATAATGTTCAATTGCTTGGTTATACAGATTCCAACTGGGAGGCAGTGAACAAGATGGAAGAACCACTACAGGAGGATGTTTTAGTCTGGGATCATCTATGGTTTCATGGATGAACAGAAAACAAAACGTTGTTGCCTTGAGTAGTGCTGAAGCAGAATATGTTGCAACATGTGAAGTTAGTCGGGACGCAGTTTGGTTAAAGAAGATGTTGGTTGACTTATTTGAAGGACAGATGAACCCTATAGTGATACATTGTGATAACACAAGTTGTATTCATTTGTCTGAGGACCCAGTGTTTCATGGGAAGACAAAGCATATCAACAACAAGTATCACTATATACGAGAGCTAGTGCAAAATGGTGTGGTGTAGCTACAGTATATCTCCACTGATGAGCAAGTAGTTGACATATTGACAAAATCACTTCCAAACAAGAAGCTTGTATACTTAAGGGACAAGTTGGGTTTGGTGGATTTGTCCTCTCGGATTGAGAGGGAGGGATAGACACAAGCATTCTTGTCTTCATTTGGGAAGAAAGAATGGAGGGTTGGGTAACCATCTGGCATTCGATACTCTTTGAGAATGTGGTAGGGCATTCAAGACAAGAGTAGTCGTGGATCGATATTATTTTAGGATTACCTACCCAAGAGAAGAAGAGTCCAGCGAGAGGTCATACTCTGGGAACACCTAGGTGGCGTATGTACCTTGGAGAGACAATGATGTTGGTGTCTACACATCATTGGTCTCACCAACATTGTGCTCTGATCTTGTGGAGAGATAGAGTTGTTAGTCAAGGCCTTGCTATATAACAATGTTGGTCATTATGATGATAGACAGATGGGTTACCAATCCGACTCTTCTTATGAGATCTCTTCAGATTGAGAATGACCATGCACCTTATATGAATACCTCCCTAGTTAAGAGGGAGTGTTGAAAAATGTGTAACTAGGTTCAGTCTTCATCAGTGTGAAATGTATTCTTGTATATATAAAATGAAAAAGAAATTATTATTATTATTGGAGCATGGGTTTCATGCTCAAGTTCTTTTATTTTATAGGTCAAGCACCCATTAAGTGCTTCTAGGGTGTTTTCTAGGTATAAGAGTCATTGTCATATATGGAAGATCCTATGGATACATTGTAAATTTTAAAAGAAAATTTATTTTATCTTGAAAATGTCAAAATACCTCCAAGATCAAGTCGGCCTAAGTGAAGAGACATGTCCACCCTTGAAGGAAGCCTATATATAAGAGGAACCCTTTCTCCATTTGGATCATTCACTCACTCATCTCTCACACGAAGAAGGAAGCAACAAAAGGACGAAGAAGGAAGTGTGAAGAAGAAGTCGAAGCATTTATGGGTCCCTCTACTTTCTTCTGGGAATGTGAAGTTAGGGCTTTTGCACTAGGGAAGTCTAGAAATTCGATTTTGGAAGCAGGAAGAGCATGAAGGCAAGTGAAGGTCTCTTAGAGTTTTCTATTGACCCTAAGACTCAAATCAAGGCAAGCGAGGTCAAGGGAAGCGCAACAAGAGGGAGATCGAAGTCTCCTAGTGAAGCAGCAGTTGTTGCAGCAATTGTTGGGGCAGAATTTCGTATTTATTGGGGAGGTCAAAGATATTGCAGCACGAGGTCGAGGAAGACTTGATCTTGGAGGGTACTTGTCTAAGTTTAGGTCATGGTATTCGTCAATTGAAAGATCTAAAAGCTAAGAGATTTTACGGGTTTTCGCCTCAAGAGGAGGGGTTTTAGCCCTGGCTTGGAGCCTACATATTGTGTCATTGTTCTTACTGTTTTGGTAGTTGTTTGATGTATTGCATATTGAACTAACAAAGATCAAATATAATAAGTAAAAAGCTAACACAAGCAGTTATCAAGTTAAGGGAACTAACATATACATTGCCCTACTGAATTCTCAACAAAAGGAAGAAGGGATAGCCTCATATCTTATGAGGGTGTCACAAATAAGAGACCAACTTCAACAGTTAGGGGAAATAATGTCTGACAAAGAAATGACCATCATTGTGCTCAATGCACTACCTGATGAATGGGGAAACTTTGTATCAAGCATTTATGGAAAGAAGGAAGTCACCCCATTCAGTGAACTTTGGTCACTGTGTAAGATTGAAGAAACTAGATTGAAGGCAAAGAGCGATGTTGGATCAAACGAACAAGTTCAAGCGTTCGCTGCCATGGCGAGGAGAAAAAGAAAGTTTGGGAAGTTTGGTCCTTAGAAAAAGAAGAAGATCAATATGTCAAAGATCCAACGCTATGGATGTTAGAAATATGGGCATTTCAAGAGAGATTGTCTTAAACTCAACAAGGACAACAAGAAAAGGAATGAAGCCCATGTCACCAAAGTGGAAGAACCTGAAAAGAAGAAATCAAAGGAGGAAGTGAAAAATCTCCATTATGACTAAGATAATCTCCTTCACTTAGTTCTTTTCAGTTTTGTTAAAGATAGCTATCATGGTAGGAAGCATCACAAAAAATGATAGGGTGCATTGGAGCTAAAATAGAAATGACATCATCATAGAAGCTTGAAAGGATAGCTGAAGTAGAAAACTACACGGGTGTAGTCTTCTACTTCATAGAAAGAAAGTAGCTCATGGTAACCTCATTGAAAGCATGAAAAGGTCAATCGAAATAGTAGTATATATGAAAGTCATCTAGCATGGAAAGGTCACCATACATCATCATTATTAGGAAGGAGCATTTGCATGATGAGGATAATCAAAATCCTCCAATGGAATCTTCATTAGAAGGTTCACCTCTACTTGGAAGAAACAAGTGTCTCATTGAAAGTCTACATTCCACATTGTGTGGGATCCATTATTGCTAAGTTTAGGTATGTTCTATGCTTAGAGCAATTTATTTCAATTTTCATAGTTAGCTCAATATCGTTTCCAGATTAGCAATCACATCAGCATTAAAGTAAATTGCAGAGAGCTAGAGGAGAGCTAGAGGAAATACCAGTGCATAAGACTATCCAAACGGTTTTGCAAAAGCTCTTGTCTAATGTAATTTGCATCAAGACCTAGGGAGGCCTCCTAATTTTCTATGAGGATCTCATGCCCCTGAATCGTGTGCCAAATTCTATTATAAAGGTGATGTTGCAGTCTGTTGTGTTGCAAATTATATTGGGACAACAAAAGCTATGGAAGGAGAAAAACAAGTCCCCAAGAGTGAGTTGTTTCCCACCTCCAGTTTATTTCAGGACATCATTACTACATTCTAGACTAGCAAAACAATTGATCTCCCAACGATCACTCGGTTCCTTACTTATGCAGGCGTGAAACCATGTGAAAACAGTGTCTTGAAAATTGAGAACAAGTCACCTGTAAATAAAGTGAAGACAACAGTGAAACAAGGGCAACTTGTGGAGGCTATTATGAACTTATTAATAGTTTTTTGCTGGGAAGGTGCTACTATATCAGAAGAAGTAAATTTATTTCTGCAGTAATCTGCAGTTGTGTTTTTTCCACTTATGATCCAATACGAGGAAGCAGCAACTATTGCAGGATGACATTTCCCACCAGCATTATGGTCATCAGACTGCAAGAGGACAGGGGGTGCTGGTATGCTCGATAGGATAGATGTGCGGCAGCTGGACAAGCCATTGCTTGAGGGCAAGCAATGTCAGGAAGGGGGGACTGTAATGTTCTCAATGGGTTAATTGCCCCAAGGGACGAAGTAGCCTATAAATCCCAAAAGGCTGTAGTCTTTAATAAAGGGGAAAACACCAATTACCCAATGTTTCGGAAACATGTGGTAAGTTTTGGGGCAGATAGGGAAAAAAGACCAAAGTTGGGGGTCTCCACGAATCCCTCTCAATCACTTAAGAAGGAGAAACACCCACAAGGAAATCTACAAATATAAGAGAGTTAGAATCATTTGGATCATCATTGAATTGGATTGATTTGTCTTTGTTTTTCTTTTGACATTGAGTCTCTAAGGGTTTAAGACCCCCTTTCTCTTCATTGACTAGTTTCGGTGAAGCTGATCTAACCCTACCTAGTCACCCGTCTTCTTGTTCTGGCATAGGTTACAGAGTATCTCTGGTTTGAGGAAAATTGCAGATTTTATCTTGTCTTGTCTGACAAGCAAGAAAGTGGATTTCTGTGGTCAAACAAACTTGTTCAAGGGAAGCTAAAATCATTCCTATGGCCTCCCATGGAGCAAGGGCCAATCCTGGAATATTCTTTAGCCATCGGACCTGTTGAATTGGAACAGCGAGGTAATTTTGGGGATATCTTAAAGCAGTAAGAAATGTCTTGATGACGTCTTGGCTTAATGGAATCAAACATCGAAGGGTCTAGACTCTAGAGCATTGTTTGCGGTCAACAGACTCGTTTTACAACAATTACAGCCAGCAATGACATCAAGGAGTGGCATAATTTGTAGTGGGCCCATGGAGGACAGAGCTGTAATTACTAAATTAGAGATTCTCCCAGCTACAAATTGTGAAGCTTTGGAAGAGAGGATAGAAAGCAAGTTCCCTATTTTGTATCTCGAAGCAGATCTATAAGGAGTGAAATTCGTAACTGCATCCTTCCCAGTAATAGCATATACTAGCACGGGAGTTGCGGAGAATACAGGAAAGTTGTAACCTTCCCATCGGAAACCACAGGGGACAATTGGATTATGCTGGAAGCAGCGGGGGCGAATTAAGGAATTCCGTCATGCAAAGGTCTGGGTTGGAAAAATGCATCAATGTCCGGAGCACACTGAGGGCACAATCAGTGACAAATCTGTCAGGGCAGCAAAAAGCCCAGCCCATTAGGGCATCACCAGTACAGAAAAATTCTGAGTCAATCATTTCAATTGATGGGATTGAAACTGTTAGGGTGTGCAATGCTAAAGGAGCTCTGTCAAGAACTTGGGACAGCGAGTTAGTTTTAGCAAATTGGTAGCATGTAAAAATTGTTGAGTGGTACTCAGTGGTCTATTTGTTAGCATCACTGAATTGAATATGCAGGATATAGTAAACTGCTGATCAATTGATACTATTTGGATTTCACTGGCTGATTATTGGTACAGTGGGCAGTCAGCCCTAAATTAGTGTGATTTGTGAACAATTAACTTGCTGTGGAGATCTATTATAATCATGCATAGATGTATTCCTTCTGTTGAAAGAATGGATAAATGTGCACTGCTATTTTATAAACTTTTGATATATTGGGAACACCAGCCAACACAGAAACCCTAGGACAAGAAAATCCCCTTAGAATACTACAATGTAAGGGGGTTATGTTAATTACTAGGTACATATATTGAGCAATCACAAGAGAATCTTGAGGAGAACCCTGGTTAAAGGGGTGACATGCAATTTTATAAACTTTTGATATATTGGGAACACCAGCCAACACAGAAATCCTAGGGCAAGAAAATCCCCTTAGAATACTACAATGTAAGGGGGTTATGTTAATTACTAGGTACATATATTGAGCAATCACAAGAGCATATTGAGGAGAACCCTGGTTAAAGGGGTGACAAGTGGCACTCGGAACTTATCCTCAAAAGTCAAAAGCCATATCAAGAGAAGTGGTCATCATCTAAAGATTTTATTGTTTGGAGTGTTGAAATTCAAGTGCAATCTAGAATATATGATCATGACAATTATTTGTGACTGATATATATGTTCACTTTTAGCATTCACTTCATTCAATTATGTCATCAAGCAATTATACATTTAATTATGCAAGAAAGTAAAGATCACAGTGCACAAAAAGACAATAGACACCAGAAGTTAGGCCAGAAGCCATGGCAAAACCCACAAGGGGAAAACCCAGCAATCCTTTCCTTATAGAATCTTTGTCAAAGAGAGAAATCCAAGTCATAGACAAACTGACCAGTAGACTAATTTCCAAGTGCCAAGTCAGCCCTCCATCAAGCAACAACTGTCCTCAAGAAGTCTGTAATAAATCTGTCCATAAGATTGCCACATAATTGTCCACAGAACTATTCACAAGATGTCATTTGTCAGTCCTGTTGAAAGAAATGTAACTAGGCTAGGTTTTCATAAATGTAATTTTGATATTTGTACTTATTCAAGAAAAGAAAAATTATTTTTGTATTATTTGTCAATGAGTTTCTTGCTCATTGAAAATAGGTCAAGCACATTTTGAAGTGCTTCTAGAGAGTCAAAGTCAAAATGTAATTATGATAAGACCCTTTGAGGGCATGTTACATCATGTAAGTCATCATACAAGGTCATGGGAACACCTCCAAGCATGGTCAAATCCTCTCCTAGCAGCAACGAAGTTTACAAGCAGCAAAATGATAAATAAAAGATGAAAATAACGTAACTGTCAAGTCGGCCTAGAAGACAGTCAAGTCGGCCTAAAGGAGGAGGGGCAGACCTCTATTTATAGAGGTTGTCCACTCCTCATTTGGACACACAACTCTCTCTGAAATCTGCAAGCAAGAAGAGGACTAGAAGGACACAAGAAAGCCGAGACAAAAAGGTTGCAAGAACAGCAAGACAAGGAGACAAAACAGCGAAGGTGAAAAGACTGTTATTAGGGCATCAACAGCCACACGTGCGAGGAAGAAAGGGATCTGTCTGCGGTCAAGTACAACAGGAAATCATATCTCTGTTTTGGGCTAATATCCAAGGTCTATTAGGCCTCCCCATCCAGCAAAGAAGGAAGAAAAAGAAAGCGAAGAAAGGAGGACTGTTCTAGGGTTTCTGTCCACACATGTGAAGACTTCAGCAAGGTAAACTTTTGCGGATTCAACAGCAGTCAAGGGCAGCAGCATAAGAAGCCTCATTCAGATGTGCATTGAGGTCTACAAGGTATCCAAAGAAGAGTGAAGAAGGTTCTCTTTATAGCGAAGTAGAGAAGCCCTAATATACTAGGGTTTCCTAACTGAGACAAGGAACAGAAAAGGACGAAGACAAAGGTCCATGTGCCAGAAGTGACAGTGCAGAAAGAGGAAGGATTTGACTTATGCTTGGAGGATATCCTAGTCAAGGGTCTAGGGTTTGGCAGTTGTTCAAATAAGAAGCTTCAATAAGAGAAATCTTACGAAGGGTTTTCCTCCCAAGAGTGGAGAGGGTTTGTCCCTGGCAGAGACCCAAATTATGTGTTCTTGTTATTTTGTTTTAGTAACAAGAAAAGTAAAAAGACTTCACAAATTGTTATCAAATCTCGGAGAATCATCACAACACTACTTTGCCCTAGATTCCCTAACATGGTATCAGAGCGAAAGGTGACACATCAAGGAAAGGGCAACTCAAGAACACTCATCAAGGAGAAACATTTACAAAGTTGAAGCATCAAGCCTAGAAGTCTCAATCACTTCAAGGACAAGAAGGGTCTACAATCCATCATTCACCAAGGAGGTCTACAAGCCTACGAACAAGAACCTTAAGTAAAGGCACCTACAAAGAAGAGCAGGTTGGAGCAGTACCTACATAAACCTACAAGTCATCAAGAAAATCTCATCATCAAGTAGTCCACTTGAAGAAGGCAACTTGAAGTGCATCAAGATCCAGGGAAGACAAGCCACCAAGCCTTCAAGGAGGAAGCAATTCCATTACATCTCAAAATCTATCAAGTACATGTCCCCTTCTGAATAAACATCAATGTCGTTTTGCAAGGAAAGCAATAAATTGGTAGGTACCAATAACTTTCTTGCATGGAAGAAGAGGATTGCTCTACTACTCAAGGAGAATGAACTCCTATAGCATGTCAAATGGAATATCATTATCCCTGCTAAGGAGCAGACTCAAGCCTTAGCCAAGTACAATAAGGATGAGACAAGAGCTCAAAGGATTCTGATAGAATCAATCAAAGACTCTCTCATTCCCTATATCTCCAAGTTTGAGACATCAAAAGAAATTTATGATAAGCTAGTAGAGCTATTCTCGGTATCCATCACCGGAGAAGTAATATCTCTGAGGAATGAATTATACAAGATGAAGATAACAGAGGAAGGAATAGCTCCCTACTTCATGAAAATATCTGAAATGAGAGATCAAGTTCAGGAGCTTTGGGAAGTCATGTCTAATAGAGAGATGACAACTGTAGTACTCAATGCTCTACCTGAGGAGTGGGGAAACTTCACATCTAGCATATATGCCAAGAAGGAAGCAACCACTTTCAGTGAAATGTGGTCTCTATGCAGAACAGAGGAAACCAGACTTAAGACAAGAGAAGATGTGGGATCAAAGGAGCAAGCATTTGCTACCATGGCCAAAAGAAAGGGAAAAATTGGCAAGTTTGGTCCACGAAGAACAAACAACGAAGACATGTCCAAGATCCAATGTTTTGGATGCCAAGAATATGGACACTACAAAAGAAATTGCCCTAAGCTTAAGAAGGACAACAACAACAAAAAGAAAAGGGAAGAGGCACTTGACTCAAGAGGTGAAAGAAGATGGAAAGAGGCAAAAGAAGGAAGATCCTCCGGATCTCTACTATGACTAGATCAAACTCTTTACTTCTAGATTTCTTTCAAAGTTTTGAGTAGGATAGGAGCATGTAGGAATAAATTGAAATTGCATGACTAGAAACATCCTCTAGAATCTAGCAGCATGATGTACATAGAGTTCTAGACACTCATAGCAGCATTTATGAGAAGAACAAAAATGCATGAGTAGAAATATCTTCTAGAATATAGGAGCATGGCAAATATAGCTCAAGCTATTCATGTAGAAGGAGCATACCTAGTATAGGACCTCATACATGATGAAAGAAAACTTGATCATAATAAGAATCTTAGAAGACCTAAATCATCAAAGAAAGGAAACATTTGCAAGGCAAGGATCTTTAAGATCCTATGATGGAAACTTCAAAAGAAGGTTCATGAACCAAGGCAGATGTCTCATTCATAGTTGCAGGAATCGCCCCCCCCCCCCCCCGGATCCTAGGCCGGAATCGCGTCCCGTACGGAAGCGTTCCGGAACCTCCAGGCGAAGCGCGATTCCAAAATTTATGAAGCGCGATTCCTGTTTTTTTAAGCGATTCCTGGAATATAGGTTGCGTTGGCCCGGATCCGCGCTTCGGAGGGCGCTTCGGGCCTCCGGAAGCGCACGCTTCACGAGCTCCGGATCCGCGCTTCCGGAAATTTCCGCGGGTGCAGCAATGTAACTCGAATTTTTTTTAATTTTTTTTAAAAGTTAACTTGAGTTTGCATGAGGGGGTGGGTTAGGGTGAGTTTAGGGTGAGTTTAGAAAAGAATAAAGCCCCCATTCTCTTCTCATTTTCTCACTTTGAGTTTATGAGAGTTGGAGAAGAGAAGAGAGGAGAGGAGAAGAGAAGAGAGGAAAGGAGAGGAGAAGAGAGGAGAGCTTGGAGGAGTGAAGAAGGAGGAGCTAGGAGAAGGAGGAGGAGCTTGGAGCAAGAGCTTGGAGGACTTCATCTACAAGAGCTAAAGAGGTAAGTTCAAACCCCAAACTCCCTTGTTTTTTTGAAAAAAAAATTGTATTTTTCTCCTCCCTCTCCTACTCTTTCCCATTGTTTCTACTTGCTCCTTTATTTACAGGTTGTCCACCACCTATATCCATATTCCAAGATGGTGTTCTTTTGGCTTCTATGTATCATTCCACTCTTGGTTTTAATGATGGCAAGGGTGAGGAATAGAGGGGAAGAGGAAGAGGATGAACTTGGTCCTAATAGTAGTGACCCAATGTATGATGAGGAGGAAGGGTTTGAAGAGGAAGGGGATGAACTTGAAGGGGACACTGAAGCACAAGATGGGAAAGGTACATCAACACCCTTGTGGAACTTTGTGACCAAACTTGAAGGGGGAAAGGGTGGTGGACCTTACAAATTTGTGTGCCCTCATGGTTGTCATGGAGGAAAACCATATACGGGTTCATATACCCGTCTGAGGAGGCATCTTTGTGGGGTGCTGGACAGTGATGAAAAAAAGGGTTCTGTGGGGGTACAAATTTGCCCAAACATTTCAACTGAACAAAGAAAAAAATACATCCAAATAGAGATGGTTGCACAACAAAAAAACAAGAAACAAAAAACTCATTCTGAATCAAGTGCAACCTCTAAATTTGGTAGTTGCCCATCTCCTCATGGTACTTCTGCAACCTCTGGAGGTAGAAAAACAATAGGGGATTTCCTTAATGTTGCTGGGAGGGATGATGGGGATGGAAAGATAGTCCGTTTTCTTTGTGCTTGCGGTGTACCATTCAATGTGCTTCGCTCTCCCTATTGGCATGACATGGTAAAGGCCATCAATGAAGCCCCAAAAGGATACAAGGCCCCCAACTATGAGAAAGCTAGAACAGTGTTATTAGAAAGAGAAAAAGCTAAGGTTCAAAGAGCTTTGACACGTTTTACACATGAGTGGGTGGATTCTGGGGTATCCATTGTATCAGATGGGTGGACAAATATTAGAAACCAACATTTGATAAATGTTCTTGGTGTTTCTTCTAGTGGTGCAGTATTTATTGCATGTCATGACTCCTCCTCCATCAGTGCAACTGCACAAAACATTGCAGATCTCCTATTGAAATCAATCAAAGATGTTGGTCCGAATAATGTGGTTCAAGTGATCACAGATAATGCAGCAAATTGTAAGGCAGCAGGAAAAATTATTGAGCGTACTCATCCACACATCTTTTGGTCTGGGTGCCTGGTTCACACATTGAACCTTTTGATGCATGATATTGTGAAACACAAAGATTGTGGGTGGATTGCTGAGGTTTACAGGAAAGGGAAGCAGCTCATTAAATTCATCACAGGGCATACAAGGGTAAACTACTTCTATGGCACTTACTCCAAGTTGCAATTGCTTAAAATTGCAAAGACAAGATTTGCTAGTTATTACCTCACCTTTAGGCGGCTAGTGAGGGTGAGACAAGCTTTAACTAATCTGGTGTGTGCTGAAACATGGGATGAAATTAACACTGACACAGATGGTGCTAATGTAGTCAAGGACACTGTTATTGACAGTTACTTTTGGTCACAGGTTAAATATGTTTTGCAATTCACCAAACCAATTTATTACATGATCAAGTTTGCAGATTCAGATCGACCAGTAATTGGGGAGGTGTATGAGCAAATGGATAGCATGTTGGGGCAGATTAAAGACATTGTTGAGCCTAGAGATACCACCTTGTACAATTATATTCGTGTAGAGGTGCAAAACCGATGGGAAATGCTAAATATTCCATTGCATGCATTAGCATATATTTTGACACCTAAATACTATCATCCATCATGGCTTTCAACACCAACACCTGGGGGGGGAAGCAGGAAAAAACCACACCAAGATAGAGAGGTTCACGAAAAATATATGGCTGCATTGAGTAGATTAATCCCTGATGATGAGGAGGCTGCATTGGTACAGAGACAGGTGAGCAACTATACGCTCAACACTGGTCCATTTGGGAGCATGCATGCAATTCAAGATCGAGAGACTTTTTCTGCTCTTGAGTGGTGGAACATGCATGGAGGGGGTACTCCACTTCTACAGAGTTTGGCATTGCGGGTGCTATCACAGGTGGTAAACACTTCTTCTGCAGAGAGGTGTTGGAGCTCTTATTCTTTCATCCACAGTGTTAAAAGGAACAGGTTGAATTTAGACCGGGCAGAGAGCTTGGTTTATGTTCATTACAACTTGCGATTGTTGTCCCATTACTGTGAAGATGCAAAGTCTAATAAAGACTTGTTGATTTGGGACAAGAATCCAGAGGAGCCCAATTTGGAGGATGGAGTGTTGCGACTAGAGCAATTAGAGGATGCTCTTATCCAGGTATGTCCATTGTGGTATGAATTTTCCAATTTTCCCTTATAAAGCATTTCTCTAATTCATGTTTTTAATTTTTTTGTTAACTAGTGTTTTTTTTTTTTTTGCATGAATTTTTTGAGCGATTCTAGGATGATGATGACCGTGTTGATATGCCACCACCCCCACCCCCATCTGGTCCCTTGGTTCCTAGGTTCCATGGTTCAACACCAACAGCAGGGGGTTCTTCTTCATCAGTTCCAGTGCCACGACTTACACACGGACCATCTTCTTCATTGCCACCACGTGGAGGCCCGCCATCACGTTCTATTCGTGGTGGAAGGAGGAGAGATTAGTAGATATATTCACAATCTACTTCTTTTTGTCATAGATTACTCATTAGACTTGTAGACTTGTGAATTTGAATTTTGAACCTTTTTGGCTTGGCGGTGACCAAGTGACATATTTTGTAAACATTATTATTTGAATTTTGGACATGACAAATGTTGACAGTTGCTCACTTGCTAGATAAATCATAATATGCTCTATGTTTTATGTTTTATAATATGCTTAAATGTTTTATGTTTTATAATATGCTTAAAAATTTGATGTATGTTTGTAATAGCTAGAATATAGATGATTGTTGTACATACTAGTAACTACAATGGAATCATGGATGCCATATCTATCTTGATTTATGCAAAAATATGCATGTTTTCATGTCTTCTACAATTAATTTGGTATTTGGGATGTTTGTTTTGAGTATAAATGCAAAAAAATATAAAAAATATATATATATATATAGCAGACGCTTCCGCGGACGCTTCGCTTCCTAGATTTTTGGAAAATGACGCTTCCGCGCTCCGCGCTTCCGCTTCGCTCCCGCTTCGTGCAACATTGGTCTCATTGGGAAACCCATTCATGGGTTTCAAGAAAAGGATGATAAGCAGGCAAGCTAAGATGAAGCAAGAAGGGCCACAGCAAAGGATGATCAAGGAGGATCAAGATGAGGTATGTATGCATCAAAGTTTAGGTCATGTTTTTAGTTGTATATTATTAAGTCATGGGTATATTTCTATAACATGATCAAGCATGAAAGAATCTCTTTCACTAAGAACATGCTCAAAGACATGTACCACAATGCAATGAAGGCCAACAAAAGAACATGCTCACATAAGGAGCATAAGGTTGTTGACTAAGAAGCAAGAAGAAATGTTGACAAGTCCAGAAAGCAAGCAATGAAGGAATGCTTCCATAAGAAGCATTAGATGATTAACCTATCTATCTGAGAAGAAGCAAATGAAGAAAGAGATCAAGCATGTGAAGAACACCATGATCACCAAGAATCACTATCTGAAAAAATGCCTTGAAAGATATCTCCCGAAAGAAGGCAGGGCAACTCTGATAAAGGAAGAAAGGACCCTTGACACCTATGAAGGCCTTGGAAATACAAAAGGTGCAAATAATTGATTCTCCTCTAGATGTTGTGATGAAGAAGCCATCCAACAAAAGGAAAAGCAATGTTGAAGCAATATAAGGATGAAGTCATGATGGGTGACTAGGTCAAAGCATATAACCTAGCAAGTACGATGGAGCATCCATGAGGAGAGCATTCTGAAGCATGGACACGATGACAAAGGTGTTGATTTGGGGTAGCATCGGATGTGCTCTAGCCACGGAATTTGGTGGAGAGGTTAGGGCACATGAGATCTCCAATACCCCGAAAGGGTTTGGGCAGATTCTAAAGAAATCAGGAGATATTAAAATAATTAATATTTTTACTGTAGTCCCTAAGTCTAAACTTAGGGAAAATAAAATATTAATGTGTATTAATATGAATCTGTGTTAGAATGGTCCAAAAGACATGGATCAAGCCAGATCTAATCTTAGCCGTTGAGTAGGGACTTAAACTCGACCGTTGAGATGTCAACAGGAAAACTATAAGAGGAGGCTTCAGGGTCATTTGGAGAAGACACCAAACTGATCAGTCATTCTATTCTCTAGAGCGAGGTTTGCTAAGAGAGATAGAATCAGTGATCGGGAGAGCAGCTGAGGGGCACTGAGTACATAGAAACAGAGAAGGCAGAGATTATGCCGGGAGAGCAGCACAGTAGCCAAGGAGAATGACGCAGAGCGAGCAAGGGCTCACGCAGGGCCACGCAAAGGCAGCCAAGTGCTGCGCAGAGCACCAGAGAGGACAACGTGTCTGACGCAGAGGCCAAGAAAGCTAACGCGGGGTCTCCCGGGGCTGACGCAGGCCAAGAAAGGCTGATGCAGGGCCAGCGTGAGACAGAGAGGGGCTGACGCAATCCAAATTGGGCAAACGCTGGGGTTGCAGAGCAGTTTTGTGCTAAGGAGCTATCGGAAGGATTTTCTGGGGTTTCAGCCAGGAGATTTCTCTCAAACTGTGAGGTATAGCTGCTAAGGAAATTCTTTGTTGGTTAGGCCAGTCTTGGCACCCAAATTGTACTTTGATATTGCTTAATAAGAAAACCCTCAGATAGTTGCACCGGTTTTCCCGCATTGGGATTTTCCAGGGACATTGGTCCAAAAATAATGGTGTCGTGTGGTGTGTTTGTTCTTGTTTCTTTTAGTTGTTGATCTGTAATATGTTAAGCATGCACTGGTGTTTATTTTCAATATTTACTTTGTAAATAACTTGTTAAAGAAAAAACAAGTAGGTAGGAATAAATCAGAAAAAGTGCATGAAGGGTTTCTAAACTAAGTGAACTTAGAAACTTCAACATGGTATTAGAGGGTGATTGCAGATCACAGGAGGACTAAAAGACATCAGCCGAGCGGAGCAATAGCAGCATAAAACAGTCATCCCAAGGTGACAGAAGCTGTTTCTAGCAGCGCAGAAGCCAAGAAGTGTGACGCAAAGCCAACCAAAGCCACGCAGAAGAAGTCGGGAGCTACGCAGAGGGCCAGAGGGCTGACGCAGACCCATCTGGGGTGAGGCAGAGCCAGCGTGAGGCAGAGAGGGGCTGACGCAGTACACAGAGAGGCAGTTGTTGGAGTCTAGAAGGCTGTAGAAATATTGTAGAGTGGAGTTGGTGAGGTACCGTAGTCAGAACAGTACCTGACAAAGCAGGGCCAGAGGAGTTGTTACTGAGGGTTTCTAGCCGAGGAACCTGGATCAGCAGTGCAGTTGCATAAGACGATTAGAGTAGGGGGCATCTCGACAAGCGGCAAAAGGATTTCTAGGAGGGAAATCAGGACTCAGAGGGAGTCCAAAAGAGAACTTCTAGACAGGAAGTAGAGACTCAGAGGAGTCGAACAGAGAACTTCTAAGAGGGAAGTAGAGGAGCCTCATGGCACTACACGAGGTAAGAGACCAAGATAGACTGGATGAAGCATCAAACTTCGCAGTCTGGAAGGCCAGAATCTTGTAAGTGCTTGACAAGAATCGTTTCAAGAACTTTGCCTTGAAGGTTATAGCTATCCCAGTCGACCCCAATGATAACGACAAGTACGAAGAAGGGATGGTGCGGGCCAAGTGCATTATCCTTGACGGGGTCAAGGATCATGTGGTACCACATATAGCTGAGAAGGAAACGGCAGTTGAGATGTGGGAGGCTCTCAAGAACCTATACCAACATACTTCTGTGCAAAGCTGCTCGAGAGCTGCTCGAGAACTAGATGAGGTCGTATCAGATGAAGAAGGGTCAATCGATTGACACCTTCCTCGGAGGACTGAATGAGATCCGAGACCAGTTGACTGCTATAGGAGCAACACTGGATCAGGAGCTTATGGTGAGGACAACCCTGAATGCTGTCTCAGGAGATTGGGAAGTGTTTGTCCAGAGTATCCTAGGCAGAGGGACTCTCCCACCTTGGGACGAGATGTGGGCAGCTCTTCGCTAGGAAGAGATCAAACGGAAGTCAAAGACAGGTAGCAGCAGCAAAGGGATCAAGGTCAAGCAGGAAGAGGATGTGGCCCTAGCATTTGAGGGAAGCAATAGAAGCGGAAGAAGAAAGATCTCTCCAAGATCAAGGGCTTCCACTGTGGGGAGATGGGTCATTATGCGACCCAGTGCCCAAGGAAGAAGAGTAAGGGAGAGTCTTCCGAGACTAAGGCAGCGCCATCATGGGTAGAGAAGGAATTTTTGACAGACGATGACTGTGCCATGAGCGCACACACGCCAGTTGAGCGGAAGTGGGGAGACATCGAGCTGTAGTCAGGCGGACTACAGGCGATGAGGGGCAGGATCTTAGAGGTAACCAGCCTCTTGGATTAGACCTTGCTACGGGAGCCCCGACGACGAGTAGTAGGATTGGCTGAGTGGGTATAGACGGATGCGGATGGAGCAGCAAAGAGAGCTACAGTACAGGAGTCCCAAGACAGCACAAAGCTAGGAGGCTGCAACAGTGCGAGAGGCACAGGAGTGTTGCACCAGTGCAAGAAGGCACAAAGAGGTGTACAACGATGCGAGATGCAGGGATTTGTTGCAGCAGCGCAAAGGTCAGAGAGGGAGCACTTGTCAGCAGCAGAGGGAGCTTCAGCATCAATGGGTGTTTCTAACCCAACAGGGAGGTCATTTACTTCTCAGTAACTGAGTTGCAGTGCAACAGTGGGCAGCACAATGGAGCATGATGAGAGGAGGTGCAATGCAGATGCAGTGCTAAGAGAAAGAACCAGCAGCAGCACGGATGCAGAGGGAGTTGTTGTACAGATGCAGCAGTGGCAGTGGCAGAACCATGGGCAGCAGTACAGGATGTAACAGTGCAGAGGATGTTGGGCATGAAGGCTTAGCATTAGCACAGGTACCGATGCAAATGATCAGAGTAATACTCAGTGAGGAGTATTGCTAGAGCACAGTCCGTTGAGATGTCAACAGGAAAAGTATAAGAGGAGGCTTGAGGGTCACTTGGATAAGACACCAAACTGATCAGTCATTCTATTCTCTAGAGCGGGGTTTGCTAAGAGGGATAGAATCAGTGATCGGGAGAGCAGCCGAGGGGCATTGAATACAGAGAAACAGAGAAGGCAGAGATTGTGTCGGGAGAGCAGCGCAGTAGCCAAGGAGAGTGACGCAAAGCCAGCAAGGGCTCACGCAGGGCCACGCAAAGGCATCCAAGTGTTGTGCAGAGCACCAGAGAGGCCAGCATGTCTGACGCAAAGGCCAAGAAAGCTGACGTAGTGTTTCCTGGGGCTGACGCAGGCCAAGAAAGGTTGACGCAGTGCCAACGTGAGACAGAGAGGGGCTTACGCAGTCCAGATTGGGCAGACGCTGGGGTTGCAGAGCAGTTTTGTGCTGAGGAGCTGTCGGAAGGATTTTCCGGGGTTTCAGCCAGGAGATTTCTCTCAAACTGTGAGGTATAGCTGCTAAGGAAATTCTCTGTTGGGTAGGCCAGTTTCAGCACCTAGATTGTACTATGATATTGCTTAATAAAAAAACCCTCAGATAGCTGCACTGGTTTTCCCGCATTGGGTTTTTCCGGGGACATTGGTCCAAAAATAATGGTGTCATGTGGTGTGTTTGTTTTTGTTTCTTTTAGTTGCTGATTTGTAATATGTTGAGCATGCACTGGTGTTTATTTTCAGTATTTACTTTGTAAATAACTTGTTAAAGAAAAATAACAAGTAGGTAGGAATAAATCAAAAAAAGTGCATGAAGGGTTTCTAAACTAAGTAAACTTAGAAACTTCAACAAAAGGAGTAGCCAAGATGACAAGAAGAACCTGATAGTCACTTTCCACAAAGTAATAACATGACAAACCAAGAAAAAAAGTGACCAATGGATGGTGCCCTACCGAGAAGAAGTTCGATCGAAGGCTTCATGACATCAAGAAAGGAAGGAGAACAAGCAGCTGAAGGACCCATGAAGAAGAAGTTGTTGATGAAGGAAAGAGTCCCCAAGTAAGAGGGAGCTCTGACAAGTCCCTGATCAAGAGGGAGATTTGGATCACCCCTGATTACAAAGCAGTGACAATTGTGTTTTCCATTTCATGGGTCATGCACTAGACTAGGACTAACAGCCGTTAAGTCTAGTTGAAGGCCATGAATGGAAATGTAGATACAAGATAGACACAACATTCTTGTCTTCACTTGGGAAGAAAAAATGGGAGGATCAGGTAATCATCTGGCATCCGATACTCTTTGAGAATGTGTAGGGCATCCAAGACAAGAGTAGGCAAGAGGACCGATATTCTTTAAGGGCTGGGAACCCAAGATAAGAATAGTCCTAGAAGGTCATACTCGAGAACACCCGGGTGGGTATGTACCATGAGAGACAATGATGAAGGTGTCTAAAAATCATTGGTCTCACCAACATTGTAGCTCTTGGTCTCGTGAAGAGATGGAGTTGTTAGTCAAGGCCTTGCACTATGACATTGCTGATGAATATGATGCTATAACAGATGGATTGCTAATCCGGTTCTCTTATGTGAATTCTTCAAGATTGAAAATTGCCAAACACCTTGTAATGTTGTATGAATACCTCCCTAGTTAAAAGGGAGTGTTGAAGGAAATGTAACTAGGCTAGGTCTTCATAAATGTAATTTTGATATTTGTACTTATTCAAGAAAAGAGAAATTATTTTTGTATTTTTTGTCAATGAGTTTCTTGCTCATTGAAAATAGGTCAAGCACATTTTGAAGTGCTTCTAGAGAGTCGAAGTCAAAATGTAATTATGATAAGACCCTTTGAGGGCATGTTACATCATTTAAGTCATCATACAAGGTCATGGGAACACCTCCAAGCATGGTCAAATCCTCTCCTAGTAGCAACGAAGTCTACAAGCAACGAAATGATAAATAAAAGATGAAAATAATGTAACTGTCAAGTCGACCTAGAAGACAGTCAAGTTGGCCTAAAGGAGGAGGGACAGACCTCTATTTATAGAGGTTGTCCACTCCTCATTTAGAGACACAACTCTCTCTTAAATCCGCAACCAAGAATGACTAGAAGGATGCAAGAAAGCCGAGACAAAAAGGTTGCAAGAACAGCAAGACAAGGAGACAAAACAGCGAAGGTGAAAAGACTGTTATTAGGGCATCAACAGCCACACGTGCAAGGAAGAAAGGGATCTATCAGTGGTCAAGTACAGCAGGAAATCATCTCTTTTTTGGGCTAATATCCAAGGTCTATTAGGCCTCCCCATCCAGCAAAGAAGGAAGAAAAAGAAAGCGAAAAAAGGAGGACTGTTCTAGGGTTTCTGTCCACACGTGAAGACTTCAGCAAGGTAAACTTTTGCGGATTCAACAGCAGTCAAGGGTAGCAGCATAAGCAGCCTCATTCAGATGTGCATGAAGTCTACAAGGTATCCAAAGAAGAGTGAAGAAGGTTCTCTTTATAGTGAAGTAGAGAAGCCGTAATATACTAGGGTTTCCTAACTGAGATAAGAAGCAGAAAAGGACGAAGTACTAAGGAGCAAAAATATCGGAAGACAAAGGTTCAGGTGTCGGAAGTGACAGTGCAGAAAGAAGAAGGATTTGACTTATGCTTGGAGGATATCCTAGTCAAGGGTCTAGGGTTTGGCAATTGTTCAAATAAGAAGCTTCAATAAGAGAAATATTACAAAGGGTTTTCCTCTCAAGAGTGGAGAGGGTTTGTCCCTGGCAGAGACCCAAATTATGTGTTCTTGTTACTTTGTTTTGGTAGCAGTTTGATGAAGCACACACATATGCACTAATAAGAAGAAGAATAAGCTAACAAGAAAATTAAAAAGACTTCAAAAATTGTTATCAAGTCTCGGAGAATCATCACAACACTACTTTTCCCTAGATTCTCTAACAAATCCTTGATAGGGTACCAAATTATCCTCTGTCCTAGCCTTTTGCATATCACAAAAACAGCCTCAGAAAACGTGCTTGACCACATAATAATGTGCCTCAGGAGACTTGTATAACCACAAAGATAGATGTCTTCAAACTCGCATTGTGCCTCAGGCCCAAACTTTTGCCTAAGACCCTTCGGTTAAGCTTCAGAATCAAATCTGCTTCTGGAGGACAATGAATAGGCCCTATTTATAGTTGTTTGTCAATTCGAAGGGACATGTCTCTTGGGCAGGCCGACTTGTTCCTCTGGAGGGCCGACTTGGTCAACTTGGGGACACAAATATACTTTAAAAATTCATTTTTTTATTTTCTTTTCAATGTCCAAAAGAGACATGACAAAAACAATTTTTCTTTTAGACTTCAATAAATTCTTTTTGACTTTTTTACAAAATCATAATTATCAATGACAAATATACATTATGAAGACCAAACCTAGTTACAACTTCAACATGATGTAGTCAAAGATATAGTGTTGTGGTTATGTAAGGAGCCTAGTTAACAAGATGTCCTAGCATCAAGGGATTAACAAGACAACAACGCACACATCTGTTGAAGAATGTAACTAGGTTCGGTCTTCATAATTGTACTTGAAGTCAAAATGTAATATATTTGTCAAAAGAAAAACAAGGAATTTTTATTATTATTGAATTGACTTGTTAAAGCATGAGTTTCATGCTTGGGTCAACTGTCTTAGGTCAAGCCTCCATTGTAGGCTTTAGGATTGTTTATTAAAGTCAAAATCAATTTCTGTTTAGTCAAAGACGCCTCCATCAAGTCTCCTTCAAGTCGGCCTACAAGACACATCTCATCAAGGACTCATGTCGGCTCATTATAAGAGGGAAACCACTATAAGTACAAGTGTAAGAACCTCGCATTCCACACAAAAGAATAAGCTTTGATCATCTCTGAAATAAGTTCGGATATCACAGGTGTACTCTTGGTGCAATCACAGTATGTTAATTTCGGATCAGTTTGGTAAATGCAGATTGAGGTTCAGTGCTACCATAATTTCGGTGCTACCATAATAACAGTCTCGATGCAATCATTGTCTCGGTGTAACTATAGTGATAAGGGTTCAGTGCCACCACAGTGAGAACGTTTCGGTGTCATCAAAGTGAGAAGGCCTTGGTGCCACCACAGAAATGAAGTCTCGGTGTTATCACTGTGATGAGGTCTCAGTGCTATTATAGTAATAAGATCTCGGTGCCAGTACAGTGATAAGGTCTAGGTGGTATTGTTGTGATGATGTCTCGGTGCAAACTCAGTGACAAGAATTCAGTGCTAACACAGTGACATGGATCTTGGTATGCAAACACAATGAAAGGAAGAATAAACAAGGATGACTTGATGGAGGTAGTCTCGAGTCTAAGTTGTAAGGGTCTTGGTCGTCTCATCTTGAATCTACTGAAGGAAGAATTTTGATTGGGTTTTCCCCTAGAGTGGGGTTTTATCCTTGCAGTGTGCCTACATCTTGTGTTCTCTTCTATTTATTGTTTGGCATTAGTCTTGATGATAAGAAAAGATAATTTGAAAGAACAAATAATAATAATGAAAACATCACAAGATAATGTCATAATAAGAGAAATTGTTTAACTGCCACACTTTGGATTTCTCAACAGCATGCACGTCACCTCTTCAAAAGGTTTATTAGTAATTTATGTGGTCAAAGTGGTTAGATAGAGGCCAACCTAGCTACGAAGGTGACAAGTGGCAATGTGGACCACTTCAAGCCTCTCATCAAATCATAACAGGCCAGCAGCCTACTTTGAAGGATTTCTAACACATTCCATGAATATTTTATTCATGAGAAAGCTGGAATGAAGCCTATAAAAGGGAGGTTTCATCTCATTTGCAAAATATGATTTGATCTTCAAAAAAATCCTAGAACACTTGTCATAACTGTTAAGGAGCTGATATTGAGCAGATTTGGGATTGCTTCAATAATTTTCTGGGCCGTAGCATTCAATAAGGCTGATTCTTTCAGATTTGCATTGATTTCATAGCTGGAATATTGTACCTGACTATTTCTGTTGGTCTTAGCTAGCAAAGGAAGGGCTGAATAGAGAGATTCTTTGATCCTCCTCGTCTTAGATTGATACCAGATCTGAGCATGTAATGCTTTGAAGGATGGTATTTAATTGAAAACTGTCCTGCTTCATTTTCATATCTAGCATCACCTATTTAATGCAACCAAGTTAGATCCATGTTAGTAACATAGTGTATCCCTTTGATCATTAATACTTGACAGTAAGTGAATATCCAAATCTGTTATAACTTATAACCTATTGAATACTGCAGATTCGTGGGTTTTGCTGGGTTATTTTTTGTTAAGTTAATTCCAACCAATCCATCCATCCCCCAACTTCATGCCCTTTGGTGAAGGCACTTTCCCATTCAAAATCATCACTAAACCTTCAATAAATAACCATAAATTTTTGTTTTGCCAAATCTGAAATTTGCATTTGGTTTTAAGGACAGATTTGGCAAATCCTAAATAAGGAATCCCCCTTTATGCCAGAGGAGAGCTGACCTCTAGTGAGAAGGACGACCACCGAGGTGAGAGTGGGTGATGTCCTTAACTTGCCCTAGGGCTTGTGCTTGATGATTGGGCTTAAATTCGACAGGCAGATTTTGGAGGTAACACACCCTTTTGCTTTGCTGATATTAATACTTTTCTGTAAATATATGATGTATTTTTCCAAAGAGACAACAACGAGATAAAGGGAAGTACAATATAGGTATTATAATGGTATTGCAGTACATCAATTAAGACAGCAACCTACAAAGGCACTGTGAATTTCACTTTTGATGCCTGCTATGAATTCTACGAGAACTTGTTCATTATACACTGATTAGCACTTCGTCATGCCTGGCTTACAATTAGCCATGCTTTAGCTCCCTAACAAGACATTAATCTCAGAGCAGTACTAAGAAATAGTACATTAACGATAAAAAAGCTGTGGGTGTGTAAAGTACCTGATATACTGGTCCTTCCTCAGTAGGATTAAGAAAGCTCCATATCCCTAGCACCAGGAATAATGTGGCCGTTTTGATGATTAAATTTCTAGATGGTGCTTCGAACCTGCTAGATATAGCCTTTATCAAACGTGAATCAGTCACTTTCTTCCATTTACCCTTAAGATTGATTTTTGGCCTTCTCCTTGCTCTAAAGCTTTCCAATAATATTTTATCATATGCAGATTCAATTGCATCCACACTTGGCTTATGACCTGCATACTGTTCAATCAGAAAATTCCTTGCTGCCTGAATCTCCTCTTCAGAAGCCTCCCTGCTGATTCCAAGCCGCTTGTAGGAGTCTTTAACATTGATTCTGGGAAAAACTGGTGATGCACCTGGGAGAAAATACAAAATTAGTTTTCTCTTTTTTATATCTATAATCTCAAGAAGATTTATGTGACTAAATACTCTTGAACCACGTTGTCTTGCATAAATTGTTATAATTTCATACCAGTACAGTCGCTATCTCATTAAGAATAATTTAGATGGAAACTCTAATAAATAGAGATGACAAAAACATTCTACTCATTGAAGATTAGCTCCAAAGATTAGGGAGCTGGGTACATGAATACATGCAGATGGGTCATAGTACTGTTGTGTTTGAAAATAATGATAAAATGAACTTCTACTAATCTCGAAAGAGCCTAAAATTCATTGAGTAAAACAGAATATACTTATAGTAAGATAGATGATCGGAGTATAGGGAATGAAATTCAACATAAAGGACAGGAAAGAAATAATAAAGCAGCTTCTGATGAACACATGACCACTTCTAACTCAGTTGAAGAAATACAAGAATAAAGACTCGATCACTTCATGCAATATTTTTTGTCAAGACTAGCTTGTCCACCACATATTGTATGAAGGAAACAGTGTTTATAACAAAAAATGTCAACAAGACATGTTTGGAATGTCAATCACCTGTAATGGAATATGATGAATGAAGATCAAGATGTAAAATCCCTAAGGAAATTTTACAGTAATAAACAAAGCATGCATAGACATAAACACACAGAAAAATTACTCAAACATCAGAACACCAAATAGAGCCAAAAACTGCACTGCTGAGCCATTTTATTGATTAAGCATGAAGTACAATGGGTGCTTGGAAAGTATGCACCTGGGCTTGCCCAAGGCAAGCAAGCTAAGCCCAAATGATGAATGTGAAATTCCCCCAAGCATATTGGCTGGTCTTCCTTGGCTTTGCGCTGAAATGCCTAGAAAATGAGCTGCTGGTTGTGTAGAATAGCTGTTAGGGCCTCCTCTGGTGCTCAGAAAATTCTGGGAAATTAACCCCGGGCTCTCCACCAAATACCCAGAATAACCCACGAAGGAATTTGCCAATGGTTGACCTTGGAATTTCGGCCCTATTTTCCCTCAATGGCTCTGTTGCTGGGTAATTTGACCCACCTGTCAATCTTGCTGCAAAAGCCCCCAAAATGGTTGCAATCACCAACAAAACACTTCCCCAAACTCTTCCTCAAGTTTCAGCCCCAAACTCCCTTCTCTCCTCAACCTCCAAGTGTGACTCCTCCAAGAACTGCGCAATTCCTGCGTTGCTACTGCTGGAACCTCTCCTCAAACTCGCACTCTCTGCTGCTGGTTCGAACTAGAATGGATGGGACTCCCTCCTTGGGCTGGCACTCGAAGTCCACCGAAGCAAGGGTTGAGATTTCCACTCGGAAACACTCTTGTGCTAAACAGCACTTGCAAACTTGGCTTCAGCTCAAGCATGCTAGTCTAAGACAATTCTCAAATATTCATGAATGACCAAAATGAGTGCCTCTTGCTCTTTTTGTCAAAGAGCCTCCAAAATGCCCATGTGGGCCCAGCTCGACTTTCCCCCACCAAACTCGCTCCAATGAGTGTGTTTCCCTTGTGGGCCGCATTTCTCTATGGGTGGCCCCCACGTACCACTAGTGGCTTGATTTTCCTCCTCCATCCTCTAATGTTTGGGCTCACTTTAATCAAAAATACATGTGGGGCCTCTAAACCCACACTTCCTAAGTGCTAGTGCGAATTTTTCCAAAATTGGGCAAAATTGATATTTCCCTTAGCAATGTTGCTAAGTGGGAATATCACACAAGATTTGGAAAGCAAAAGGCACTGTACAATGAAGGTAAAGACGTATAGTCACAGAACAGAAAACCAGTATGATAAAAACCCATGGAAGGTGTTTATTAGCTCACTGAAAAGAATATAATTTACAGAAATGTAATTATGCCACAAATATAGAGGCATAATGAAATGCTAAAGTGAAAAGTAACAGTGTGTGCTAAATTATTCTCAGACTATATGATATGATTCATATTCAAGAGAGTGATTCATAGAATGTGTCAATATTTTAATGAATTGTTTGAAGTTCCCCCGCGTCATAAACAACATATTTAACGTGTTTCAATTTAGGATTTGATTCACTAAAAAATAAGTGAAGATATACAGCAATGAAACAAGAATCGCCGAGTATGTCGATTACTCGCGATTCATCCTCTGCTCGTTCACCAAAAGAGGCAACTCGAAACTCTGCAAGTCAAACTCGCGTTCACCGAGTTTGACTCGTGGTCAATGTGAGTTTGACTCGTAGAGTCCCCGAGTTAGCCGACTTTGCCGCGTTTGGCAAGTGTGCGTTAAAAATCTGTGGGCGCGATTTTGATTTAGTTTTAAAGTTTTAGGTTAGTTTGTCTGTCCGCTCCATTGATACAGTCGCAAACAGCGGCAAGCCACTCCATTATTGCTCCATTGTCACAGTCGCAAACCACACTCCGCTCCATTGTCACAGCCGCAAACCACACTCCGCTGAAGCCCGCAGTCACAACAATTCACTGAACTTTGAAGCCCACAGTCACGATTCAGTTTGCAGGTGTTGAAGCCGACCCCGACACCGACAGTTCGCTGCACTTTGAAGCCCACAATCACGACTTCTTCTGTAGTCGTTGAAGCCGACCCCGATGCTAGCAGTCACAACCTAGTTCGCAGCTATCTCAGCCGTCAGCAATTGTTCACGATTTTTCTGTCGTCGGCAGTTTTCTGTGTTCACTACTTAGTCCCGGAGATAGTCGTCCGCAGATAGCAATTGTTACTGTGTTCACGACTCAGTCCCGGAGATAGCCTTCCGCAGAAACGCAGCCGCAGTCCGCAGAAAAGCTGTCACTATGTTTTAAACTTTTAGCTTCTCATTGTTCAGTGTTCATAGATATCTCAGCAGTGAACTGTTCGTTGCCACTGTGTTCACGATATCTCAGTTGTTGTCGTTGTCCATCAAGATTCAAGACGACTCCAGGAACGAAGAAGACTCCAGCTGCTGTTCACCGGGACGACTCCAACTGTTGTATGACAAATTTGTATTTTAAAGTTTACTGCTCTGACAAATTTTTATTTTACAGTTTACTAGAATACAAGCAATTTTAAATTTTTTATTGTCTTTTACTGTTACAGGAGCCAAATTAAACAGAAGGCACGACTCCAAATCTTAACACAAGTCCAAAACAACAACAATGCCGAGAGAGGACTTTGCTTGGGCTTATTGTGACAAGATTCTCGGAGACCCCAAGCTCGTTTGTAGATTTTGCAAAGCAAAATGTAGTGGAGGCATTTATAGATTCAAGCACCACCTTACACAAATACCCAGCCATGAGATAAGTCTCTGCAACAAGGTTGACGAAAATGTCAAACACCAAGCAACCTTGGCCATTGATATGTTGACACAGCATAATGCCAAGAAAGCAAAGCAGAAAAAAGAAATAGGAACTCCTGGAGTTGACGAATTTTCTTCCACTACCCCCGTGTCATTTCCCTCTGTTGAATCCTCAATGATGTTCCCAAGTTTCCCACACATGCCTCCAAGTCCAACTCAAACTCAAGGACTAATGGGTCCTCCTACATTCAACACTGGAGGTGGAAACATAAACACCTTTTTCGCTCCCCGCACTAAACCCAGTTCCCAACCTACCTTGGATGCCACTGGTTGGAAAAAAAATATCCATAGTCAAGCAAGGAAGGCCATTGCTAACTTTTGGTACTATTCTGACATACCTTTCCATTGTGCCAGAAGTCCTTATTGGCAAGCTATGGTTGATGCAATTGTTGTTGTAGGTCCAGGGTTCAAAGCCCCTTCATCAGAGAGCCTTAGGACAGATTTGTTGTTAGAGAGTGTTGAAGATGTCATGCTTGTGCTATCTGAGTTTCGTTCATCATGGGTAGAAACAGGGTGCACCATCATGAGTGATGGATGGACAAATCAAAGGAATAGAACTTTAATAAATTTCCTTGTATCTTGTCCAACAAGAACAATGTTTCTCAAATCAGTGGATGCCTCAGACAAGGTTAAGACAGCCCAACTTATTTGTGAAATGATGGAGGAAGTCGTTCAAGAAGTGGGAGAAGAACATGTTGTACAAATTGTCACCAACAATGTAGCTAATTATATGGTTGTTGGTAGACTTTTTGAGATTAGGCACCCCACTATTTTTTGGACCTCTTGTGTTGCCCATTGCATAGATTTAATGCTTGAGGACATTGGTAAGCTTCATTGGATACATGAGGTTGTGGAGAAGGCAAAATCCATAACCAAATACCTATACAACCACACTATTGTACTAAACACTATGAGAAAATACACTGAAGGTAAGGAAATTGTTCGACCTGCAGTGACTAGATTTGCAACAAATTTTGTATCTTTGCAATCTGTGGTTGAGCAAAAGATAAATCTGAAGAGGATGTTCTTGGGACCTGAGTGGATGGCATCTAAACATTCCAAGGCCCTTGAAGGCATTGAAATTGTAGCACTTGTGTTTAATGATGGTTTCTGGAAAGATGCCGAAGAGAATATCGCTGTGACGGAGTCCCTTGTTAGAGTTCTCAGGTACTTCAAGTCTTCAAGTTTTTTAACTTTTTCATTTTTTAAATTTCATTTTAAGCTTCTTTTTATTTTCAATGTTTCATAATTTCATTACATATTTCTTTGAATTTGAAAACTTGAACTTTCAGGGTGGTTGATGGTGGCAAACCCGCTATGGGTTACATTTATGAGGCAATGGATCTCGCAAAGGAGGCCATCAAAAGAAGATATGGGGATGAATTATATGCCTCTTTGGGACATTATTGATGCACGTTGGGATAGGCAATTGCATTCCCCTTTACATGCTACTGGATATTTCTTAAACCCACAATATTTTTATGATAAAAGCAAATTTAATGAGGATGGGGAGGTTGGCAAAGGACTTATGACATGCATGGAAAGGTGCTTCCTTGATCCAGATTTTCAAAGTTGTGTCTTTTCCCAACTACAAGATTATAGGGCGCCAACTAAATTATTTGCCTATACCAGTGCTATACGAGAAAGGTCTAAGATGTTGCCAGGTACCCTTTGAGGCTTGAAGGCTTCATCAATTCATTAAATTTGTTTAAAGTTTAAAGTTTAAACTTTATTTTGTATGTTAAATGTTTTATTAAATTTTGTTGTATTTTTAAGTTTTTACTATTTAGTATTTAGTATTTACTATTTAGTACTTCTACTCACAAACCCTTGCCACTTGCTAGGTCTTTGGTGGCAAAACTTTGGTAGTGATACATCAGATTTGAAGAGATTTGCCATTTGAATCTTAAACCAAGCATGCAGTGCTTCAGGTTGTAAGCACAATTGAAGCATGTTCGAGAAAATACATTCTAAGAAGCGCAACCGATTGACACAAAAGCGCTTAAATGACCTTGTATTTGTCCATTACAATCTACGACTTCGCAACAAGCAAATACTAGGTGAGATTGAATTTGAAGGTTTCATAATCTGATTTGCACTTTAAAGTTTAAACTTTAAACTTTAAAGTTCAAAGTCAAACTTTAATTCACATTTCAATGTCTCATGATAATGACAGGTTTGGATCATTCACCAATCGACCTTGAAGAGATAGATCTGCAAACTACAAATGCAGCAGATTGGGTCCAATTAGAGGAGGCTCCTCTTTTTAGCCTACATGACTTGGACAACTTTGAGAGTCAAGCAAGCGAAGGAGTGGGAGGAATCGCTTCTAGTTCTCACTCTTAAGAGTCTTAGACTCTTAGTTACTGATTTTTTTCTGATTAGTATGCAGTTTTTTGTAAACTTTTAGAAGCAAATGCTTCTGGTTCTATGTAGTCACTGGTTAGGAGTCAGGACTCGGTGCTTTGGATCATGTTTGGACTCATAACATATATGAGATACTTATTCATTCATGATATGTTGGACATCTATTGATAATAGATATTATGCATTGTTTGAACATGGCTTTACTGAATATCAATGATTTTTTTTTTTTTAATTCAATATATGTGTATATTTTAATTTATTGAATTCACCGATTTTTTCCCGAGCCAATTAAAACTCTTCACTCTTTTGCCTCGCCGATTTATTGCCAATTCCGAGTCTGGTAACATTGGTATACAGTAATAAGCTGAAAGTTAATGCATGAGAATAGGACTGCTATTTTACACAAGTGCTAGATCTACAAACCTTGGTAGATCTGTAGTAAGCATATGCTATAGCACAAACGCCTGTACAAATCTTAAGTTTTTACCCCTTCCAGCTTAGCATTCCAATTCAGGATCCATGCATGACCTTGAAGGATGCCATTAGAATTATTTTTAATGAATATCCTTGTTTAATGATGCATATATCAGGGTAAATTAGGTCCAGTTATGTGGTTGGCCAAAATCTTGCTCACAGCAGCTGTTTCATTTGGAATAGCAACATAATTTGAATACATTGACAAACCTGGAAACTGTATTACATCATAACTTGGGCAAACATAACTCCATTTGCTTATAATTTGATGGACTGTTAACTTCATCTTGAGTTTTGTTCAAGCTTCTTGAAGAGCAGTGAAGATCTGTGAAAGAGGCTTAAAAAAGTATTTTTCTTTACAGAGGTGGTCTTTACTGCATGGTTGTGGGTTGATCCTCACTTTATGTACACATTGTTTTTGTCATTTTCTAGAGAAGAGATGACCAAAACACTCCCCATTTGGCCATTAATACTGGATGTACACTTGAATCCCATGGACCTGTCATTGGTCACTAGTGGACATTAATATAATTTGTGTCTATTGTTTATTTTTAGACCTAACTAGCTATTATTATTTCTTTGCAGATTGCGAGCAACTTGCAATAAGAATGCAACCTGGATCATTTTTCAGACTACACTAAACTTTATTTTCTATTAAAGTACCCAATTGACATGTACAAAACAAGTATGCTTGAACCTGTTATAATGGCTTTCGACCAATTTAAAGAATTCCATAAGAATGCAAACTGGATCCTTTTTCAGACTCCATTAAACTTTCTTTTCTATTAAAGTAGCCAACTGACATGTACAAAACAAGTATACTTGAGCCTGTTATAATGACTTTCAATCAATTTAAATAATTCCATATTTATCTTGCTTAACATCTAGATTCCTTTGGAATTCCAACAAAACTCACATCTAGAAGAATTTTAAAAACCAGCCCAGTCCAAACTGGAACAGTCAAACCAGCCAGTTGGACAGGGCACAGATGCTAACCAGGAAGTGAATAAAATAGAACCGATGGGCCAATTTGTACTAGCTTGGTACCTATTACCCCTTCTAGCAGGGGTACCTATAGTAAATTTTTGGTGTGCAGAGCTATTTGTGGTGTGGCATGACCCTCCTCTATTATTAGAATATATCTCTATTTAGTAATGCTCAGTCTTTTAGCTGTTTCTATTTTTATTCTTTTAGCAGTTTCTTAGATGAAACTGTTTGTTCTATATTCTACATAGAAACCTGATGTTTCTATTATTGTAAATATCTTTGTATTATCATTGAGCTGTTTGCTCCAGGTTAATCAATTCATTCAATATTCTTTTACATGCGTGTTTCGCACTGTTTTATGGTATCAGAGCACAGGTGTCTTTCGAAATAATTTTTCACTGTTTGAAAAATTTTGTTTCATTTCGAAATTGCTCTTTAGGGATCTGGATTTTTTTTGTTATCGTGGCCACATTCGAAATTTTTTTTTCTCTCCAAGGGTTAGCGTCTCCATTTACAAAGAACGCTTGTTCATGGTCTGAGATCTGAAAGCTATTGTGAATCCGGGGGCAGCAGTCTTCTTCTGTCACGATATCTGGTGCATAAAGCTGGAAGCGGTAGCAGAAATCAAAGTTAATACGTTTTTGTTTGAATATTTTCGCTCACGTGTTCGACAGAACCACGGCACTTTCCAGCGGCTTTGGGTATCCACGTCAACATTTGTTTGAGTATTCTCGCTCTCGTATTCTACAGAATCACGCAACGGCATTTTTTTAAGTTCAGATTCTAGTGAAGGTTTTTTTATGTGACGGTGATACATTGAAGAACGACAGAATCCTGTTGAAGAACATTGATACAGTTAAAATTTGTTTTCTCTCGCGTATATTTGCTCACGATTTCAACAAATCGATATACTGCAGAGATCCTCCAGATTTTATGGTATAAAACCCGTGGATATATATGTCAAACCCGTGGATCTATATCTGAAATCCGTGGTTCATTATTTCACGCGTTATACTTCTGATATTTTTCAAACCCGTGTATATTGCAAAAGCCGATATATCTCAGTCATTCGCGTGTTATCAAAGCGTATTCACCTGTGGCTTTTATTTATATACACATATAAACGTAGCTGAGAAGTGACGTGAAGCTTTGATAGCTCACGTGGTCCAATTTCAAGCGTATACACCTGTATACACCTGTATATTTCAAGCATATACACCTGTAGCTGAGACGTGACCTGTAGCTGAGACGTGACGTAACGTGAAGCTTGGATAGCTCACGTGGGCCATTGTTTAGATCTTCGTATTTGTTTTGTGGGCCAATTTGATACCTGAGACGTATATATCCGTGGTGTGTGCCGGCAGTGTGTTACCAATCAGCAGAAACGTGAAGCTGAGACAGCACATGTGGGTCCATTTTTCAATATTTGTATTTGCTGTATTTGTGGTTCACGGGTTTTCCAGATTCACGGCTACAGTGACGGCAAACACATAAAGGTATTTTCAGATCCACGTATTTTCCAGTTTATAGTGACGGGTTTGATTAGAATTTGGATTAAAAAATATTGTGATTATATTTGAAACGGTGGGACCAGAAATAGCATCACAGTTATTTTTTTGAAGTGGGATCAGAACAGCATCGCAGTTTATCATCAGTACAAGTGATCAAACCAGCATCACAGTTATCCTTTGGTCTAGTTTTTTTATCTGGTGCACTGATACAGATCTGAGAAATTTTTTTTTGTATGCAAGTCTATTGTTTTTCAAAACAGAATTTGTTAAGATTTGCTACAGTCATCTTGAAAGAAGATTTTTAAGCAGGCAGCATTGTCGGCTTACTATCAGTGGCTTTTGAAAAATTCAGTAGTTCATTTCGAAACTGCGCTCAGGGAGTGTTCTTGATCAGCTAGCTTCTTTGCATCCTAATCTCTTGAGTTCTTTCATTCCTTTCTAAGGTCGAGCCCTCTGTAAGCCAGGTAGCCTTCACTGAGTCTTAGCCCCGGCTTTGCTCACTGTGATAAAAGCTTACAGTCGTCTATCTCGATACAGAAATGAACCCTTCTCTGTCTTGTGAGATCTCCACAATTTATTGATTCTTCCTATCTAGTGTTTGTTTGTGTTTCTTACAGTAAATCAGTCTTCTTTGGGAATCTTTTCATACTTATATCAGCATCTGTCAATTTCTGTCTGGATCAGCCTGCATCCTCGTTTGAAATCCGTGCAGGATTTTTTGTATTTTTCCATATCTTGGGAAACGTGCAGATGGCTTCGCTAACCAATCTCATGTTGGAAGGCAGTCAGGAATATTCCGAGCAGACAGAATCTGTTTTTTAAGCCTTTATGGCTAAAAGGTCGTCAGATCATGTACCGTCTTCTGCTTGGTATATTGACTCTGGTGCATCACGCCATTTCTCTCACAGGCGTGACTGGTTTATTGACTTCTCACCTTTCAGTGATTCTGTGGTATTTGGCGGAGGTGAAAAGTACACAGTAGCTGGCAGAGGTACAGTTCAAATTCAGTCTGGTGGGCGCACACTCATATTTCTGAATGTATACTATGTTCCTGGTATGGAAATTAATCTGCTGTCTGTCAGCCAGATTATGAGGAATTCTCCTCAGCTTGATGTTGTGTTCAGTGCACACAAGTGCTCTATTATTGACAGGGAGATTAGTATAACAGTTGTTGTTGGCCTAGAGGACCATGGTCTATATAGGCTACTTGACACTGGTGACTCTCCAGAAGTGGCTCTAGCAGCACGTGTCTCTCCCATCAGTACTCTTTGGCATCAGCGATATGGGCATCTAAATATGCAGTATCTCTCTCAGCTCTCCCGGGAGGGACTTGTGTCAGGATTACCTGATATTCAGACTCAGCAGTTGGGAGTATGCGGCGCCTGTCAAGCGGGAAAGCAACATCGGTCTTCATTCAAGAATGGAGAATCTTGGCGTGCATCTAAGGTACTCCAGTTACTTCACGCTGATATTTGTGGTCCTATGAATACAGCTTCTATCACTGCTTGCAAATATTTTTTACTTATTGTCGATGATTTCAGTAGAAAGATGTGGGTGTATTTTCTAAAAAATAAATCTGATGCACTTAGTACCTTTCAAAAGTTTAAAACCTTAGTTGAAAAAGAGTCTGGCTGTAACATCATGACTCTTAGGACCGACAATGGGGGGGAATTTTGTTCTTCAGCTTTTGCCAATTTCTGTGATATTCATGGCATCAAACATCAGTTAACCGCACCCTACACTCCTCAGCAGAACAGTGTTGTCGAGCGCCGCAACCGCACGGTTGTTGAAATGGCTCGTTCCATGTTACAACACAGGAGTGTTCCAAACAGATTCTGGGCTGAAGCAGTATTTACTGCTGTTTACCTTCTTAACAGATCACCCACTCAGGCTGTTACAGGGAAGACTCCTGAAGAGGTTTGGTCTGGCCGTAAGCCTAAGATCAGTCATCTCAAAGTATTTGGCTCAGTTGCATATGTTTGGATTCCAGCTGCTAAGCGCTCTAAGTTGGATTCCAAAAGCCAGAAACTCATGATGACAGGGTACAGTGATCATCACAAAGCCTATAGGCTGATAGATATAGCCACTGGTCGTCTTAGCTTCAGTCGGGATGTAGTCTTTGATGAGGACAGAGGATTCTTTCAGCAATGTTCTAAGGATCAGCCTCACAGTGTTCTTCCAGTCGGTCCACCTGATGGGAGGGATGATGTAGCATCAGTATTTGATAATACTCTATCTGAGCTTCCTCCAGAAGCCAACCCTCCTCTTGCTGTCCCTATTGCTCTTGAGCCTTCTCCACCTCCTTCTGATATTGGTTCCTCTGCTCCTGATATTGGTTCTTCTTCTCTTCGGCCTAAATGGTGGGCTAAAACCATAGGTGATCTCCGGGATGATGAGCTCCTTGAAGGTAGAACTTCTAGACATAAGAACAGACAACAGTCTACAGTCAATTTTTCTCTTATGGCTAACATACACAGTATTTTTGAGCCTCAAACCTATTCAGAGGCTAAGGGTACATCTGAGTGGGAACAGGCTATGGAAGCCGAATTCCAAAGTCTTCAGAAGAATCATACATGGACACTTTCTGATCTTCCTGCAGAGAAAAAACCCATAGGCTGCAAATGGGTGTATAAAGTGAAATACAAAGCTGATGGAACCAAAGATAAGTATAAAGCTCGTCTTGTGGCTCGAGGGTTCTCACAGAAGGAAGGCATTGACTATGAGGAAACTTTTGCTCCTACAGCCAAGATGAGTACCATAAGGCTTGTGCTTGCCCTAGCAGCTCAGTTCAATTGGAAAGTTCATCAGATGGATGTAAAGAGTGCTTTCCTAAATGGTGATCTCCAAGAAGAAGTCTACATGACGCAGCCTCCAGGATTCAAGGTTGCTGGTCAAGAACAGAAAGTGTGTCGGTTAGTTAAAGCAATCTATGGATTGAAACAAGCTCCTCGGGCTTGGTACATGAAAATTGATCAGTACCTGACAGATCAGGGTTTTCAGCGGAGTCCATCTGATGCAAACCTGTATATCAAGCATACTGGTGATGATATCTTATTTGTAGTTGTTTATGTGGATGATCTTATCATTACTGGCAGCTCTGCACATTTGATCCATGGGATCAAACAAGATCTATGCAGAACTTTTGAGATGACAGACTTGAGACTTCTTCATTACTGTCTGGGGGTTGAAGTGTGGCAGACTGAAAATCAGATCTTTCTTTCTCAGTCCAAGTATGCCAAAAATCTTGTGGAAAGGTTCAGAATGCAGGATTGCAAACCGGCCACGACTCCTATGGAACCAGGGCTCAAACTTTCAGCTCAGTCATCCTCTCCTCTTGTGGATGAAACTTTATTCAGGCAATTAGTGGGCAGTCTCATCTATCTTACTGCTACCAGACCTGACATCAGTTTTGCAGTAAGCTACATTTCTCGCTTTATGTCAGCTCCTAAAGCTGATCATTGGATAGCAGCAAAGCGGGTGCTACGTTATGTGCGTGGTACTTCTGATTATGGCCTCTTATATACTCGCAGCTCCAATCCTATTCTCAGTGGCTACACTGACTCTGACTGGGCCGGTTCGGTTGATGACCGTAAATCTACAGCTGGGTATGTGTTTAGTCTAGGATCCGGTGTTGTTACTTGGACTAGTAAGAAGCAACAGGCAGTGGCTCTCTCCTCAACAGAAGCAGAGTATCGGGGAGCAGTTAAGGCAGCCTGTGAGGCAGTTTGGCTTCGTCGTATGCTTGCAGATATGCATGTTTTTCAGACAGGGCCTACTTCTTTGTTTTGTGATAATCAGGGAGTGCTCAAACTTGCCAAGAATCCAGTCTTTCATGAACGAACAAAGCATGTGGAAACTCACTGCCACTACATTCGACAGCTGGTTGAAGACGGCTCAGTTCAGTTGCACTATGTTCCCACAACAGAGCAGCCCGCCGATATTTTCACCAAGCCTCTTGGTCCTGATAAATTTGTAAAATTTCGCGGGTCTATTGGTGTTGTAAATAGATTGAGCATTAAGGGAGGGTATTAGAATATATCTCTATTTAGTAATGCTCAGTCTTTTAGCTGTTTCTATTTTTATTCTTTTAGCAGTTTCTTAGATGAAACTGTTTGTTCTATATTCTACATAGAAACCTGATGTTTCTATTATTGTAAATATCTTTGTATTATCATTGAGCTGTTTGCTCCAGGTTAATCAATTCATTCAATATTCTTTTACATGCGTGTTTCGCACTGTTTTATCTATGATCTGGTTGCATTCTGATTTTTCAGCAGTTTCACGTTTGCCAAGGCAGCTCACATTTTTTCAAGTTGTTTCATGTACTCCGAAGCATTGGTCACACCTCCCAGAGCATTGTTGGGGACATTTGGCACATTTGGATGTCTTCTCGACCAGGGTTGCGGGGAAGCGACTCCTCCCCCCTTTTGAATTGGTCCTGGAGTGCGCTTCGAGTGGGAGCGCACTCCCAAAATTCATTCCCGTCAGGCTCCCGCGAAAAAAAATCACTCCCTGGTTTTTTTCACAAAAAAATTGTTTGAAAGATTTTCCAAGCGCAAATTTTTTTCAAAGAAAAAAGATTTTTTTAGTAGGGCAGCCTAATATCCAAGCTTATGGCCCTAGTATTGATATGCAATTCATGGTAATGTTAAATTCTTAAAGTAAAAGTGACATTCTCCATCCTTTTACTTAAATAATGTTAAATTCTTAAAGTAAAAGTGATGTCACTTTTACTTTAAGAATTTAACATTATTTAAGTAAAAGGATGGAGAATGTCACTTTTACTTAAATTTTTAACATTACCATGAAATGACTCAAGATGTTTGAGAGTAGTTCCAACCTCCTTGGACTTCATATGCAGAAAGCAGAATTTTAGATCTCACTCAAAAGCCAGCAAACTTATCAGTTTTTCAGGATTTCAGAATTGGGGGGATTGCAATGTTTCCATTGGATTTTGTCATGTACTAGGGTATGGGACTCCTATTTAATCAAGAGCACCAAGCCCTCTATGTACTTTCATGTTAGTGACATTGGTTGTCGAACTCCTCTATCATGACCCTACTAAAAATGCACCCATCGCTCAAACAAAATCTTGACTTGACATGCCACATTTTTTCTATCTTATGTTAATTGCATAGAGGGTGATATTAATGACAAAGATCCCAAGATAAGCAATGATTTTTATGATATGTAGCTATTTGTTGTAGCGTGATTTTTTTGGATGTTAGATGTTGAAAATTCTAGGGCAAATGTAGTTAACATGATTCTTGTTAACATGATAACTATTTGTGAGGTGTTTTTCAATTTTCCTTCTTATTCCAATCTTCATTGATTATTATTAGGGTGTGTCTTCGTCGGTTCATCAAATAGCTACCAAAAGAAAGAGACAAGAACACAAGATGTTGGCATCCTGCCAGGGCCAAAACCTCTCCCTCTTGGAGAGGAAAACCCATTGTAGTGTTCCAATTTGAAATTTACAGCTAATAACAAACACATGAACTAGGTTATAGCAAATAAAATCACAATTAGGAATGCACTATCAAAAACACAAAGAAATTGAGCAAATAAGCTGAGCCATTTTATTAAATTATGAGTTGTAAGGAGTACATGTAGCAAGGAACAAGTGAACTTGGGCTTGCATAAGCAAGTTGAAGCAACCTCAAGTGGAGTAAATGTCCCCAAGTGCTAGGAACTTCGGCCCAATATCCTTCTGCGTAGACCCAGAAATTGGCAACTGCTATTGCACTAGAAATGTTGAGAATAACCCTTTATGATGCCCGGAATCGCCTAAAAATGCAGCGGTAGCTTCTCCCAAAAATACTCATCCAAACCCAGGAAGGAATTTGGCCCAAACCAACCACCGCAAAACCCATAAAATGGTGCAATTACCAGCTGAATAATAAAACGCATTGTTGGACGAAAGAGGATTTCTGGCAGGAATATTCGCTGGAAAAATTTGCAAATTTAACCCCGAACTACTCTCAACAAACCCACAAAAAACCAGAAAGGGTTTGGTGTAGTTTCGACCCCCGGATTTCAATCCCAAATACCACGTCCTCCTCCAACAGCTAGGAAATACGACCTGCCTACAAATTCCCAGAAAAAGCCCTCCAATCACTCCCAAAATGCTGAGTTATATTGCCCCAAGGTTCTCCTTATTTCCGCCGGCAAATTCCAGCTCCAAAACTTGTCCCAGAAACTCCCACGTGTGCCTAGTGAATAGCTTCTGCGTTGGCCCTGGATGCTCCAAATTGTGTTGCCTTCAAGCAGCAATCTCCTGCTCCCAAACTCCTCAAAAAGGTTGATATCTCACTAAAGCTTCTATGCCAAGACTCTCCCGGCAATTGCTCCCCAGAAGACCACCGAAATGAGCCAAGCGTATCCTCTCCTGCGTTCTCCTGGAAAACACACTAGTTGAGTGAGTGGTTGAATGTTTGGCTCTGACTACCTCCAACTCCTCTCCAAAGTGGTACAATTTGACCTCCCTAGGGTGGCACTGGAAGTCCACCGAAAGAAGGGTGAGTCCTCCCCTTGGAGAACTATGTGCTAAGCAGCACTCGTGACCCACCTAAACAGCTTGAGAAACAAAGGAAAATAGATGAATGAACAAAAGGCCCCAATAGCTTCTATGATTCTTCTATTTATAATTTCTTCTTGCCTCCTCATGTGGGTCCCTCCATCCAATAATTCGACCTCCTTCCCTTATCAATTTGATTTTCCTAAGGGGTTTGAATTCCCCTTTTTGGGTGGCCCCCACATCCCACTACCAATTTAATCTTTCATTTTTCTCTAATGTTGGTGGCCCTCATCTCTCCAAAAATAAAGTGGGGACTCCCTCCACCCACTTTTCCTAAGTTGGCATGCCAAAATATTTCCCAACACACAATTGCAAAAATAGAAATTCATCTTAGCCAAATTAATTTAATTGGGGACATTACAGTCCTCCCCACGAAAAATTGCTTGTCCTCAAGCAATGCCTAAACAAGCACCCTCTCGATCACCTGACCCCAACAGTCTCTGCACACAATACCGGGGTCCCAAATGTACCACCGAGTCATCTTTGATCTCTGCCCTATCCTACCAAGATCCCAAGCCATCCTGACAGGCGTGAAGCATCCCCTGCTCCATTCATTGTCCATCTCATCATAGGCTTGTGATGCCCTCTGCATGCCGCCACTAAGTAAAGCATCATGGTAGTATACGATCCGGCTCATCTCCTAATGAAATTGCTCTATCGAATATTCCCTCTCGTGCACTTCAGGGGTTGTCTCCTGAAGATACAACCTACTCCCTATGCGAATGAAGTCTCCCCTACATGAGCTCCCACTGAAATCCTCCTACTGGCCAACCTGCCATGCTGACGAAGTCCCCCACACCATCAACGAGTCACTAAAGCCCATGGAGGATCTGAGTGACCTTCCCCTATAGCAACCAACTCATCCCTAAGGGTCATTGAGCTGCCAAGTACTGTGATGCCCGAGTCCCATGCTACCGTTAGAAAGGTGCCACCATGTTGTCGTTGTGCCACTCTGGCTCTAACCGACTACCCATTGTGCCTGCACTGTATCTTCCACTCCTGGAACCAGTTGGTGAAATACTGATAGAGGCGAGACACATCTTGCCTAGACATCTCCATGACACCAAAACCTACCCATCCAAATCTAACTCCGAACCTGTGCAACAACAGAGAATGTTTGCCTCCCCATATGATGAAACCCTTTGCAAACCCCCATGTGCCATCACAAGAGTGAACTATAACACTTTTTGCCACGAACCCGCTCATCACGAGTGATCTATCGATCAACTGAATCCCTGCATCCCATAGCTAGACCTGTTGCAGCATAGCTCTAACCACTGATGGAAACCCTCTGGCCATCATCTCTAGTCCCCACATGCCACCAATACATAGGCTCCATATATCATGAACTAATCTGAGGCATGTTAAATTGCCCTATGCCTGCCATGTGTATTACTGATGACCATTGGAAACCACATGTGCCAAATAGCTACCCCTGAATTCAACTAATAGATTGGTATCTGATACTCGCAATCGACTTAGTGTATGCGGATCCATCCTGCTTTTGCCAACCATCACCACTAGTTCGGCCACCTGCCCTCTGGAGAATGTGTCGATACAATGTCGGGAATCTGCATACATACTGGAAAACTATCTTAGTTGTCCACGGTATCCCCTGCTCATGCATGGTCCAGACATGCCCTATGTAAAGAGTGACACATGTCTCCCTTGTGACCGGCTCCCTAGGCATAGGATCAGTGATGAACAATACGCCATCCCAGCAGGTGATCACCTCATCCCTCAACCTATGGTTGTCAACTCATGCACCGACCCGATGCCACTGCTAAGAAGTCTCTCCCTAACGCACCAAGTGTCATCTAAATATCTTGGGTGAGCCCCCCATCCCCTGCTGCTCATGCCCAGAGTGTCAAAGGACAACAACCAGATCGCCCATTCCTGTAAGCTACGTAGGAGAGGGGTAGGCATGTGAGTCCCCATGGATACCCTCAAGTATCGCTCATCCACATCCATGTCGATCCTGGGTGAACTACACCCAATGGTATACCCAGAGTCTCTATCCATAAGTCTCCCAAGAGGGGACACTCCATGACCTTGTTGTGTAGCACCATAGGCCTATTGATTTGGGGTAGCATCAGATGTGCTCTAACCACGAAATTTAGTGGAGAGGTTGGGGCACATGAGATCTCCAATACCCAGAAAGGGTTTGGGCAGATTCTAAATAGTTCAGGAGATATTAAAATAATTAATATTTTTAATGGAGTCCCTAAGTCTAAACTTCGGGAAAATAAAATATTAATATGGATTAATATGAAACTGTGTTAGAATGGTCCAAAAGACATGGATCAAGCCAGATCTTATCTTAGTCGTTGATTAAAGACTTAATCTCGACCGTTGATATGTCAACAGGAAAAGTATAAGAGGAGGCTTAAGAGTCTCTTAGAGAAGACACGAGAGTGATCAGTCATTTTAATCTTTAGAGCGGGGTTTGCTAAGAGAGATAGAATTAGTGAGCAGGAGAGCAGTTGAGGCGCATTGAGTACAGAGAGACAGAAAAGCAGAGATAATGTCGGGTTAGCAGCAAAGCAGCCAGAGAGAGACGCAGGAGCAGCCAGTGCTCACGCAGGGTCACGTAGAGACAGCTGAGTAGCTGCCAGAAGGATTAGTGCTGAGTAGCTGTCGGAAGGATTATTCGGAGTTTCAGCCAGTAGATTTGTCAAAAACCGCGAGGTATTACTGTTAAGGAAATTCTCTATTGGGTAGGCCAGTTTCGGCACCCAGATCGTACTCTAATATTGCTTAATAAGAAAACCCTCAGATAGTTGCATCGGTTTTCCCACATTGGGTTCTTCCGACGACATTAGTCCAAAAATAATGGTGTCATGTGGTGTGTTTGTTCTTGTTTCTTATAGTTGTTGATCTCTAAAATGTTGAGCATGCACTAGTGTTTATTTTCAGTATTTACATTGTAAATAACTTGTTAAGGAAGATAACAGGTAGGTATGAATAAATCAAATAAAATGCATGGAGGGTTTCTAACTAAGTAAACTTAGAAACATCAACATGGTATCAGAGGGAGGTTGCAGATGACAGGAGGACTAAAAGACATCAGTCGAGCGGAGCAATAGCAGCAAAAAACAACTATCCCGAGGTGACAGAAGTTGTTTCTAGCAACGCAGAAGCCAAGGAGTGTGACGCAGAGCCAGCCAGGACCACGCAGAGCCAACCGGGAGTTGTGCAGAGCCCCAGAAAGGCCAGCGTTGCTGATGCAGAGGGCCAGAGGGCTGACGTAGGGCATCCCAGGGCAGAGGCAAGGCATCCCGGGGCTGACGCAGACCCATCTGGGGTGACACAGAGCCAGCGTGAGGTAGAGAGGGGCTGACACAATTCACAGAGAAGCAGATGTTGAGATCTAGAAGGCTGTAGGAATATTGCAGAGTGGAGTTGGTGAGGTACTGTGGTCAGAACAGTGCCTGACAGAGCAGGGCCAAAGGAGTTGTTACCGAGGATTTCTAGCGGAGGATCTCGGATCAGAAGTGCAGTTGCACAAGTCGATCAGAGTAGGGGGCATCTCAACAAGCAGCAGAAGGATTTCTAGGAGGGAAATTAGGACTCAGAGGGAGTCCAGAAGAGAACTTCCAGACGGGAAGTAGAGACTCAGAGGAGTCGAATAAAGAACATTCAAGAGGGAAGTAGAGGAGCATCATGGCACTACACGAGGTAAGAGACCAGAATAGACTGGACGGAGCATCGAACTTCGCAATCTGGAAGGCAAAAATCTTATTAGTGCTTGACAGGAATTGTGTCAAGAACTTTGCCTTGAAGGTAATAGTTGTCCTAGTTGAGCCCAACGATAATGACAGGTACGAAGAGGCGATGGCGAGGACCAAGTACATTATCCTTGAGGGGGTCAAGGATCATGCGGTACCACATAAAGCCGAGAAGGAAACGACATTTGAGATGTGGGAGGCTCTCAAGGAGCTGTACCAACATACTTCTCTGCAGAGAAGAATGTTGCTTGAAAATCAATTGAGGTTGTATTAGATGAAGAAGGAAGAACCGATTGACACCTTCCTCGAAGGATCAAATGAGATCCAAGATCAGTTAACTGCTATAGAGGCGACATCGGATCAGGAGCTAATGGTGAGGACAGCCGTGAATGCTGTCTCAGAAGACTGGGAGGTATTTGTCCAGAGTATCCTGGGCAGAGGGACTCTCCCACATTGGGACAAGATGAAGGAAGCTCTTCGCCAGGAAGAGATCAGACCGCAGTCGAAGATAGGTAGCAGCAGCAAGGGGATCAAAGTCAAGCAGGAGGAGGAAGATGTGGCCTTAGCATCTGAGGGAAAGCAAGAGAAGCGGAAGAAGAAAGTTCTCTCCAACATCAAGTGCTTCCACTGTGGGGAGCTGGGTCATTATGCGACCCAACATCCAAGGAAGAAGAGTAAGGGAGAGTCTTCCGAGACTAAGGCAGCGCCAGCAAGGGCAGAGAAGGAAGTGTTGATAGACGATGATTGTGCCATGAGTGCACACGCACCACTTGAGCGGAAGTGGGCAGACATCGAGATGTAGTCACGCGGACTACAGGCAATGAGGGACAAGATCCTTGAGGTACCCAGCCTCTTGGATTAGACCTTGTTACGAGAGCCCCGAACAAGAGTAGCAGGACTCGCTGAGTCGGGTAGAGATGGATGCGGATGAAGCGACAGAGAGAGCTACAGTGCAGGAGTCCCGAGACAGCGCGATTCTAGCAGGTTGCAGCAATGCGAGAGGCACAGGAGTGTTGCACCAGTGCAGGATGGCACAGAGACGGGTGCAACGGTGCGAGACACAGGGAGTTGTTGCAGCAGCGCAGAGGTCAAAGAGGTAGCACTTGTTAGTGGTAGAGGGAGCTTCAACATCAGAAGGGTCTTTAGCCCAACAGGGAGGTTAGAGTTGGGAGATCAATTACTTACTTCTCAGTAACTGAGTTGCAGTGCAGCAGTGGGAAACACGATTCACCATGATGAGAGGAGGTGCAGTGCGGATGCAACGCTGGGAGAAAGAACCAGCAGCAGCACGATGTAGAGGGAGTTGTCGTACAGATGCAGCACTGGCAGTGGTAGAACCATGGGCAGCAGTACAGGGTACAGCAGTGCAGAGAATGGTGGACAGCAGGCCTAGCATCAGCATAGAGACCAATGCCGGATGATCAGAGTAATACTCAGTGAGGAGTATTGCTAGAGCACAGTCCTCGCTAAGAGGGAGTGTTGATTTGGGGTAGCATCAGATGTGCTCTAGCCACGAAATTTGGTGGAGAGGTTGGGGCACATGAGATCTCCAATACCCAGAAAGGGTTTGGGCAGATTCTAAACAATTCAGGAAATATTAAATAATTAATATTTTTAATGGAGTCCCTAAGTCTAAACTTGGGGAAAATAAAATATTAATGTGGATTAATATGAAACTGTGTTAGAATGGTCCAAAAGACACGGATCAAGCCAGATCTAATCTTAGTCGTTGATTAGGGACTTAATCTCGGCCGTTGATATGTCAACAGGAAATGTATAAGAGGAGGCTTGAGGGTCACTTGGAGAAGACACTAGAGTGATCAATCATTCTATTCTCTAGAGCAGGGTTTGCTAAGAGAGATAGAATCAGTGATCGGGAGAGCAGCTAAGGCGCATTGAGTACAGAGAGACAGAGAGGCAGAGATAGTGTCAGGTTAGCAGCAGAGCAGACAGAGAGAGAGACGCAGGAGCAACCAATGCTCACGCAGGGTCACACAGAGGCAGCTGAGTAGCTACCGGAACGATTAGTGTTGAGTAGCTGCCGTAAGGATTATCAGGGGTTTCAGCCAATAGATTTGTCAGAAAGCGAGAGTACTGCTAAGGAAATTCTCTGTTGGGTAGGTCAGTTTCGGCACCCAGATTGTACTCTGATATTGCTTAATAAGAAAACCCTCAGATAGCTGCACCAGTTTTCCCACATTGGGTTCTTTCCGGGGACATTAGTCCAAAAATAATGGTGTCATGTGGTGTGTTTGTTCTTGTTTCTTTTAGTTGTTGATATGTAATATGTTGAGCATGCACTAGTGTTTATTTTCAGTATTTACATTGTAAATAACTTGTTAGCGAAGATAACAAGTAGGTAGGAATAAATCAGATAAAGTGCATGGAGGATTTCTAACTAAGTAAACTTAGAAACTTCAACAACGCCCCTGCATACGACCAAGCATCCCTGTACTCTTCGTCATGCCACTGTACATTGCGAACTAGCCTTGCCCACCGTTGGATATCCCCTGATGTTACCGTACTGCCCTGTACCATCTCATGTCGTACCTGTATCACTATGCCTAACTCTCCCTGCGGGTACTCAATGCGATGAGAATCACTCCTCCTACCCCACAGTGTAAACCAGCAAGTTGTGATATACCACCATGCATCTCCATGCTCCTCTGCAGGCCACTGCTCCTCGTTGCATAGCCCTACACACCACTGGATATTATGGCCTAGAATCACATCTATATGCATCAGGTCACACCTCCTCGTCCATCCTAGTACATATCAGCGCCCTAAATCACTCTTGCTAAAGGGGATAACTCTGTTGTGTCGATCCTTGATGACCCCTAATTCCTGAACCTCAATGGGGGAACATCGTCCCCATACAATGTTCGGTCCGGTGGCCTACCCATGCCACCTCCTCCAATAATTCCCTGGCAGAAAGCGCTAATCATCCTGTGACCCCATGCGCAACCAACATGCCAAATCAACCCATCGAGTCTGCTCATAAACCATCTAGCCACTAGTGTCAACTGAAATTCCCCTAACGAACGCATGCACTCAGGTACTGGGTTGACTACAATGCCATAGCCATCTCGTATGTCTGATGTCGGATAGGAAGCCTTGCCTGGATCCCAATGCCAATCTGGGCCTCCAATACCCTCGATGTCTGGGAGCTCCTGCTGAGCTTCAATCCGGACTACGTCCATGAGTCTAGCACCCTCCACCGTGTAACAACTCAAAATCTCTCGCCATCCAACCCCAAGGGAGGATCGAATGTATGAACTCCAGCACATAAAACAACCCCAGCATGCAGATGTTGCACCATGTGCGACTCAGGCCGTCTCATCTCGCTATCCTAGTCAACACATGAAATCTGAGTAGATATCTCTATCTCTCTCTGTCCAATGGGCAAAGGAAACCTAACAGTGATACCAGCCCCATCTATGTATGCTCGAAGAGGCCTACTCTCACGCTCCAAAGTGCACTCTAGTTGCACCAGTAGGGAATCCAACTGCTCCCCAACGTGAGTCAATTTGGTCGTGGACTCGGCACAAACTGCTCTCATGTCCTCCATCTCCTTGTTCTGCTATAGAATAGCCTCTCGCACTAACACGACCTTCCTTTTTAATGCTAGAAGGTCATCCTGAAACTGATGGAACTATCGTGGGCATCTATCACCTGTAAACTCGGTCACAGCTCCAAATACCTCGGCAATTGTTGGCATCTCGTCCATGGGTGGCACCTCCTCAAGCAATGGCTCTATGGGTGTAGGCTCTCTCCTATCCACCAAGGTGTCAACTAGGGCTATCAAAGAGGTCTCTAACAATAGTGACTCTTGCGCCTCACCGGGTATATCGATGTGCTCCTCACCATTCTGTGGGTCCTCAACATCATGCTCAAGCTCCTCCTCCTCAGGCTCCGGATATCGAAAGCCAAGTCTCCACCAGCAAAATCGCCTCCTGGTCTCACCCTCTAACTGACCTTGGCCTGTCTGCTCCTCTTGAGGAGATCTGGGGTCTTGAGTCTGTCGACTTATCCCACATGGTATAGATGGTTGCACCCCCACGGTTTGTGTACCTCTAGTAGCTCTGCTAAATGGATGAAGATGGGTTTGGCCTGTCACCCTCCTCAACTGGGTCAACCTCTCCTCGTTCCAACGAATTCCAACCCAAAATTCTGGCATACTGAATTTCCCTGGAGCCATGGGTTTGTCTACGGTTTCACCAATCATTGTGCCTACATACCCGAATCCTCCATGATCTTACTAGTTTACCACAGCTGGGCCAAGATCATGCTCTGATACCACTGTAGTGTTCCAATTTGAAATTTACAGCTAATAGCAAACACATGAACTAGGCTATAGCAAATAAAATCACAATTAGGCATGAACTATCAAAAACACCAAGAAATTGGGCAAATAAGCTCAGCCATTTTATTAAATTATGAGTTGTAAGGAGTACATGTAGCAAGGAACAAGTGAACTTGGGCTTGCATAAGCAAGCTGAAGCAACCTCAAGTGAAGGAAATGTCCCCAAGTGCTAGGAACTTCAGCCCAATATCCTTCTGCGTAGACCCAGAAATTGGCAACTGTTGTTGCACTAGAAATGTTGAGAATGACCCTTTATGATGCCCAGAATCGCTTGAAAATGCAGCTGTAGCTTCTCCCAAAAATACTCATCCAAACCCAGAAAGGAATCTACCCCAAACCAACCACCGCAAAACCCACAAAATGGTGCAATTACCGGCTGAATAATAAAACGCATTGTTGGACAAAAGAGGATTTCTGGCCAGAACACTGCCCGGAAAAATCTACAAATTTATCCCTGGACTCCTCTCAACAAACCCACAAAAACCCAAAAAGGGTTTGGTCTAGTCTTGACCCCCAAAATTCAGCCCCAAATACCACGTCCTCCTCCAACAGCGGGCAAATACAACATGCCTACAAAGTCCCAAAAAACGCCCTACTGCCCCAAGGTTCTTCTTATTTCTCCTGGCAAATTCCAGCTCCAAAACTCGTCCTAGAAACTCCCACATGTGCTCAATGAATATCTTTTGCGCTAGCCCTAGATGCTCCAAATCGTGTTGCCTTCAAGCAGCAATCTCCTTCTCCCAAACTCCTCCAAAAGGCTGATATCCCACTGAAGCTACTATGCCAAGATTTCCTAGCAATTGCTCCCATGAAAACCACCGAAATAACCCAAGCGTATCCTCTCCTACGTTCTACTGGAATACGCACTAGTTAAGTGAGTGGTTGAATGTTTGGCTGTGAATCCCTCCAGCTCCTCTCCAAAGTGGTATGATTTGACCTCCCTAGGGTGGCACTCGAAGTCCACCAAAAGAAGGGTGAGTTCTCCCCTTGGAGAACTTTGTGCTAAGCACTCGTGACCCAGCTAAACAGCTTGAGCAACAAAGGAAAATAGATGAATGAACAAAAGGCCCCAATAGCTTCTACGCTTCTTCTATTTATAATTTCTTCTTGCCTCCTCATGTGGGTCCCTCCTTCCCTTATCAATTTGATTTTCCTAAGGAGTTCAAATTCCCCTTTTTAGGTGGCCCCCACATCCCACTACCAACCTAATCTTTCCTTTTTCTCTAATGTTGGTGGCCCCCATCTCTCCAAAAATAAAGTGGGGACTCCCTACACCCACTTTTCCTAAGTTTACATGCCAAAATATTTCCCAACACCCAATTGCAAAAATACAAATTCATCTTAGCCAAATTAATTTAATTGGGGACACTACACCCGCATAAAATTCTTCTTATAGAGATTCCAATTGACGAATACCAAGACCATGACCATTGACCTACTAGGCCACTCCAAAGACCAAGACACCAATCCTCTTCTTCATCAATGCTGAGATCATCATCACTGTTGCTCCATCACTGAGGTCTTCATCAATGAGATCTTCATATTGAACTATGTATAGGAGGGTTGCATGTAGATTCACTGAGTTCATGACCTTTATATCTTCATCGAGAATGAAATTGTGACTGCACCTTAACGTATGACGAGATAGTGTATTACTATGAGTTCCTTCCATCATGCTGAGATTGTGTGTTACTATGAGATCCTTCCATCATGCCGACAGAGTGTGTAGTATAGTAGGATTCCTGAGATCATCCTTACTACAATTATGATAGCAGTGAGATTTGTATCGAGAAGGAGACTGTGTTCCTCTTGACACCTAGTCATTCTTATGCCGACAGTATCTCATCGTATTACCCATCCGAAATCACAGTGAGATTTCTCCATCTAAGCTCCTGGACTGCTGAATTAATTCGAGATTCCTGCACCTCCTGTACCCAGCTGAGATTGCAGAGAAATCCGAGATTTCTGAGCTTTTGTGGTGACCCTACAGGCCTATTTATAGTGGTTATGTTTCCATAAATAAGTCAGCATGTCCACTAAACCGGTGTCTCACCTTTTATGATCCGACTTGAAAGTTATATATGTATTGAGGCTGACATAATTGTTCTTCTTCATCATTTAGCTTGCAGACTTCTTTTTGTGCTTGTCTTGGAGGGTTGTTTAGACTAGTATACATTTACACATAGGCTCAAGAAGAGCTCCTTATACATGACTTTGACTCTTTGACTTTCCTAGACCTATGAAATGAGCAAGAAACTCATTCTTATAATTTACAAAAATAATATTTATTTTTCTTGACAAGTACAAAGATCAAAATTACATTTGTAAATACCAAACCTAGTTACACTTTCTTCAACACTCCCTCTTAACTAGGGAGGTATTTATAATGGTACTTGGTCATTCTCAATCTGAAGAATTTCTCATAAGAAGAATCGGATTGGTAACCCATCTGTATAGCATCATAGTAACCAACATTGTTTCCACAGCAAGGCCTTGACTGACAACTCTATCTCTCATTAGATTAGAGCACAATGTTAGCGAGACCAATGACTATAGACACCTTCATCATTGTCTCTCAAGGTACATACCCACCCGGGTGTTCACTGAGTATGACCTTCTAGGACTATTATTATCTTGGGTTCCCATCCCTCAAAGAATATCGGTCCTCTTGCCTACTCTTGTCTTATATGCCCTACACATCCTCAAAGAGCATCGGATGCCAAATGATTACCCAATCCTCCATTCTTTCTTCCAAAGTGAAGACAAGAATGTTGTGTCTATATCTCTCCCTCTCAACTAGGGAGGATATCATGAGTTTACATTTCTCTTCATGGCCTTCACCTAGACTTACGATTGTTAGCCCTGGTCTAGTGCATGACACATGAAATAGAAAAACATGATTGTCACTCCCTTTTAATCAGGGGTGATCCAAACCAAGCTCCCTCTTGATCAGGGACTTGTCAAAGCTCCCTCTTAACAAGGGACCCTCCTTTTCATCAGCAACTTCTTCTTTGTGGGTCCTTCAACTACTTGATCAACTTCTTTCCATGATGTCATAAAATTCAGTTGAGCTTCTTCCTCTTGAATGATCTTCTTTCAAATGCAAAAGCCTTTCCTCAATAGAAAAGGTTGCTCCTTTTGATGAGGATGATTTGTTGCTTCCTCGAATGATCTTCTTCTAGGGCAAGGAGATGATTCTTTCTTAAAGATGGCCATGCCTTATTGCCTTCAATATATTTTGTCTTCTTTTGTAGTGTAGATCAGGACTGCTTCTAGGGTTTCAACCTTTTTCAAGATGATGTAATCTTCGATTTTGAGGTCCTTTGAGCTTCATTGCTTTGTAGACATCTTGATGAGAGTCTTGGTCACCTTTTGATGATGACTATGGACATGAAAGCTCTTGTTGTTGTAAACTGTCTCCTTGATTGCATAGACAAAAACCGTTGTTGTTGTAGACTGTTGTTAGAGAATGTTCTTTCAATTTTCACACATCCCTTCAACTTGTTTTGATGCCTTTCTTGAAGCTGATCCTTGAACGTCTCTTTTTGTTGCCCTTCCTTTGACTTCAACACCTTAGCTTTGATACCATGTTGAAGAGTCTAGGGAAAATGTAGTTAATGTGATTCTTCTTAGCATGGTAACTATTTGTGAGGTGTTTTTCAATTTTCCTTCTTATTCCAATCTTCACTGATTATTATTAGAGTGTGTCTCCGTTAGCTCATCAAATAGCTACGAAAATAAAGAGACAAGAACACAAGATTAGTGTTCTATGTCCGAGAATACTGACAGAGAGGCGGGGAGAAGCTTGTAGAGGCAGCGCAGTAGCCAGGAGAGCTGACGCTGGGCCAGTCTGGGCCCACTAAGCCTTGACGCAGAGCCAAAAGGGCCAGCGCAGAGGAGAAAGTTGCCTTCCACGCAGAGTGTCGAAACTGTCGGAACAGCCGGGGAAAGCTGACGCAGTGGGTAGAAGAGCTGATGCAGAGCCTTAGAGAGCTCGACGCAGACCCACACAGTTACTGCGAAGGGGCAGCGCAATTGTAGTCGGGGCCAGCCAATTTTGCTATCGGAATCTGCCGAGTGAAGTGAGGTAAAACTCACTCAGGTTTTCCGCCATTGTATTTTTTTGTCACTAGTTTGTTGGGAGGGCAACCATCAATTGTATTTAGAACTTTTGCTTAATAAAAGAAAACCCTCAAAGTTGTTGCACCGGTTTTCCTGCATTGGGTTTTTCCGGGGACGTTTAGTCCAAAAATAAGTGTGTCCTTTGTGTGTTTGTCTCATTTATTTTTAGTACTTTCTTTATATTAGTGTAGGCTTTAGTGTATTTACATTAATATTTTCCGAATATTTCTGAAAATAACTTGTTAAAGAAGAACACAAGTAGGTAATGCAAATCAATTTACTACAGTAGGATTTTTGACTTGTTCGATTCAGAAATTTTCACACATGTGAGAGCACCAAATCTATCTCTATCTTCCATTGCATGCAAAGAACCAAACAAACTTGTGCAACTGAAGTATCTTTTTAATTCAAGACGCAGATTAGCACACTCCTCCTTGTCAGGTACCAACTTGTCTAATGCTTCCATATATCCTTTAGATACCTCTAGATCTGTATGGGGTTTGCTCCTAACCCCAACCCCAAGTGCAGGTTGGCCCAACCAAGATGGAGAGTAGTATTTTAGCATAAGGATATATGCCAAGGCATGTAGTTGAACATTAAGTTTATTCCACCGTGCACACACAATTGTGAATCATTGTGTACAAGTTGGGATCATTTCCGTGAACAATATCTTTTATTTGCCCCAATATGCAATCCATCTTCTCATACACCTCCCCAATCACTAATTTATCTATCTGCAAAACGAATCATGCTATAAATGGGCTTGGTGAATTGCAATACTTCCCTCACACTTGCCCAAAACAAACCATCAAGAGCGGTCTCCTCCACTTGTTCAAAACATTGCTTGTCAACTGCATTTGGAGCCCTTTCCTTTAATCCCTGTCAGTGTTGACCTGATACCATGCTAACCAATGACTCTCTTACCTTCAAAAGGCGCCTGAAGGTGAGGTAATAGCTAGCATATCTAGTATTTGCAATCTTCAACAGCTCCAATCTTGAGTGACAGTGGAAAATCCCATGGGTATTGCTATGATTTGTAATAAAGTTTTATCATTTTTTCGCTTCTCTTGTACAAACCACCAATCCATTTGTATTGACGGTTTTCGTTCTTAATAATATCATTCATCAAAAGGTTCATTGTGTGAGCCAAACACCCAGACCAAAATATGTTGGGGTATTTATCCTCAATAATTGTTCTCGTGGCCTTACATTTAGCAACATTATCAGTGATGACTTGGATGACATTGTATGACCCAATACATTCATTTGTTTCAAGTAATGGTTCTGCAATGTTGATGGCAGACTTGATCATATCTGAGTAATCATATGTTGAAAGGAAGGTGGCACCACTAACAGACACAACAATAACACTTATCAATGGCTTGCCTTTCACATTTGTCCATCCATCAGATACAATGGACACCCCATGCTCATTCCAAGAATTTGTCATTTTACTCAAAGAATGTGTTATTTTTGCTTTTTCATGATCAATTCCAATAGTTCTAGCCTAGTCATACCCATGGCTCTTGTATCCTTTGGGGGCATCATTTATGGCAAAAACCATTTCATGCCAACAAGGTGAGCGAAGAACATCGAATGGTATCCCACACGCATAGAGAAACCGGTAAATTTTTTAATCCACATCATTCCTACACCCTTCATCAAAGAAATATGATATGGTTCTATGCCTTAAAGAGATGTTTGTTCCTATGCCTCAATATCCACTGCCATGGGAGGATGTTGATGGAGTTCTTTGTGCATGTGATTATGAGGGTTCAAGGAAACCCTTTGATTTTTTAGATTTGTATTGGGCTTCCTCCTCTTCCCTTATGTATTTGGCTCTTTGTGTTGTTGACACACTTCCACAAGCTTTGGTTCCTATTTGTTTATCTCCATCCCATGGCCTTTTCCCACAGAGGTGCCTTCGGGCACGAGTGTATGAACCTATGTAAGTGTTTTTGCAATGGGGGCATGTAAATTGAGTGGTTCCTGTTGAAATTTGGTACCGGAGGACAGGTGGTTCCCTTAGGCTTTGATCTTTGGCCTAGGGAAAAGTGTCCAAAAAAATTTAATTTTTCTCCTAAAGTGACTTTATAATTTTATAAAGTTAAATCTAATTTAAAAGTGACTTTAAGTGATAAAGTTATTAAGTCTAATTTTAAAGTAACTTTTATAAAGTAAATGAAAAATTAGAAAGGAAAAGTGACTTTGGAAATAAATGACTAAGTGGGTCTTTATTAAAGCGGGGTGAATTAAAAAATAGAAAGTGAGATTTAAATGAGCATTTAATCTCAGCCATTGATCTAAATCTATTTCAGCCATTGGATTTAGAGATCACCCAAAAGTCACTTGGATCACCCAAAAGTCACTTGGAGTTATATTAAAGGAGGAAAAGGTCATTCATTCTTTCATGAGCAGATTGGGAGAAGAGAGCAAGAGAGATTTCTGAGCAGGGAGGAGAAGGAGACAGCAGCTTGGCACACATTCCAAGGCAACAGTTGAGCAGATTTGTACAGCTGATTCAGCACATAGTGAAAGGCAGATTTTTGCACAAAAATTGAGGAGCAGTTTGCTGATTTTTTTGCACACAAAACGGAGGCCATACAGCATTTATTGCTGTCATGTTTGTTGTAATTTCCAGATTGCCGTGAGGCACGGGAAAGGAGATAAGTTGTAAATTTGCTTGCTGATTTTTTGTTGAATAATTCTCACTGTAAAAAGGCAATTTTCAGAAATAAAGAAGAGCTCTCAAACTGGTTTTCCCCAAGAGTTGTAGGGGGTTTTTCCAGGGTCAAGTTGACCAAAAATATCAGTGTTTTAATGTGTTTTAATAGCTGTTTTTTATTGTTGATTTTTAATTCTGCAATTTCTAGCATTCTGAAAAATTTCCAGAATTTGTGTTTTCAGCAATATTTATTTTTTTCAGTCTGTTAAATGTATGGTTATGGGAATGGGCATTTAACTACATGGGAGAAATAAGGAGAAACTGAAAACCGGGGTGGGAAAACACAAATTTTTACATGGTATCAGAGCTTGAGTGCTGAAGGGCAGTTTGGGACAGCAAAAGGAAAAATTACAGCTACTAATTTTTCACTCAGAAAATTCCAGCAAGCTGATCTTTTCATAAACAGCAGTTTTATCTTTACTACAGCAGTGCTATTTTTCAGTTTTAGGACAGCAGGATGTCATTGGGATTGAGGGTGGAGGATAAGTTGGATGGGCATACAAATTACAGTGTTTGGAAGGAGAGAATGCGGAGTATCTTTGAGGAGGCAGAAGTCTGGGATATCATGGTGCATACCGCACAGAACCCTGTTGTTGTGCCCACTGATATTACTCAGTTGGCTGAGTATAAAAAGAAGAACAATAAGGGTAAGAGGATGATTCTAGACGGAATCAAAGACCATTGCATTCCTCATGTGAGAGGAAAGAGAAATGCCCATGAGATGTGGACAGCATTGTCCAATCTCTACCAGAGTACCAATGAGAACCGAAAGATGGTCCTGAAGGAGAAGCTGAAGAACATTAAGATGGGGAATGATAGTGCAGCTGGATATCTCACAAAGATTACCAATGTGAGAGATGAGTTGGCAGCGATTGGAGAGGCCATTCCATCCACTGAGTTGGTGCGTATTGCAGTGAATGGCCTCCCCCGTTCATGGTTGAACTTTGCTGATGGGGTTTGTGCACGTGAGACCCTTCCCACATGGGAGAGGTTTTGGGATGATTGCATTCAGACAGAGATCAGGAAAGGACAGCTTGGGGCAGCCAAGCCAGTTGAGCAGGATGAGGACGTAGCACTGGTGTCAGGAGGCAAGAAAGGCAAAGGGAAGAAGCAGGCTTCCACAAGCGGTGGTGGGGGCAAAGGCAAAGGTAAAGGTAAACAGGGTAACACACAGAAGGACTATTCCAAGGTGAAGTGTTGGAATTGTCAAAAGATGGGACATTATGCAGTTGTGTGTCCGGAGAAGAAGAAGAAGAAGGGGAAGAACCAGGACGTGGCAGCTTCAGCTGAGATTGAGGACTTTGCAGGTCGTTTTGACGGGGAGTTTGCGTTCACTACATGTGAGTCCTCTAGTGCAGAATCACCTGCCACACAGGTTCAGAGGGAGCATGCTTTTCCCTCGATTAGCGGAGCATCTACAGGTATCTGGTATGTGGACAGTGGGGCTTCACGTCACATGACAGGAGTCCGGGAGTACTTCTCAGAGCTTTCAGAGAGTGGCACTGATATTGAGGTAGTACTCGGTGATGACAGAGTTGTTAGAGCAGTCGGGGTGGGGACAGTGACATTTCAGAGGGAGTCCAAACCTCCCTTGAAGGTGTCAGAGGTTCTTTATGTGCCAGGGATGAGGAAGAACCTCATATCCGTCTCAGCTTTGGAGGACAGAGGATATGAGGTACTGTTCAGGGGAGGACAGGTGTTGATGTATCCCAGGGACACTCCAGTTGATTCAGCTAGAGTGATAGGTGTACGCCATGCAAAGGTGTACAAGTTTGCATTCCAACCCCTTTTGGCATTGAGCAGTAGTACCGACAGCAGAGCTAGCAGTTCTGAGCTGTGTGAGATTTGGCACCACAGGATGGGACACATGTATCATGGAGCCTTGAGGACATTGCGGGAGATCACTACAAGTGTGCCAGATTTCAGTACTGATCACTTTGATACTTGCAGAGGTTGTGCGATGGGCAAGTTTGCCAAATCCCCTTTTCCCAGCAGTGACAGCAGAGCGACGGGGATACTTGATTTGATTCATTCCGATGTGAGCGGTCGGATGTCTCATGTTTCCTTGAGTGGATATGAGTACTATGTTTTATTCATTGATGATCACTCCAGGAGGACCTGGATTTATTTTTTGAAGACCAAGAGTGAGGTCTTCAAGCGGTTTCAGGAGTTCAGAGCTCTTGTGGAGACTCAGACAGGTCGAAAGATCAAGTCCTTGAGGTCGGACAATGGAGGAGAGTACACCCTTGGAGAGTTTGTTGACTATTGTGCGGAGGCAGGCATTAGGAGGGAGTTCACTGTTCCTTACAACCCCCAGCAGAACGGGGTTGCAGAGAGGAAGAACAGATCCATCATAGGGGCTGCCAAAGCCATGTTACATGATCAGGGGTTGCCATTGTTCTTGTGGGCAGAGGCCTGCAACACAGCTGTTTACTTGCAGAACAGGAGTCCGCATCGTGCCTTGGGGCACATGACTCCGGAGTCGGCTTTCTCTGGGAAGAAGCCTGATATTGGTCATCTTCATATCTTTGGATGCATAACATACTCCTATATACCCAAGGAGAAGAGGACCAAACTAGAGCCCACCGCAGAGAAGGGTATCTTTGTGGGCTACAGTGAGACCTCAAAGGCCTTTCGGATTTACATTCCTGCACAGAGGAGAGCTGTTGTCAGACGGGATGTGAAGTTCGAGGAGGACAGGGCCTTTAGGAGGTCACGGGAGTTAGAGTATCTGGATCAGCCAGACCCTCAGCAGCAGTTGAGTCAGTCGCAGGGATCCAGTGGTCAGGGATCAGGAGGATTCGGAGGTACATCTATGAGGATGTCAGGTCCGTCAGTGAGCAGTGGCTCGCCGAGCCAGAGGGGTGGTGCTCCGGGCAGCATGCAGAGCAATTCACTAGGGAGTCCACTGATGGACAGTTCACACGGTACCTCAGCTTCTACAGGTTCAGGTGCAGGCAGGAGGACAGCAGACAGACAGTCAGGAGTTCAGGCTACTGATGATGATGAGGAGGAGGAGTTTCATTCTCCGGTGGGAGAAGTGCGCTCAGGGAAGAGGAAGCCCAAGTGGCTTCAGGACACCTTGAGAGATGCCACATCTGTTGCTGAGCTGAAGAGGCCGGTCAGAGAGAATAGACCACCTGAGAGGTTTTGTAGCTATATGGCGATGGTTACCAGCATCCTTGACTCTGAGCCTTCTAGCTATGAGGAGGCAGCTAGCCAGCAGGTCTGGAGAGAGGCCATACAGGAGGAGTATTCTTCTATCATGAAGAATGATGTTTGGGAGGTGGTGCCGAGGCCTGAGGGCAAATCCGTGGTTACTTCCAGATGGCTTTACAAGGTAAAGCATGCTGCAAATGGCAGCATTGAGAAATTCAAAGTGAGGTTTGTGGCTAGAGGGTTCTCCCAAGTAGAGGGAGCTGATTATGAGGAGACCTTCGCTCCCGTGGCTCGATATACTTTGATCCGCTCCATTATATCGATAGCAGCAGAGATGGGTTGGAAGATCCACCAGATGGATGTGAAGACCGCATTTCTCAATGGCTTCATACAGGAGGAGGTGTACATTGAGCAGCCACAGGGCTTTGAGGTGCATGGGAAGGAGTCCCATGTGTGCAGATTGAAGAAGGCCCTTTATGGCCTGAAGCAAGCTCCCAGAGCTTGGTACTCCAGGATAGATGCATACTTGCAGGGGATGGGTTTCACAAAGAGTGAGGCAGATCCGAACCTTTACTTTATTGTGATTGGTGAGGAGCCTCTCATTCTGGTGCTGTATGTGGATGACTTGATCATTACAGGTGCAGAGAGACTCATAGAGCACTGCAAGAGAGATCTTGCGGCGGAGTTTGAGATGAAGGACATCGGTTTGATGCATTACTTTTTGGGTTTGGAGGTGTGGCAGGAGGAGGGGCATTTCTTCCTGGGGCAGGGGAAGTATGTTGTGGACATCCTTAGCAGATTCCACATGGAGGATTGTAGACCCATGTCGACACCGATGATCACCAACTGGAAGAAGCTTCATGCTTCGGATTCCGAGTTGGTGGATCCCACATTGTACAGGCAGCTGATTGGTTCCTTGATGTATTTGGTCAACACTAGACCAGATATCTGTTTTGCAGTCAACACGATGAGTCAGTTTATGTGTGAGCCTAGGAAGGTTCACTGGGTGGCTGCAAAACACATTTTGCGGTACTTGCAGGGGACAGTGGATTATGGTCTGGACTACAGGCAGGGAGATGGAGTGAGATTGGCAGGATACACTGATTCTGATTGGGCAGGTTGTGCTTCTGATAGGAAGAGCACTTCAGGGTGTTGTTTTGGGTTGGGTTCAGCAATAGTGTCATTGTTCAACCGGAAGCAGCAGTCAGTAGCACTGAGTTCAGCGGAAGCAGAGTATATGGCAGCCAGTCTAGCTAGTTGTGAGGCCATCTGGCTTTGCAAGATGTTGTTTGGCTTATTTGGTCAGCCGTTGAGACCTTCAGTGATTTACTGTGATAATCAGAGTTGCATTAAACTCACGGAGAATCCAGTATTTCATGATAGGTCAAAGCATATCGGGATCAGATATCATTTCATCAGAGACTATGTTCAGAAGGGAGTTGTGAAACTTGAGTATATTTCCACTGATGAGCAGGTTGCAGATATCCTTACCAAAGCCTTACCACGGGGCAAGCATGTAGACTTCAGGGACAAAATGGGTGTGGTGAGGAACACCTTCCTCGGTAAGAGGGAGTGTTGAAATTTGGTACCGGAGGACAGGTGGTTCCCTTAGGCTTTGATCTTTGGCCTAGGGAAAAGTGTCCAAAAGAATTTAATTTTTCTCCTAAAGTGACTTTATAATTTTATAAAGTTAAATCTAATTTAAAAGTGACTTTAAGTGATAAAGTTACTAAGTCTAATTTTAAAGTAACTTTTATAAAGTAAATGAAAAATTAGAAAGGAAAAGTGACTTTGGAAATAAATGACTAAGTGGGTCTTTATTAAAGTGGAGTGAATTAAAAAATAGAAAGTGAGATTTAAATGAGCATTTAATCTCAGCCATTGATCTAAATCTATTTCAGCCATTGGATTTAGAGATCACCCAAAAGTCACTTGGAGTTATATTAAAGGAGGAAAAGGTCATTCATTCTTTCATGAGCAGATTGGGAGAAGGAGAGCAAGAGAGAAGAGAGATTTCTGAGCAGGGAGGAGGAGAGAGCAGCTTGGCACACATTCCAAGGCAGCAGTTGAGCAGATTTGTACAGCTGATTCAGCACATAGTGAAAGGCAGATTTCTGCACAAAAATCGAGAAGCAGTTTGCTAATTTTTCTGCACACAAAACGGAGGCCGTACAGCATTTATTGATGTCCTGTTTGCTGTAATTTCCAGATTGTTGTGAGGCACGGGAAAGGAGATAAGTTGTAAATTTGCTTGCTGATTTTTTGCTGAATAATTCTCACTGTAAAAAGGCAATTTTCAGAAATAAAGAAGAGCTCTCAAACTGGTTTTCCCCAAGAGTTGTAGGGGGTTTTTCCAGGGTCAAGTTGACCAAAAATATCAGTGTTTTAATGTGTTTTAATGGCTGTTTTTGATTGCTGATTTTTAATTCTGCAATTTCCAGCATTCTGAAAAATTTCCAGAATTTATGTTTTCAGCAATATTTATTTTTTTCAGTCTGTTAAATGTATGGTTATGGGAATGGGCATTTAATTACATGGGAGAAATAAGGAGAAACTGAAAACCGGGGTGGGAAAACAGAAATTTTTACAGTTCCAACCCCTTTCTCTGTTTCAGGCCTAAAAACATATTTCCACAATGGGGTTCGGTCTTGTTTAGTTTTTGTTCCCTTATCATCTCCACTCTCTTCCTCCTCCCAAAGGTACTCTTCTCCAGGGTTTTCATCAAATCCACTATAACCCACTTCTTCATCCTCTTCATCATGATCAACCCTCCTCCTACTTTCCAACACTATAATAACAAAAAAAGGAACCAACAACAAGAAAATGAAAAGCCATATAGCCATGATGTTTGAAGTTTTGAGTCTGCAAAAAAATGGAGGAATGGGAATGGGAAATAGAGGAGAAAATTTGTATTTAGCAATGAACATATAAAAAAGAAAAATGCTAGATTCGAGTGTAGTCCTACAGTCTACCTCTTTGGCCTTCAACCCAAGCTCCAATCTACCTTGCAAGCTCCTCAAGCTCCTTCAATCTCCCTCCTAAACTCAAGCTCCAAGCTCCTCTCTCTTGCTCTCTCCAAGCTCCAAACTCTCTCTTGCTCTCTACAACAAAGCCAAATGGTAAATAATAGGAGCGAAGAGGGCCTTTTAACCTTTTCCCTCTCCCCTTCCCTCCCTTTCCTCCCCGTCCCTCTCTGTTTGTCGGCCGGCCCTCCCCATGCGCCGCATGGCCTTTTCGCCCGCCGAAGAGAGAAAAAATTTAAAACAAGGAGCGGTCGGCAGCGATCACTCCCCGACCGCTCCCTCTTTTAAATTTTCGCTCCTAGAGCAAAAGGGAGCGGTCAAGGAGCGACCGCTCCCAAATGCTCCCTAAATCGCTCTCGAAAAAACAAGGAGCAGAATTTTTTTAAGGGAGCGCACTCTGAAATTTCCTCCCAATGGGAGCGATTTTGGAAGCGTGCTCCTGAGGTCGCTCCCGAGCAGGTTCGAGGAGGGAGACACTCACCCTACAAGCATTGACCATAAAGTTTAGTGAAGAACTAGGGCTTCGTTCTTCCAATGGAATCGCCAACAAATGATATGTCAATATTGTCATATGGGGAACAAGACACATGTCTTGTTTCCCCGACAACGGCACCAAAAATGTTGCAACACAATCTAGCAAGGGTCCTAGGAGAGGTACCTAACGGACAACTACTAGACCTAATGATAACAATGGGACAAAGACCCATTGTCACCTCAGTCAGTGTCCCCTGCTCTTTATGGACTTTCACTGATGGGAGGAGTCCCGGTGTGAAGGAAATCACTAGAATAATAGGGTCAATGGCTAGGTATGAGGTGATTTCCAAATCACATTCAAAGGAGAGGCTCAAATAATGGCATGGTTGCTTCAAGAGCAAGATAAAGGCTCTCCAAGAAAGGCTTTTGAGGAAGCCTAGACGTAGGAGGAAGGGATATTCAATGCAAGGGATATACCTCGATCAAACCTTCCTAAAGGGTGTAAAAGAACCTCTCTTAGGGTTTTGTGAGATAGTGACCATATAAATATTTGGGACAACAAGAGAGACCTAGGGGATCCAAGCAAGGCCTAGGGTTTGCAAAATCAAAGAGGAATAAGATATCATAGGTCAAACAAGGATAAGATAGGTCAATGAATGATCAACTTCCAACGACTTTTCAAGAGCGGTTGACCTATGGAAAGCCGCTAACCAAATTAACCCAGGAGAAGAAATGATGTTGGAGCCAGGGCTTGAGGATTTTCCAAATCTAGCCAACGGATTTGCTTCCAATTTTAAGGACACTTAGAGGAAACCTCAGCGTAGTAGTATGCCAACTCACTCCTCAAGAAGACCACCCTAATGCATTTCACACTAGGCCCTAGGAGACCTTCTAGGGTTAAGATAGAAAATAAAAAAAGTAAAACGAATGGGTTTAAGGATGATCAACTAGGATTAGGACCCAATGCCTTGACAATTGGGAGAAATGGAGTCAAATTGTCTTTGATGAAGAAACCTCGCTCTATCAAGGAGTCCTATGTAGCTTTTCGCTAACCCTAATGAGGCAACTACCCAACAACAAAGGAATTTATACTTTGCTTTAGCAAGAGATGATGGAGTTTTAAGGTTTGCGAGACAACACAAGCCTCTAGGAACATTCATTCGCTTCTTCTTAACATGTAATGCATGCAACACTTCAAAATCTCAGTGTTTTCATGTGCACATTAAGATAATGACAAGACATTCCATATATTAATCATGTAACCAAGTAAAGAATTAGCATCAAAATAGCACTTACAAGAGAAAGTAAATATATCCATCCACCATATTTGCAACTAGAAGCTCCAAGACAAGAATAGCGAAAATTGAAACATCAAAATACATCAAATATCACTAATTTCTTCCATCAATTTAAGGTCAAAATTCTTTTACATGAGAAAATCTCAATCCAAATGATGATAGTCTACAAATGAGGCTCTACTTGTATTTATATAAGCCATAAGGAGTTTGATTTAGTCTAATTAGCCCAATGAGCCCCTAAAAACAACTTTAATGTACAAAATAACAATCAGATTGGTGACAAGCCCACCAAATAGCTCAAAAGTACTCAACAAGCCTTACTAATAAGGTCGGAATGATAGAATAATGGTCCAACATGTCCGTTGGAAGGCCCAGATAAGTCCCCCATGTGTCAAAATGAAGTGGAGGGCTCTCAAAATGATGACCAAGGGGTTAGCCCCTTGGTTTCCAAGAAAAACTTTTGTGGTGCTCCCAAGTGGTTGTGGGGCACAATAAATGGTCTCATGGGTCTCCAACTAGATCAAGCAAGTTGATGCTCCATCAATAAGGGCTAGAATGGTGATACAAACCCTCCCTATCTCACCGGGTGAGAAAAAACCCCATCTAGGCCCTAGATCAACTACCAAGAGTCTACTGCAAGTATGTCATTAGCTAGGCAACGTGGTCTAAGTGCATCATCATCTTTGTATAACTGGGGCATGAACAAGTAATAGGTGGTGTTGAAGAAGCCCATGGTGTGGCAATCAATATTGTGTTGTGGTGGAGGCCCATGACTGTCAACGCTCACAATATAAGTGCCATTATGACCCTCTCAAGGGCTCAGGGCCTTATAGGGAGACCAAGTCCAAATGGAGACCCACCTGCAATCCTGTATAAGATCCACTACGTCCCCTCACCTTCCAGTACAACAATTCATTAGTGCAATTGAGTAGATAAGCTTGAAAATTGGGGGAAAAAGTGGACAATTCATAGTGGCATGCCCTTCCAAATGGGCTTTAGAGTGTACAGGTGTCACCAAGCTCAATAAGAGACGTTAATCAATGACCATGTTAGGTGGTTTCAACCTCTAAAGGAGTAACAGTTCCATGGTACATCTGTCAAATGGCAAGTGTCATGTGAAATGATGGTGGAACAGAATGGGGCAACAAGGAAGGATTCAAGCCACATGCCATGGTACAAGGGTAGCTATGATGAAGGAAGCCCACACATGGGTATATGGATGTAGTAGGCAGCAATCATGGTACATGAGTTACCCCGATCTTTGTTTTTCCACCCTTCTTCATATGCCTTTTGCCTTTTATTGATTTTTCTTTCTTTTAACTGCTCAGGGCTCTAGGGAATGAGAGCATGATGTGTATGATAAAGCAGTGATTACCCCCTTTAAGGTTGGGCAGCGCATCGCCCACTAGGGGTTGGGACAATCATGAGTTCCTTAATAATGCAGAGGGCTCACATATGGGGCCTAGGTGTTAATTTGGCAGCTCAATGACAAATTCCAACCATGGGATGAGATTCCTCTTTTTGAGAGGAACATTTTTTACTATTGAAGAGCTCAATTTGGACAAGGGAAACTGTATTTTTGAATTAAATCCCACATGTGCATATTTGATCGGGTCGCCCCTAAAACAAATTGGACACCCTTGGAAGGCAATAAATACAAGTGACCTCAACCTCATTTGGACATGATGATGAAACATTCTTCTATTCTCTTCTTTGGTTTGGCTCGCACAAGTCTGAGGCAAGTTCACAGAGATTCGTTGGCACAGGTCTGAAATTGCAAGGTCTAAAGCTCGCATCCTTGTTTTTAGGGTTTTGGGTCTCAGCCGCAAACATGTCATGGAGAAATTTCGACCGCAACCACAGGCATGTCATGGAGAAATTTCGACCAAATCATTTCAGCCACATGCATGACACATTTTCCCTGTGACTGGAACCAAAAGGTTGAATTTTTTAGTTGACCGAAGTTTTCACCCGTTGACTGCAGACTTCGGCAATTGACTACAAACAATGACAGATGACTACAGGTTCCTTTATCAGGGTTTTTGGATTATTAGCATGGTTGGGTTCATCTTATGGATATTGTTTAGTTGATTTTGCTGGATAGTTGTATGGATGAAGATATGGATCATTGTACTCTCGTTTGTTGAATCATTCATTGACAATCTAATAAGAAGAAGAATTTGAAAGGGTTTTCCCCATAGTGGATTTTGCCCTAGTCTTCGTGTTGATTTCGAGTAGCATCGGATGTGCTCTAGCCATGAAAATTGGTGGATAGGCTAAAGCACATGAGATCTCCAAGACCCATAAATGGTTTGGGGAAATTCTACCCAGTGAGAGAGATATTAAAATAATTAATATTTTTAATGGGTTCCTAAGTCTAAACTTAGGAAAATAAAAATATTAATGGGTATTAATATAAATCTAGGTTAGAAGGCTCTAAATGACATGGATCAGGCCAAATCTAATCTTAGTCGTTGATTAGAGATTTAATCTCTATCGTCTAAAACTCAACAGAAAAAGTATAGGAGGCTTGAGGGTCAGTTGGAGAGACACCAGATTGATCAGTCTGTTCGATTTTCTAGAGTTGGGTTTGCTAAGAGAAATCGAACCAATGGTCAGAGTTGCAGCGAGGGGTAATGAGTGCATCGCAAAGAGGCAGAGATAGTGCCGGAAGACCAGCGCAGAGGAAGAGAGGCAAATGGAGAGCCAATAGAAGCTTCGCAGAGGGCCAAGTGATTGCGCAGAGGGCCAGAGGGCCTGCGTGAGTGACGCAGAGGCCGCAGAAGTGACGCAAAGGGCCAGAGAGCCTGCACAGAGCATCAGAGGGTTGAGGCAGAGGGTTTCAAGCTGACGCAGAGGCCGGGAGGGCTAACGTAGTGCCTCAGAGAGGCGTTGGAGAGAGTTTCTTGGAGTAGACTTTCAGAATATCTGCTTCCGAAGAGAGGTATTACTGCTAGATAGATTTTCCTTTCGGGTGAGCTAGTTTCGCACCCAATTGTACTCAAGAAAATCTGCTTAATAATAAAACCCTCAAAACTGTTGCACCAGTTTTCCCAAGTTAGGTTTTTCCGGGGACGATTGTCCAAAAATAATGGTGTCCCTTGTGTGTTTGTCTATTTCTTTCAGTTAATGATCTGTAGATAGTTGAGACTACATTGTGTTTATTGCAATGTTTATATGGTTAAATAACTTGTTCAGTAATTAGACAACTAGGTGAAATAAACCAGATAGTGCAAGAAAATTTCTAACGGATTAGACTTAGAAATTTCAACATGGTATCAGAGCGTTGCAAATCACAGGAGAGCTAAAGCCACCAACAAAATCAGAGAATTTGCAGCAGAAACAACTATCCCGAGAGACAGACGTTATTCCTAAGCAAAAAGCAGTAGAAAGCAGCAGAAGCTATTCCTAAGCAAAAAGTAGTAGAGAAGGAGTGACGCAGAGGGCCTGTGTCATCATTTCGAGCCAGAGAGAGGGCTAGCACAGAGGCAGAGGAAGGCAGAAGAGGCTCATGAGGAGCCACGTCATCCTGCTCAGCCAAGTAGGAGTGACGCAGTTGGCTAGAGGAGCGATTCAGCCTTACCGGGATTGCGCAGAACTAAAAGGCCTAGTTTCCTTAGCTATTGGGGCCTAGGAAGCTGTGGGCAGATTGTGGATTGTGAAGCTAGTGGGGTGTTGTTGTTGTCGAAGCTAAACACTACCTAACGAGACAAAACCAAGGTAGAAGGGAGTTGCTACCTAGGCGGATTTCTAGCCAAGAAATCCAAATCAGTGTTGCAAGAGCAAGGGGATCAAAGAGGTACGATTCGACTGTTGGCAGAAGGATTTCCAAGAGGGAAATCAAGACTCAGAGGGAGTCTAGAAGAGAACTTCCAAGAGGGAAGTAGAGACTTAGAGGGAGTCGAAGAGAGAACTTCCAAGAGGGAAGTAGAGACTCAGAGGAGTCGAAAAGAAGAGCAGAGATGGCCATGAACGAACTAATGGATCAGGAAAGGCTGGACGGGGTGTCCAACTTTGTCATCTAGAAGGCTAGGATCCTGTCTGTTCTGGATAGGGATCGCATCAAGGCCTTCGCCTTGAGAACCGTGGCTATCCCAGCCGACCCAACTGATAATGAAAAGAATGAGGATGCAATGGCCAAGGCAAAGTGCATAATCTGTGATGGAGTCAAGTATCATGTAGTTCAGCATATTGCCAAGAAGAATACGACAAAGGAAATGTGGGATACCTTGATGACATTGTATCAAGGCACTTCCGTGCAGAGGAAGATGCTCTAGAGAATAAGCTGCGTTTGTATCAGATACAGAAGCGGGAGCAGATAGATCACTTCCTCAGCAAGTTGTAGGAGATTCAGGACCAACTGACTTCCATTGGGGCCACGTTGGATCAAGAGTTAATGGTGAGGACCACCCTAAACGCAGTCTCCGAGGAGTGGGAGACATTCATCCAAAGCATTTTGGGCAGAGCGAATCTTCCAAGATGGGAAGAATTGTGGGTAGCTCTTCACAAAGAAGAGATCAGACCGCTGACCAAGGTGGGAAGTAGCAGCAAAGGAGCCCGGGTCAAGAAAGAGGAGGAAGAGGATGCGGCTCTGGCATCTACAGGGTAGCAAGGGAAGAGGAAGAAAAAGGACCTCTCCAAGATAAAGTGTTTCAACTGTGGGGAGTTGGGCCATTATGCAACCCAGTGTCCTAAAAAGAAGAATAAGGGAGAGGCGTCTGACTCCAAGGCAATGCCGGCTAAGGCGGAAAAGGAGGTATAGGATGATGACAATTGTGCCATGAGTGCTCATGTACCTCTAGAGAAGAGGTGGTGAGATATCGAATTGTAGTCAGGAGGACTACAAGAGATGTGGGGCAGGATCCTTGAGGTACCCAAACTCTTGGATCATATCTAGCTACGAGAGCCCCGAAGTGACAGTGGCAAGATGGCGAATGTCGATAGAAGCGGATGCGGATGAAGTGGCAAAGAGTGCTAAAGTGCAGTAGTCCTTGGCTGCGCAATGGGGGTTGCAACAGTGCGAGAGGCACAAAGGAGATTGCAGCAGTGTAGGAAGGCACAGAGGTGCTTACAGCAGTGCGAGAGGCACAAAGATGTTGTGGCAACGCAGAGGCAGCAGAGGGAGCACAGGATAGTAGCAGAGAGAGCTTCAGCATCAGGAGGGTTTCTAGCTTGATAAGGATGTTAGTAGTTGGGTAGATCAGTTACCATCGTCTCAGTAATTGAGTTGCAGTGCAGCAGTAGCAGTGGTAGTGTTATAGGCAGCATGATGCAGCATGAGGAGAGAGGGTTGCAATGCAGATGCAGTGTTGGGAGGAAGGACCAGCAGCAACACGGATGCAGAGGGATTTGCCATACAGATATAGCAGTGGCAGTGGTAGAGCCATGGGTAGCAGTACAAGATGCAGTAGTGGAGAGGATGTTAGGCAGGAAGGCCAAGCATCAGCGCAGGTACTGATGCCGGATGATCAGGGTGATGCTCAGTGGTGGAGTATTACTAGAGCACATTCCTCGCTAAGAGGGAGTGTTCATTTGGGGTAGCATCAAATGTGCTCTAGCCATGAAAATTGGTGGACAGGCTAAATCACATGAGATTTCCAAGACCCAGAAATGGTTTGGAGGAATTCTACTCGGTGAGAGAGATATTAAAATAATTAATATTTTTAATGAGTTCCTAAGTCTAAACTTAGGAAAATAAAAATATTAAAGAGTATTAATATAAAACTAGGTTAGAAGGTTTTAAATGACATGGATCAATCCAAATCTAATCTTAGCCACTGATTAGAGATTTAATCTCGGTCGTTGAAGACTCAACAGAAAAAGTATAAGAGAAGGCTTGAGGGTCAATTGGAGAGACACCAGATTGATCAGTCGGTTCGATTTTCTAGAGCGGGGTTTGCTAAGAGAAATCAAACCAGTGATCAGAGTTTTGCAGCGAGGGGCAGTGAGTGCATAGCAGAGAGGCAGAGATAGTGCCAGAAGACTAGCGCAGACGCAAAGAGGCAGACGCAGAGCCAGCAGAAGTTACGCAAAGGGCCAAAGTGACTACGCAGAGGGCCAGAGGGTCTGCGTCAGTGACGTAGAGGCTGCAAAAGTGACGCAAAGGACCAGAGAGCCTGTGCAAAGCATCAGAGGGTTGATGCAGAAGGTTTCAGGCTGACATAGAGGCCAGGAGGGTTGACGCAGTGCCTTAGAGAGGTGTTGGAGAGAGTTTCGTGGAGCAGACTTTCAGAATATCTACTTCCGAAGAGAGGTATTACTACTAGATAGATTTCTCTGTCAGGTGAGCCATTTTGGCACCCAGTTGTACTCGAGAAAATATGCTTAATAATAAAACCCTTAGAACTGTTGCACTGGTTTTCCCAAGTTAGGTTTTTCCGGGTACGATTGTCCAAAAATAACAGTGTCCATTGTGTGTTTGTCTACTTCTTTCAGTTTATGATCTGTAGATGGTTGACATTGCATTGTGTTTATTTCAGTATTTACATGGTTAAATAACTTGTTCAGTAATTAAATAAGCAGGTGAAATAACCAGATAGTGCAGGAAAATTTCTAACGGGTTAGACTTAGAAATTTCAACTCTTTGACCAATCCTGGTGTCTCTATGTGTGAATGTTTTTCTTCTATTGTTCCTTTATGTTCCGTTGCATTGATGATGCTATTGCTCTTTCTATACAGTTGCATATGTATTTGAATAATGATGTAAATCTGAATAATGTTATGATGTTGTGGGGTGAATTTAATATGGAAAAATGAAATGTAATTATCAAAGCAAAGAATAATATAGCCCTAAGAAAAATTAAAATTGTTTCAAAACTGGTCTAAAGAAAAGTCATTGAGATCACCCCTAAGAAGACACCATTGACGAAAGCAAGAGAAGATGGTGGAGACCTAAAAGAAAGTTAGCGTTTGAAGGTAACCCTAGGCAATTTGTGCATTAGTGTTTGATGGATATTATGAGGTTAGGGTTTGGAAGAAACCCTGGACTATGACAAAGGTTTAAGATATTCACTCTAGAATTCCTAGCATGATCAACATGAAGATGTTCAAGCACTTGTGACAGATTTGATGTAGCCCTAAATGGGATAGTCTTATCTAGGCATAATTATTGTTGAAGTTGATGAAAAGATTGACGGAAAATGTCATATGGTCAATGAACAGTGATGACTCTTGAAAGTTGGTTTAAGAGGGAGTTGATCTCCTCTCATTGAAGATAAGTACTTTTTTATTCATGTTACTTCATTTCTTTACTTTTGTTTGGATTTATTAATTTGCTCATTGATTATACTTCCTACATGTATATTTGAGTATTTGGATACTTCTAACTCCTTGATGAGATGTGATAAGTGGATCCTTCTTGAGGATCATGGCTAGTGCAGGAAGAGAAGAGCTACCGCTGGAAAAGGAAAAGAGGCACCTGATGAAAAGTTGACAAAGTGCTACAGCTGCCTATGTCAAATCAGAAAGTGAAAAGGTATTTGAATCCTACAAGGTATGTATGATGCTTCGTTTCAATGTTATGTTTCAGCTGCAATATTGAATGGCAAGGTAAGCCCTAAGGTACGATGGAAATATCACCTTCATAGATTACTCATATTGCATATGAAAGTAGGTTTGATTCATTGTACTTATAATGAGATGATGCACTTGGTATTGAACAAGTATTTTACATTCTATTAAGTCATGGTAAAACTACATAGAAACATTGATTTATGATATATTGGTGCTCTTGATATTTTCCAAGCATATTTCATTTTAGACATGATGGATTTCTTGATCCTATAAAGAAGGCTAGCACATTGATTCTTATATATGGTAGCTTCATACTATTGATAGTGTTTGTGATAAGCAAGATAACCATAATGATGGAAGTGTAACAATTAGATTATTGCTCAAGATCTCCTTGTTGACCTTGGCTGAGTAATTATGACATATGGCAAAATTGAATGACCTGATTTGATGATTGATTGTATGATAAAGAAGTGATGTAGTGATTATAATCCGTGAAGTATGATGATACTCTTGACAGCTGCCCTAATCATATGTCTCTAACCCTTTATGAAAAATTTGATGTCATGCTCATATGTGATGACGAAGTAGCTAATGCTGACATGTTATGTCCATGATGAATATATGTTCTAGAACCTGATATAGTTTAATTCATGATCTAATAGCAGTTATGTTGATGCATGATATTATTATGAGAGATAGGTTGATGATTTAAATGACGATGAATAGCTTCCTATTTAGAGGGAGAAACTCTCCATAAGATCCCTGCATGTCATGTCCCTTCTCAAATGAATTAGTCATGGGATGCATCAACACAATTTTCGCAGCAATTTTGGTTTAGGAGGAGGACCCCACACGCAGAAACTTAGGAACTATAGGCAATCCGATTTATTTCTAGCAGCTAGTGGAATGTGGGGGCCACCACATGCATAATTCAAAATTGGCCAAGGAATACGTTGGAGGGAATTCGAACTAGTGGATGAAGGGACCCACATGAGGCTAAGGGGGGCCCAAGGAGCTATAAAGAGAGATTAGCTCTCATTTTGGAGGCATTCTGATTATTTGACAAACAAACTCATTTTTGTACGGTCTATTGCTCAGCAAGTCTACCGGCTGTTTAGCCACGAATCTCTCATGCAGGTGATGCAACCTCTTCTTCAGGGGACCAGCTGTGCCCGCCCTAGGGAAGCTGTTACACCGGAGTTTCTAGGGAGTCTGGTATAGACGCACACTTCAGCCATCAACACAAGGAGGAACTGCATATTCCAAGGAACACGTAGCAGGGGTTGGAAAATCAGCAAGGGGGATTCACAGCTTGTTGGGAGAGCCGGGAATAGATCAACAAAGGGATTCACAGCTTGCTGGGAGAGTTGTGGGTTGAGGAGGCAGCATAGAAAAGGCCATTTCGCTGGAGTAGCAGCCAGCCAGACCAGCGCAACAGTGAGTCAAAGTTCTCAAGAGAGGTGTCGCGCAGAGGCCACTGTAGCAACAAACTAGTGGTGTTGGGAAAGCAATCATCCAAGCCAAGGGTCATCCGAGGAGCAAGGAGTTAGTCAATACAGGTGAACCCAACGTTCTAGGGGTATTTTCAGAGGGATTTGCGGGTTGTTTCCTGCAATTCGAATTTCGTTGTAGCAGCTAGGGAGAGGCTCCAAGGAGGCTGAAAATCCAAAGTCAAAATCTGAGAAATCCCTTCTGGGTTTTTCTGGGTTTTTCTGGGTTTTGTCCAAGAAGTCTAAAGTTGGAAGGATAAAAAAATTTGGGCGGTTTTTGGACACATTCCAACAGGTCGAAGTCAGCAGATCGGCAGTTTTGTTAGGACAACAGGGTGCAAGTGGTGCAGCAACTGAACGGCCATCATCTCAGCTATTCCATCACCTGGGTTTAGTCCAGCTTATCCTTGAGACAAGCCCAGGTGCACCACGCCATTTATATTGTACACATTGCTCTCAGATTTTATAATATATGGCTCAGCAATTCCAGATTTACAATGTTTCCATGGATGTGTAATGCCTGTTTTTAATTTTATGTTGTTACACTATTTATTTGTTTAAATATCACTCACATTCCTAGTTAGGAACATTACAGTGGTATCAGAGCCTAATTCTTGGCTCAACTGTGGGGTTGGCTTCCCATGAGAGGAGAAAACAGGGAGAACATCACTTACCGGAGGCAGAGGTACATGAGCAGAGAAAGGGAGCTGGAGATTACACCAGATACAAAGGAAAAAGGGAAAGCAGTAGCCAAAGAGGAGGAAATGACAGAGCCCAAGAGCAGAGAGGAGATGGCTTTCAATAGCCTCTTGAGGACTTTGAGTGACTTGGCCAAGGGGCAGAAAGACATGTTGGAAGAAATCAAATCACAGAATCGAGACAAAGCCATGCCTAGAGGGTTCTTATGTGGAGAAACTTCAGAGGTTTCTTAACCTTTTGATCAACCCTCACTAGCGGCGCAGCGCCCTTCAGTGAGTGTGCCCACTAGGGCTACACTACCCTCTTTCGTGTCTATAGCACAAATCGAACCAACAAGAGAGGAGGACACTCCCCAGATGGGGGACTACTTCAGAGAGTGGCAGACGATGGACGAAGATTTCAAAGAAGCCCTCTCCTTCGGAGATTACTGCAAGCTTAAGCAAAGTGAGAGGAACAAGGGGTACAGAGGACAGGGAACCCAAAACTATGAGCTGCAGAGAACTATAGGGAGGATGTACTTCCCTACATTTGATGGCACTGCCAAGTGCACAGCGAAAGCTTGGGTTGAAAAGATGGACACATACTTTCAACTCAACCGGATGACGGAACAGGAGGCCATTAAGATGGCAGCGCTGCACTTGAAGGGGGAAGCCCATGACTGGTGGTTTCATGGCATGACCACTTTGGGGCATGCCCAGATAGTTTTGTATGAGGACTTCACCAGGAGGGTGGTGGAGCGATTCGATCAAAGGGATCCAGAAGCATCCTTCAAGGAGCTGACACAGCTGCGCCAGACAAGCAACTCGGAGAAGTATTTTTCTTATTTTCTATGTGTGTCAGTGATGGTCCCGAATTTGTCCGAGGCCAGGAGGGTATAAACCTAAGTTACCGGAAACTCCTGAAGACTTTTCCGGAAACGCGGATCCCCGTTTCCGATACATAAACGGATACGATTCTTGTCTGGAACGCTGTAAAAACGTTTTTGTGCCGTTTCAAAAAATCGGAAACTTTAGATTTGGAATTGGATACGTTTCCAAGGGATTTAAATTTTTTTGGATCCACGAAAATTGTGATCAGAATCCACCCTTAAAATGTTAAAAAGCTTGAAAATTTGCATAGCCATAAATAAATAATAAAAATGAAGAAATCAGATTTGCAAATAAACTCACTATAAACAGAGTCTCATAAAATCTTTTCTAAATATTTAGAAACAACGACACTCCATATATTTATAAAAAATTCTTACTAAGAAAAAGATAGATGTTCAAAAATGAAAATAAAGGGGTTTGATGAATGTCTTCGTAAAGAGATTTATTTGAGTGATTAATTTTCATTTTGGTTAAGGTTTTGTTAATTGTCATTGATTTTGCTTTTGATTTCATAAATCCCTCCAATATAACAAATCTTCTCTAGCCAATCTTGTGCCTGCATATAGTCACGAGACCAAGCTGACATTGAGAAGATTGAAATGTTCAGATAGGTCTTGATGGAATATCCCAATGATCCCATGGGCCTTTTAATTGTCATGCAAAGAAGATAGATATCATCTGCCATGCATGACACGTTCTTTGAAGGAGTTGGACCCGAAAGCACAAAGGTTGTTGCATTTCTGATTACATTATTAATGATGATGATAATATGTTGAATGTTATAATAATCACTAATGATGATGACAATGTTTATGCTGAATTGATGATGATGATTTGTTTATGTTGAATTCATGACGATGACTATGCATTTTTAGATATAGATTCTAGATTCTAAAAGATGAATGGTAATATGAAATATATATATATATATATATGCATGTCGTTTCCTTGCCGTATCGTATCCTCATATTTTGAAAATTTGTCGTATCTGTTTCAAACCCCGTATCCATATCCGTTCCCGTATCTGTTTCAGTGCAACTTAGGTATAAACCTTCATTGAGGGTTTGCTTGAGCCTCTGCGCGGACTGGTGAAGTCACGCAGACCCTCTATGTTGCAGGAAGCGGTGGTGTGCGCTAGAGATTTGCAAGGGGTCATCCCCAAGACTAGAGCGCCATTACCTGCACGGACCCCTTTCCCACAGAAAGGGCATGAGACTAGACCCCCGCCACCAAGAACCACACAATGGAGGGGGCAGCTACATGAGAAGACACGGTAGGACCTCCGGAGGAGGAAGCTATGCTTCACATACACAGAGCCCTGGGCACTAGACCATACGTGCACAGCGGGTAGAGCACATTACATTGAGGTCTTTTCTGACAGTGACCAGGAGGACGAGGTGGAGCAGAATTGTGGTGGGGCAGATGGAGAGAGTTCGGCAGACAGAGGCCCACCACCACCACCACCTACACAAGGAGGGGCATCTCTTGCCTCATTAGGGGGAGTCCTTGCTTCTCTATGCGGGATTCCTAAGTTTTTGATACTCCAGATCAGAGGTACGGTACAAGGACAAAGGGTGTCAATACTAGTAGACAATGGGACTACCCAGAACTTCATAGATGCACCGCTGGTCCAGAGGAGGGGCCTCACCAGGGCAAAGTTTAAGGGATTCTCTGTCCTAGTGCCAGGCGACTATACCATCCAGTGTACCAGATACGTGCCCTCCTTGACAGTATTTATGGGAAACTAATCGATGACAGACCACTTATTTGTGGTCGATGTGCCAGACACCAACGTGGTGATGGGTGTCCAGTGGTTGTATTCCCTTGGGAGAGTTACGACAAATTGGCGGAACCCTGAGATGGAGTTCATGGGGCCAGACGGCAAACTGGTGGTTTTGAGAGGCATGCAGTCTTATCCGCCTTAGACAGTTTCGGCCAACGGGCTGGGGGCAGATCTTCGACATGGTGACATTGCATGGGCAGTCGAGTTGAGGATCTCAGAGGTTGCGGGACAGGCACAGTCACCACCAGCAGATATACAGGCGCTTCCGGACCGATATGTTGTGATGTTCAGGGACATTCCACCAGGCCAGCCACCAGATAGAGGGTTTGAACACACCATTGAGCTAGAGCTGGGTATACAGGCAATCATCACTACCCCTTACAGGCACCCCAAAGCCTATAAGGATGAGATAGAGAAAGCTATTTAGGAGCGCCTTGCTTTGGGTCACATCAAGCCTAATTCTAGTCCCTTCGCTTCTTCTGTAGTGCTGGTGAAGAAGAAGGATGGGACCCTTAGGATGTGCATAGACTACAGAGCCCTTAACAGGAAGCCCCTCAAGAACTGGTACCCCATTCCCCGCATTGATGAGCTGGTGGATGAGCTTAGAGGAGCCAAGTACTCCTCTAAGATCGATCTGCGTTTGGGGTACCACCAGATCAGAGTTCGGGATCAGGACATCCCAAAGACAGCATTTCAGTGCCACTATGGGCACTTTGAGTTTCTACTCATGCCATTTGGGCTAACCAACGCTCCCGCCACATTTTAGTCTTGCATGAACCACATCTTTCGAGGGCATCTGAGGAGGTTCGTGCCAGTGTTTTTCAATGACATCCTGATCTATAGCCGGACATGGGAGGAGCACCTCCAACACTTAGAGGAGGTACTACGCATTTGGGAGGAGCGGTATTTTTATGCCAAGCTCTCCAAATGTGAGTTTGGATTGACAGAGATGCTCTATCTCGAGCATATCATTGGAGCAGAAGAGGTCAAGGTTTATGAGGAGAAGATCCGGGCCATCCAGGATTGGCCAGTACCCCAAGACGTGACTACGCTGAGAGGTTTCTTGGGCATTTGCACTTCCTACAGGAAGTTTGTCAAGGGATTCTCACAGCTGGCAACACCCTTGACCGACTTGACCAAGAAAGGGGCCTTCGCATGGACTGAGGGACCACAGGTCACTTTCGATCGCCCCAAGGAGGTGATGAGAAGTTGCCCCGTTTTGGCACTCCCAGACTTTTTCCCAGCCATTCACAGTGGAGTGTGATGCATCAGGGATGGGAGTTGGAGTCGTTTTGTCACAGGAGGGGCACCCTATAGCTTTCGAGAGCCAGAAGCTCCTACCACATCAGCTGTCGTATTCTATATATGACAAGAAGATGCTGGCCATCATGCATGCATTAGCCAAGTTCTGTCGGTACTTGGTGGGCAACCGATTCAATGTGAAGACTGATCACAATAGTCTTCGACATTTCATGGGGCAGCAGGGCCTCAACGACAGGCAGCAGAGATGGGTCAGCAAGGTGCAGGCCTGCGACTTTGATATTGAGTATGTGCAGGGCAAGCACAACATGGTGACAGATGCTCTATCCAAGAGACCGGCTGGGTTATCTCTTATGAGCATCTGCCAAGATTAGAAGGCTCAGTTGTTGGTTGAGTACTCCAAGGATAAGAAGGCCTGCAAGGTGCTAGAGGGGACACATGCAGATGAGCGTTATCGTGTGATGGATGAGGTCATCTATTACAAGGGGCGCATTTACTTAGTGCCCAACTCGCAGTTGAGGGAGAGGGTACTCCAGGCAGCTCACGATTCACCATTGTCCGGACACCAGGGGTTCCGAAAGACTTACATGGTTGTTCGGGAGAGGTTCACGTGGAAAGGCCTCAAGGAGGACGTGCTGCAGCACGTAAGGGAGTGTGAGGCCTGCCAACGGAACAAGGGGGAGCTGACTCACCCTGCAGGGCTATTACAGCCACTTCCCATTCCAGAGGGGAAATGGGAAAGTATCTCGATGGATTTCATCACTGGGCTCCCCACATATAGGGGAAGGATTGCATATATGTGGTGGTCGACAGGCTGACCAAATTTGCCCACTTCTTCGCCATCCCCACTAGATTCATAGCAGCCCAAGTTGTCGAGTTGTTCTTCCAGGAGGTTTTCAGACTACATGAACTCCCTAAGAACATTGTTAGCGACAAAGACAGTAGATTCATGGGTGGCTTTTTGCAGGAGCTTTTCAGGTTAGTTGGGACGGAGCTTACTATTAGCACCAGTTACCACCCTCAAACGGACGACCAGACAAAGAGCGTCAATTAGTGGTTGGAAGGGTACCTGAGGAACTATGTGACAGGCCAGCCAAGTTAAGAAAAGTAAATTGTTCATGAGATATATGAGCAAATAGGATGGGCTTAAGTCGATTGGCAATGATCTTGGCAATGATTTTATAAATGCAGTTGCAAAGTGAGATGGGGCGAAAATCGTTGAAAGACTCAGGGTAATCAGATTTAGGGATGAGGGCTATGAAGGTCGAATTGAAAGCCTCATACATTCGACCACTGGTTCAACAGTCTTCAATGATATGGAGTAGATCTTCCCCCAGTATTTCAAAGAAAGCCAAGTAGAATTCGACCAGCCATCCATCAGGGCCAGGACTCTTGTCCTTCTTAAACCATTTTAAAGTATTCTCCAGCTCCCCCATAGAAACAAGCTTGTATAGATCCTCAGCTACCTCCTGATCAACAAACCGAGGAAAAAGTCCTGCCACCCTAATAATTTCTGCCAAAGTTGCTTCCTATGGGGCCTTGTAAAGATTTCTAAAGTGTGAGGTGTTGAGTGATGCCAGATGATGGAAAGAGTGAACTCTCTGACCTTCCTCATTGGTCATCTGCCAGATGGTGTTGATCGCATGGCGCCCATTAGCATATTGGTGATAGAATTTTGTATTGTCATCTCCCTCTTTTAACCAGATGGCTCTGCTCCTAAGTCTCCATGTTTTCTCTCTGTCTTTTAAAATCCTATCCCTTTCGATCTCCAGTTTAATGAGGTGGGACTTGGCATCAGCAGATAGATAGCCCATCCCATTAGCATCCTCCAGATTTGCAATCTCAGTCTCAATTGAATGGAGTTTGTGATCATCCATCTTTCGCTTGTTATGAGCCCAGTCTATGGTTAATTGCTTAAGTTTAAGAAGGTTGTTGGAGAAACCTTCCAAAATAGATCGACCTGAACCAGGAGGGTGAGTCTTCCAAAAGTCTGAGACTAAACAGATATAGTCTAGATCCTTTAACCAAGTGGCATTGAATTTGAAGGGAGCTTTTGGTTTGCGAGCATGACCAATGATCTCAAGGTAAATAGGAGAATGATCGGATAGGCCCCCCGATCCCACCCACTGCCTGTAATTGTAGAGGGTCCCAATGAGCCTCTCCTTGATAAGGAAACGGTCCAGCCTTCGAGCCAACATGGCCTCTCTAGTCCTTCGATTCCTCTAGGTAGGTTGAAGACGAGCCATGGGAATATCAATAAACTGGTGATCCTCAAGTAGAGCCTCCAATGTATCAGATAAAGGGTCAATCTGAGCATTGTGCCCCCATGATTCAGCATGTCCAATGGAAAATTGAGATCACCTCCCATAATGATGTTATCAGCTTGTAAAAGGGCTGAATTAAGTAGTTGTTCCCAAAATGCAACTCGGTTGTGGCAGGGGCCATACACATTAATCAGTCGAAGCTCCATCCCCAGGTTAGATGAGAAAATGTCAGCACCAATGAAGCCATTCCCACCCCAAACATTTGATAGTCTAACCAACCTAGGGTTAAAACCAAAGGCGATTCCCCCAGATCGCCCACGAACATCTAGGGCATGAAATGCCATCCAGGTACAAGAGATTCCAGCACAGGTATAACCAAGTCAATAAGGCCAAGGGTTTCTTGAAGGAATAGGACATCCACCCTTTCAGATTCCATAAGTCTCCTGAAGGCTAGTTTTTAGCGGGGCTAGCCAACCCGCGACAATTAAGGGATAACCACTTCATGGGGAAGATGAAGAAAGGGTACTTTGTGCTCTAAGAACCCAGTCAATAGCGAGTTGTCGACCTTCAGCTACGTCAATACCTGCTTGATGGATGGCTTTGGATATGGTGGAATGACGGCCCCGAGCTGATTTAGGGGGCTTAAGGGGAGGGATGATACCAATTCCACAGATATCCTTGGAGGAAGATTTGTCCAAGAAGCGGAGGTTGTAGGAGTGGGATGGGCGAGAGGAGTCTGATGCCTCCGACAGAGGAGAAGTCAGGGGGGTCCGAGAAGGAAGGAGGCGTATTGGAGAAAATTGGGGGGGGGGAATGTACCAGGGGCCAAGATAGGGGAGGTGATGTTGGTGCATATGCTGAGGTAAAGTGTGATAATGAGGATGACAAAAAAGAATCAGAAAGTGCAAGAGATGAAACAAAAGAACAGGAGGGAGGATTACTCGATGAGAGCGCAGCAGCGGCTGCCGCCCAGGATCTGGTAAGCAGAGGCAAGGGAGGACGGAGCGGAGTGGAGACACGCTTCTTCTCCCGTGCCTTTCCCTGTGACAGATTACTAGGAGATGACGGCGTCCGCTGATCGTGTTAACCTGGCTTGTCCACCAATCTATCAGTCGCAATCTCCGAAAGAGGAACAGATGTTACCAAGGGGAATTCCTTATATAAATGTCCAACCTTGTGGCATCGTCTACACCTAAAGGGCACCCCTTCGTAGTCAAGGATCTGTATGCGAGTGAAATGCTTCCAGTGAAGGGTAATATGTTCCTCCAACCCTTCTCTAGTGTCAAGATGAACCAATATACGGGCCAGAGACAATGAAAGATTTATCATGATCCAGGTAGGTACCAAGTGCATTTCCAATGCGCTTGAAGATGTCTTCGGACCAGAAATGTAGTGGCAAACCAGGTAGCCGCACCCAAATAGGACCAACCCCCAATTTCTCCCGCTCTGGATCGAACAAGGGGCTCCATCGCTTGAGCAAGACAGGTGCAAGCTCAATGTGCCAATATTTTGAGAGCACCCACGTAGTATAGTCTGAACGCTGAAAACGAAGGGCGAACCAACCACGCGAGAGAGTGGTAACCGATGGCAATTCAGAGAGTATTTGTCCCCAAATTTCAGTGATCCATTGTCGTAGCCTAGCAGCAAAATAAGTTCGCCCTCATACACGCCCCACCAGAACACGGTCCGCTGTATCAACCACATCCCCCATCTGAATCCCTTCACCGAATCTGAGAGAGACATCTTTGTTCTTTGCTTTGACACACTTGGACTTCTTCACAAATTTGGGATGCTTGTTAGCCTGGGGACCAGAGGAGGGTTCGGGAGGGGGATCCAAAGAGTCCTCAACCCTAGGGTCAGAGTCACAGTCCGCCAAGTTGATAGGGGGTCCTTCAAAGTAGCCGGAAGAGGGAGGGCCAGATACGAAGTTATGGGATTCCTGCTGAAGAGGAGGAGGCCCAGAGAGGTGTTCTGGGTGGAAAGATGTTGGGTCAGGGGCCAAAATGAGAGGGAGATCGACAACAGATGGAATAGAGGAATAACCCGGTGGATAAGAGGGGGAGGTGGAATCAAGGCATGTAGCCAGGAATTGTAGGGATGCCGAAGAAGGGGGAAGGTAATCAGAACCCGACCAAGGATGCGAGTCATCAGGCAAGGAGACGTCCGGACACGAGGAGCTAGGGTCAGTTGGAAAAGTCAGTGTAACTGCCCTAGGGTAACCGACAAAGGAGACTGGGGGCGCAGACAGCGACGCATCCGACAGGGGAGGGGGCGATGTGGTCTAGATGGGCACAGATACATATGGGTCATCCGTATAGTCAACCAAATCTACCTCCATATCCGTCGACCTGCAGACAGCCCGTGATGCAAGTGTAAGATCTCGCGCCAGATGCCAGGATGAGTGACGAAAAAGAGGTGAAAGCGATGAACACCAGGACAGCCGCAAGGTAAGGAGCAGAAGGGTGTTTCCCTCAACCTGTATCAGCAACCTTGCAAAACCATAACCAAAATCGGAGTTGCAACAGAAAGGGTTCAGTCATGCCATCGGAGCCCTTCTCTCAAACTCCAAAATGAAATCGAATAATTGATATCTTCTTTTGATTATTATAGTGCTCTTATCATCAAACAGTTACGAAAACATGAAGATCAATAGAACAAATGGGCACTAGATGTAGACTACTAGCCAGGGCCAAAACCTCTCCTAGAGAGGAAAACCCACAAGAAATTCTTCTCTTCTTATAGAATCTTCAAATGGTGAATTCCAAGACCTTTACACCCACAACCAAGACCCTTCCAAGACCAAGTCAACCTTCTTAAGGATGTCCACCCTTTCACCAAGTCAAATCTCTTCCAAATGCTCAATTTCGATCCCCAACATCTAACTTTTTCCCTCACTGCAATCTCGCAACTTCGCATGTGTGGGTAATAATGACTCTTTTAGGCTTCTTCCTTCCTTCCCTTGTGTTGTTTCTCCTTCAAAGGCATGTAGATGATCAAATTGACTTATTTTCTTCAGATTTCAGCCCTTCTTTGATAGTTCATAATTCTCATCCTTGTAGCTACAGAAACCCTAGCCTCCTTCACACTAGAGAGTAAAATTCATAATTTTGTCTTGCCTTATTCCTTCTAGATCTTCGCTTGTCCTTTTTCTTCTCAACTTTTCTTCCTTCGGTGAATGAGTGAGTGAATCTCCAAATGAAGTCAAATGGTCTCTTATATATAGGCTTTCAAGGAGGACAAATAGCCTTAATTAGGCCGACTTGGTCTTGGAGGGCAATTTTTACAATTTTGACACAATAATATCTTTTCTGTTGTTATAAAATGCCCAATAGGGTCTAATACATATGACACTGACTCTTTTGACTTCTTGACTCTATGACAAAACTTAGAAGCACACAATGGGTACTTTGACCTACAACAATTTAACTTGAGCATGAAACCCATGCTATAAAATAACAATAATAATTTCCTTTTACCTTTTACATCAAATACATAAAATTAGTAGTATATGAGATATTATGAAGACCAAACCTAGTTGCATATTTCAACACTTCCTCTTAACTAGGAAGGCATTCATAATACTTGATGGTACATGGACATTTTCATATTGAAGAATTATCATAAGAAGAGTCGGATTGGTAAGCCATCTCATAAGTTATCTTTTCAGCTTACATTAGTGCATCTCATCATATCAACAAGCATTGTCATATAGCAAGGCCTTGACTAACAGCTCTATCTCTCCACTAGATTAGAGCACAATGTTGGGGAGACAATGATTTATAGACACCTTCATCATTGTCTCTCAAGGCACATACCCCATTTGGATGTTCACAATGTATGTCCTATTAGGACCATTCCCTTCTTAGATTTACACATCCTCAAGGAATCTCCTCTTTAATTACTCTTGCCTATTGGATGTGCTACCTTATCATCAAAGAGTATTAGTATCGATCTCAGATGCTTACCCAATCCTCCATTCTTTCTTCATGATGTGAAGACAAGAATGATGTGTCTATCTCTCCCTTTCAACTAGGGAGGATCTACTCATTCCTTTACATGAAAGGAATATACCAAAGCTCCCTCTTAAGTAGGGAATTGTTTCCAACAATAGCTATCTATTCTTTCGTGGAGATCATGGTACTATTAGCTCTTTGTAGGGCTCCTCTTTTCTGCGTCATCATGTCATGAATAAACTTCAACTTCTTCATCATGGAAATATCTTCTTCCATAACTTCTTTGTAGAGCTTCGTCCATCTTCTACATCACTTTCCCTTTTTCTTTTCAATAAAACATAGTGTTGAACCAAGTAATGTTAGTCATGTCATCCTTCTTTTCATCGAAAAGTGACCTTCTTTGTCATCATCTGGCTATCTTTCATACTGCTACCTCTTTCAAGTCATGTTCCTCGCAGAATTGTCTATCCAAATTTATGTTTACTAGTTGTAGGTGGATTTCTACAACCTTCTATTGGTAGCCCTATGTCAAGCCAACCAGATGTTTTTCTTTCAAAAATCAAAAGTGAACATCACACCAGAATTACCCCTTTATAATGGCCCTTTGTCATAACATCTACTTTTGCAACATCAACATCCTTGCAAATTGTACAAATCCATCTCCAAAACATTCACTACAAAGGTTTCCCTTCTTCATAATACTTATCAGGGTCTTCATAACTTCTTTCATGAAGATGTCATAGCCAATCCTTCTTAACATCAGATGTTGATTATCTATATCATCTATGTAGTTGTATTCTCACGAACTCTTCTTTCAACTTCTTCACATACTACTTCTTTTAGCATCTTTATACATGGTTCCTTCTTTTTATTAGAAACCTTATGGCCCATCTCCTTATAATCTTCAAGAGTTCATATAGTATGTTGATTCCATCATTCCTTTATGTAGCATGTCAAACTTATGTCTTCATGTTTTCTCCATATGGACGAGTTCTTTCTTCTTCAATCATGATCATGAGATAGAGAATTCTAACCATTCTATTTGGAATTAAGTGATGACATGACTTTATCTATCTAATAAAAGTTACCAAATATATGCATACCTTTTCCTTCATGTGGTGATCTAGACTTCCTTTAGCAGCTTCATTTTCCTTGCTTGAAGATGGAAAAATACTTCAACAAAATTATCATGCTGCATATTTCGGTTATCATACCTGTTGTCCCCTAGATTGTACAAGCACCGCAACAATGGCTCGGGGGGGCTGTCACTCTGATCCCCACCCACTCCATTCTAGTTGTCTCCCAACAGTAGGCTATGGGGGGTAGTCCCTATGAAATGAGATGAAGGAAAACAAGTCAGGAACCAACTTGCTCGGGAGACACGGATGAATGGCCTAGTTACTTGGTTGAATCTAGCAAGATTAATGATTAGATTAGATTTTAAGTATGAAACCAGTGCCTTAACGGAGTCACAATTCTTGCTTATGATAAATTAAAAACCAAGTGACCGCATGGACACCCACTACTTGAATGATTAACTAACTTATATGATGTGCAAGTCCTAGGACCTATGTGAGGTGCAGTGATCTTGGTTAATTTTAGTTATATGCCTAATCTAAGTATGGTCTTCCCTTAACTATTTTGAAGCTGGGCTCCAAGGTAGGTTGTGGGAAGGAGGCCAACACGCAGCAGGCTAGGGCAGATTAACGATAACTTTTTTTGGGCTCCGATCACCCGATGCCTCCGGCACTGCAGAGATTGTGGCTCTGACGACTGCAAGGTCATCGTGTTAACCACCAAAGAGCAAGCCCCTCAAGCCAGGTGAGAAGGTTTTCCATAGATCTCTATCAACCTAGCTTAATGCAAGCTAGATCTAGGATGCTTAAAGCAAGAGTACTTAACAATTATTGAGATTGTGGCTCAAATTTTAGGGTTTTTAGAGGTTATAATTTAGAAACTTTTAGATCTGATCTATTTATTACAGCAGTGAATAACTAACAGATCAACAAGCTAATGAAGCTACAATCAATGCTTAGAACAGCGAAGAATAGGAAAATTTCACTGTAACTGAAAATTTTGAATTTTTGGCCCTTATTAAGTGTATGCTTCAAAAATTTCAGATCTGAAATCTTTAGTTATGCAGTAAATTCCAGCAAGCATAAAAATAGATCTAGGCTATATCTAGGGTGCCCAAGTGGCCAAAATTCATGAAAATGAAAATTTTTCAATTTTAAACAATTTTGACCATGTAGCATGTGATTTTAGGGCTTAATTGTTGTTGATTTAACTGTTGTAATAAAACAGAGATAAAACTAGGGTTTAGAGGTCAAACCCTAGGCCCAAGGCCTTGTAGATGCATTTGCCCAAGTGACCGAAAAAAGATTTATGAAGGACATAAGGACCAAGCTAGAAGCTTCAGGAAAGAAAGGTACTTTTGTTGGTTATTGTGAAAATTCTAAAGCTTATAGAATATATGTAACTAGTCAAAGGATGTTGTTTTTCCAAGATACTAGTGTCTAGGATAGGATCTTAAGTCACTAACGCTACCAAACCAAGTATCACAACAAGTCTACTTTGCACAATGGAATAATATACAACAGTATATCTACTTGCACAAAATATACACAACTTTTTACAAATTTTATACAGCCCAACTTCGTTATATTAACAAATTGATAATACAACAATTTAGGGCTCTCGTACCAGGGATAATGGCCCACATACATCCATTGATACAAGATATACAACAACTAGGGCTTGGTGTCTATCGTAATGACCACCAATCTACCCTGAAAAAAGTACTCTGACCATCTAGTTGACATAGAGCTCCTCACGGCTGTCTTGGTTGTACCCTGTACACATCTACTCGATCCTTCAGCTCCTGATCTGCAACATCTGCCTCTATCAATGCACCAAGTCCATTGGCCATTGAATCTCTGCTCCAATCTGCTCTCTCGTTGACTGTTAGTCCTTCAACGCATCAACACATCGAGACTCCTGTCAAGTTGTTCACAACTCTATTTGTGAACAACTCTCCAGTGCCCACTGCTGCTCCTCAACTACTCAGGGACTTCAACCCACTATAGTCTTCCTGTGTTGCTTCAATGAAGACTAACATAGGGCACGAAGTGTTGATTTCTGGTAGCATCAAATGTGCTCTAAGCCTCAAAATTTGCAGGGAGGCTTGGACACATGTATTCCACAAACCCAGCAATCGTTTTGGGAAATTCCACCCAGAATCAGTTTTATTAAAATAATTAATTATTTTTAATGGAGGCCTAAGTCTAAACTTAGGAAATTAAAATAATTAAAGGGTATTAATCTAACTGTGGGTGAAACTTCTAGAAGAAGACAAGGATCAAGCCAAAAATGATCCGATCCATTGATTAGGATCTAATTTGGGTCGTTGATTCTCAACTGGAGGATTATAAGAGGAGGCTTGAGGGACATTTGGAAAACACATCGAGTAGAGATCAGAAGATCAAATTTCTGAAGCACAGTGGTTGTCGGGAAGAGAATTCGAAGTGATCTTTTGCATTGAGGGGTAGAGATAGTTTCGGTTGGAGATTTCTTCTGATCCGGGAATACTTAGCAGAGGAGGCAAAAAGAGATATGGGAGAGGCAGCGTATAGACTTAGCTGGAAAGCGTAGGTTGACGCAGAGGCAGTGCAGAACCTTGAGGAGGTTTGTATTTCTGCTGGAGGAATCGATTTCTGAAGTCGGGGTGTGAGACCGGCAGGTGGAAATCAAAGTTCCTGGGAGGCAAATCGATCAGCAGAGCAAGTGACATTGTCCCTAGACACTGTGACACTGGGCTGACGCAGTGACTGCACAGAGGCAGCAAGGGGCAAGCCATTCTATGGCTGGATCAGTCGAGATTGCCTGTGATAGTGTGAGGTACTTCTCACTATTCTTCTGTCAATGATATTCTCTATACTAGATAGCCAGCAAGGCATCCAGAGATTGTATCTAGAAACTACTGCTTAATAATAAAACCCTCAGCTGTTGCACCGGTTTTCCCGCATTGGGTTTTTACGGGGACTTTTGTCCAAAAACAACGGTGTAATGTGTTGTGTATTTCTTTCTTGCTCAGTTTCTTATTTCCTCTTATAATTTAATTGGTGAAGTCTGCAGTGTATTAGTTTCGGTGTTTATTGTAGGAAACAATAAATAATTTGTTCAGTAATTAACAAATAGAGGAACTTAATCAATTGTTGCAATGGTGATTCGGTAATCGAATTTTCATACGAATGGATGCCACCTCTTCCTGGGAGACAAATCGATTAGCAAAGGGAGTGATGTTGTCCCTAGACGTTGTGACACAGGGCTAATGCAGTGACTGCGCAGAGGCAGCAAGAGGCAAGCCATTTTGTGGTTGGATCAGTCGGGATTGCCTGTGATAGTGTGAGGTACTTCTCACTATTCTTCTACCAATGATATTCTCTGTACTGGAGAGCCAGCAAGGCATCCAGAGATTGTATTCAGAATCTATTACTTAATAATAAAACCCTCAGCTGTTGCACTGGTTTTCCCGCATTGGGTTTTTTCGGGGACTTTTGTCCAAAAACAACGGTGTAATGTGTTGTGTATTTCTTTCTTGCTCAGTTTCTTGTTTCCGCTTATAATTTAATTGGTGAAGACTGCAATGTATTAGTTTCGGTGTTTACTGTAGGAAACAATAAATAATTTGTTCAGTAATTAACAAATAGAAGGAACTTAATCAGTTGCTGCAGTGGTGATTCGGGTAATCGAATTTTCACACAAAGGGTTGCCACCTCTCACTGCAAGATGTCCCTCTCCCACAATGAACACGAGCTAGGAGGACTTCCCTTCTTATGTTGTAGATGTCCTTCTACATAAGGCAAGTCTAGGGCTGCTCAAACTGCTCCTCACTTATCAGACCACCACTTCTAACAATCTCTTAGTCCATCAAGAAACGTGTTTCTTCGAGCTTGAAGCAAGCCTCTACAATCCTCCAAGTTGCTCTTTAGGTTATTACAACTCTGCCACTCCTAGGAGCCACCTTAGTCCATCAAGGTCACTGCACTTAGGGCTCCAACTTGGTCCACTTTCACGCTGCCCTCCAATAGTCCACGAGTGTTCAATACAACTTTGAAGATGTTGCCCTTTGATTTGCAATAGAGGATTTATTGCAAAGATTTGGGTTGTCCTCTTCTAGGACACTACATCCACCTACAAATGACATCAACTCAAGAGGACAAACATACCTTTCTTTTGCAAACTTTTGTTGCTCCTCTTGACATGACAAATAAGCTATTGTTGATGTCATGTCCACAAATTGTCCAACCTTTCTTGCTCAGTTTCTTGTTTCCGCTTATAATTTAATTGGTGAAGACTGCAGTGCATTAGTTTCGGTGTTTACTGTAGGAAACGGTAAATAATTTGTTCAGTACTTAACAAATAGAAGGAACTTAATCAGTTGTTGCAGTGGTGATTCAGGTAATCGAATTTTCACACAAAGGGTTGCCACCTCTCACTGCAAGATGTCCTTCTCCCACAATGAACACGAGCTAGGAGGACTTCCCTTCTTATGTTGTAGATGTCCTTCTACATAAGGCAAGTCTAGGGCTGCTCAAACTGCTCCTCACTTATCAGACCACCACTTCTAACAATCTCTTAGTCCATCAAGAAACTTGTTTCTTCGAGCTTGAAGCAAGCCTCTACAATCCTCCAAGTTGTTCTTTAGGCTATTACAACTCTGCCACTCCTAGGAGCCACCTTAGCCCATCAAGGTCACTGCACTTAGGGCTCCAACTTGGTCCACTTTCACGCTGCCCTCCAATAGTCCACGAGTGTTCAATACAACTTTGAAGATGTTGCCCTTTGTTTTGCAATAGAGGATTTATTGCAAAGATTTGGGTTGTCCTCTTCTAGGACACTACATCCACCTGCAAATGACATCAACTCAAGAGGACAAACATACCTTTCTTTTGCAAACTTTTGTTGCTCCTCTTGACATGACAAATAAGCTATTGTTGATGTCATGTCCACAAATTGTCCAACCTAGACTACCATCCTCTAGCATCAAATCTCAACACAAATACATAAAAAACATACCTCTCCATTCTTCAAGGGTTGTGTTATGAATATAATTCATATAAAAATAATAAATATAAATATAAATATAATAATAATAAATAATAATTAATTAACTAATGGTTAGTTAGTTAGAAATGAAGAGGCATGTCTTAGAGACATGACCATTCATGAAATGGCACATGCCTAGGGTATATAAGCAGGCCCTCATTCTCATTTGTAGTCATCTCATATCAATTCTTATACAATAATCAATATGCAGTTCATGTCTTACAATGGACATTTATGTCTTTGAGGTATTTTAAAGATTTCCGCTGCATATATGACTTTTGGTCGTTACATTGGTATCAGAGCCACGTTGGCAGATCCCGACCTTTGGCCATCAACTTTTTCGTCGCAATTAAAGCGTTTAGCAATACGAGTTGGAGTTTCTCCATTTTCAGCCAGGCCTTGGCCACTTACAAACAAAAAAAAATGGTAAAAAATTTATAAAACAAAAGAGTTAAAAGAAAACAAAAGTCATTTAATTAAAAAAAAAAAGCCCTTTGGCCATTGACATTTTAATGATTCTAGTAAAAAAAAATAGTCTGATGTAAATTTTGAAGGAGAACATTCATATATTTAAAAAACTTCTACATTATTGATAAAAAGTGCATAATAAAGTCAAAAGAGAATATTTCCAAATATCTTTAAAATTATGCATAAGAGAAGGAAGAGTAGATAAGATTATCTTGATTCTTCATTAATTGGTTTACAAGCTCGTGGTTTTAGCAACCCATGGTAATTGCCCATGGTATTTTCAAGGTAAAAGAAGAACAAAAGGAGTACAAAATATCTTTATGTGAATGGTAAGTTTTACTTTTTACGTGAAGAAAATTAACAGAGTCAAAGGCACATAAGTGGACATATATTTTATAGTATACCCCAAAAAGGTGAATAGACACGTTTCACTAGGGTTGTAACTTTTCAAAAAAAAAAGATATATAAAGAGAAGTATTATATTATAAATGGGGATTTTAAAGAAAAGTTCAAGTCATAAAATTATTGAAAATATATATAAGTATAAAGCGGGTATTATTATAAAAAGTTACTTAAAAGATCCATATATTAGAGTTTAAAAAGGGTTAAATCTAGAACTATAAAGCGACATAAAGATTACAAGTTATAACAAAGGAAGAGTACTTTTTAAAAGCATTATAATAAATATAAGGTGCAGTTTAATTAAATAGTAGAGCTATATTAACTTTTTTTAAAGTGGGAAAAAAATATATAACTAAGGAAAATAAAAGTTAAAGAAATTATAAAGGTGCTCAAGTTTATCACTAAGTTGCATGAAACGTTGAAACGTTTCAGAGTTTCTGAAACAGGTACGTTTAGAAACGTCACCTCCCCAAAATGGAAACGTTAGCCGAAATGTCATATATATATATATATATATATATATATAGTGAATAACACATTATCTTGCAAGTAAAAAGGGAGTAAGACCCATAGATGACAATTTAGAAGGAAAACCAAGTCTATATTAACTCTCATAGATGATTACATGATGGTCGAGTTTCGGTCGAGTTTCGGCCGAGTCTCGGAGTTTCGGGTGCAGGTACGGCCCGATACACTAGGTTCCTAGAATTTTCGTGCAACGTAGGTTTATCAAATAAAAAGGCACTTATTTTAAAGAAGAAGTCCATTTTCGAAGAAAAAAGTGAATGGAGTCTAATTCGAAGATGAACAAAGAAACTATGGATTCCATATATAACTCTACATTTTGGACCAGATGTCCATTTTATTGAACAAAAGATCAATGTTTATCGATTTTTTAAAATCGCACAATACCTTGTCCAAAATGTCGAAGATTGTTCACTTTAAAAGAATATCAAGATAACGACCAGACATAAATTAAAAGATTAAAAGAAGAAATCACAAAACTTCAACAAAAAAACAAAGCATCAGAAAAGAAATATAAAAATCTCGAAGATCTCGAAGATCAATGTCATGAAAAATCAACAGAAAGCAACAAAGAAATTTGGTGTTTATGGGCCACAATGAGAAATTACTTTCACAGATAAAAAAAGTCCAAGGTTGAGAAACAAAGACTAAAACAGGAAAAAGAAAGTTCAGATCAAAGAACTAAAGGAGAATCTATCAGAAAAACAAAAAGAAAATTTGTGCCTAAAAACCCTTAATCAAAAATTATTAGAGCAAATCAGAAATTTGAATGATAAAGAGAAAGATACTAAGGACAAAGTCAACAATTCAAAAAATGGCAAACTTTCACGTCTAAGGAATCATAACCAAGCCTTACTTACGCAAATAAAGAAGCTTAAAAGTGACAAGAAATCACTAAATGACAAGTTAAAACAACTTTAAGTAGTATCGAAGTCTCCAATCATTTCAGTCCAAGTTGAAGATAAAGAAACAAACACTGATCTAGTCAAAATCGTAACTCAAGTAGAGGATAAACCTACTAAAGTGAACAAACATGCAGAAGTTGCAGTTCAAACGATGGACATTCCTAATGATGATTCGGTAGCCAACTCAACAACAACAATACCTGAAGGACATTAGGAAACAATCACTAACATGATAAGGGAAAGTCCAACCAGAAGAACTATTTATCGACATCAGAATCACAAGAGCGGACTTTTGAATCAATCTATGTACCAGTATCGCTCAGAACATAACCGACAAATTTATGTCCCCAAGAATATTAAAGTTTGTAAAATCCATTCCTATGATAACTACTCATCACAAATTCACAAATTTCTAGAGATCAAAAGATTCCGCAGAAGATTAATCTAGGATGGTCTGATCCGTTCTCAGTACGACAATTTTGTCTATCACTCGGAGCTTCATATCATCTTGTATCAACGAAGATGAAAGTTGAGAGACGCGAAGATATTCTCAGTATGCTTTGAGGACAAAGCTTCTTCAAGAGAGAGGCAATGTTATGAATATAATTCATAAAAAAATAATAAATATAAATATAAATATAATAATAATAAATAATAATTAATTAACTAATGGTTAGTTAGTTAATAATGAAGAGGCATGTCTTAGAGACATGACCATCCATGAAAGGAAACCTGCCTAGGGTATATAAGTCGGCCCTCATTCTCATTTGTAATCATCTCATATCTCATATCAAATCCTATACAATAATCAATATGCAGTTACATGTCTTACAATGGACATTTATGTCTTTGAAGTATTTTAAAGATTACCGTTGCATATACGAATTTTGGTCATTACAAGTTGGGGTCTTCTAGTTGCAATACTGGTCACTGGTTAGGGCTTGTTAGCAGCGTGCTACAACACCATTTTCTCCACCTTCAGACCTACTCCAAGATTGCGGCCTCCCTCCAACAGTCTTTGCTCCTCTTCGTTGCTTGTCCTAGGCTTGTTACCAACCCACAAACACAAGACCCAACCTCATGTGCAAGATATATAAGGCCTGCGACCTCCTGCCAGCCTTTCGGCCCCTTGTATAAGTGGATCTAGACCTGCAGCCCACCTGTAGCAGCCTCCAAGGTATGTGGCCTGCTCTTAGGAGAGACAACCCACCACAATTATGCCAAAACACCATACAGATCTGCCCTCAAGCAATGCGGCAGCCTTCCTGCTTCTAACTCAAACTTGTTAGAGACAAATAAGCCCGACCAAATAGTCCAAACCTCATTCGTCCTCTTTGTATTGAGCTCGGGTCCCTCAGATGTATTACATATGAGAAAGATGCACTTAGATATGTCTTATGCCTCCACACATGATCTCCTTTTATACTTTTCTCATGTGCAACATCTAGCCCACTCTTGGGCTCTCCAACAACAAGGCCGACTTGTTTTATCGTGCACAAACCCACATATAAACTTCAAAAATTAATATCTTGACTACTAGACCTCAGATTTGAGTGATTTTTGATGCCTTAGGTTGCTCTAGAGATCCTCTATCACCTCAAATCATCACATGTCAAAATATCCACATGGATTCACACCCATAAGCTTAGGTGCAAATCCCATACCTCGGGTTTCAAACCAACAAAGTGCTTTTGTGGCGCTCTAACCTCCAAACCCCAAACCCTAGGACTTGCAGTACCTCCTAAGCTACAAATATCAACAAAGGAATATAGAGTTTAGCAGGGATGTGATATTTTATGAAGATGTTGCCCTTGGGAAAGCAAGGGACACTCCTCCCCCTACCAATATTGGAAGAAGGGATGATGCCATGGATGAACAAGAAGAGCCTCCTATGCCTGAGCTAGAGCCTGATCTTGTTGATGATCCCATGGAACCCATGGACCCCTTGGATCCCCCTCCATGTGATCCTCCTACTAGGAAGAGACCATTATGGCTTCGTGACACTCTACAGGATGTTGAGAGACATGTTGTTGCAAGAGGAACCTTCAGGGAAAGCAAGAATCCATGTCGATACCAGGGATATGTTGTAGCTATGAGCAACATTATACAATTTGAACCATGAACCTTTAAACAAGCAGTGAAAGAACAAGTACAGAAGGATGTTGTGGCCGAAGAATATGAGTCCACCATGACGAATCATGTGTGGGAAGTGGTTCCAAGACCCGAAGGGAAATCTGTTGTGACTTCAAAGTGGATCTACAAAATCAAGCATGGTGTCAACAGAAGTGTTGAAAAGTACAAAGCGAGGTTCGTGGCTGGAGGATTCTCTTAGAAAGAGAGAAAGGACTATGATAAGATCTATGCGTTAGCTGCCCGATATACTCCCATCCGATCTATCATTACTCTTGTTGCTAGCCAGGGATGGCCACTTCACTAAATGGATGTGAAGACTGCATTTCTACATGGTATTCTCAAGGAAGAGGTATACTTGAAGCAACCACAGGGCATTGAAGAGCATGACAAGAAGACTCATGTGTGTAGGCTAAATAAAGTGCTTTATGGATTAAAGCAAGCCCCAAAGGCTTGGTATGCCCACATTGATAGCTACCTAATGAAGTGTAATGTCCCAAATGGGATATTTTGCTAACTTTGCAGAAATCTAGCTTAACCAAAATTTCTCTATAAAATAACCATCCAATTAACAGAAGATTGTCATGTAAAATAGAACAAATAGAGTGCATACAATTCAATAACACAATAAGCAGAAATAATCTTAGCTTTTATGATAATAGAAATTGGGTTTACATGTTGATATAGTAAAATAGCTGAGATGGAAAAATGGCCTCAAGAATCTGCTCCAATGTTGTGCTGGCCCTCCAAAACTGAACTGAAATGTCACTGTTGAGCTCTCCTGTGAATTTTGGATGAATTCACCAAGGGGAGATGGGTACCCGCCTAATCTCACTGAATCACCTGAGGGTTTCCGTCCTGGGGCTACTGCTAAAGTAGAGAATCGGGTTCTCAACCTCTCTTACAAGAAGAAATATAAAATCTAAGATGTCCTCCAATGGCCTCCTCCTCTTTTATAGATCTGATGGACCCCTCTAAAACCTCCTATTATATTATTATTTTAATTTTCCCTCTTTTATTTCAATTAAAATATTCCTTTTAATGCGGGAAAAGGGTAAATTGGCCACCATGTCTCCTTAAGTCACTGAAACTCACATCTAACCATCACATCTTGTAGTGCTTCTCGTTCTGGTTCCAACAAGCTATTACACTAAGGCGTTCTATCAAGTATTCCTCACGGAATGCCACCTTAAGCGTAATTAATTGAGTCAGGCCCAATAATAACTCTGTTTTTTTTTAAGTTATGGGAATGCACCAAAACGAAAGGCAAACTGTGTGGATGATGGAATATACAAAGCGAATGCCATCGAACCTCATAGAAACTCCTCAAAACCCCTCCAAAGCCCATAGGCACATTGATGACACCAACCTGCACTTGTGACCTGCCTACCCCCAACTTTGAAAGTCCATCCTAACCATGTCATAAGGAACACCAAAAAAAGGAACATTACAAATCCTCCCGCCCCAAGATTGCTTTCCCTCAAGCAATCCAAACCTGTGGACCAATCTGGTGGCCCAACACAACTGAGACCCAATGCCCGAATCCCATATGAACCATTGGGTGATGCTCTGCCTCTGTGTAAACCCACCATGAACGGACCCCTTAATGCCCGGATCCTAGACCAATCTCTGACTGAACCTGTCATCAACAAATTCTCTTGGATCCCAATACCACCAAGAACAAGTATCAAGGCTCCATGGCTCTCGTTGTGCTATAACTCCAACCATGAGTGTTTCTCCATCCACCGCGTACCAACTCATCACCTCTCTCCAATCCAACCCTTAGCATAAACCAAGATCAATCTCACCATGTTGATGTTGTGTTGAAATACTGATGAGTGGCCAGCCTACATCTTGTTGCCAACTTAAGTATGTAATATCCCTCACCTCTAAGGGCTACTGCAGTACAATGCTTCTCACTAAAAATGATACTCCATCAATAGGGTAGCAGCTCATGATCTCTTGCCAATCCAATGCATGGACACATGTGTAAGGAACAAGTCTACTAAGTTTATATGAGTCCCTGCTCAACTGATGATGCTCTATCTAGTCAATCAACTGGTTTTGTCTAAGGAAACCTACCCCTTTCTCTATAATGGGCAAAAGTGGGCAAATTGTGGTGCAAGCCATGTCTATGTACTCCTGGAGAGGGTTGCTACCTGAAAAGGTTGCAGCCTTGTTGGCTGCTACTACAATTGTTTGCACCCCATCAATGGGTAGACCCAAAGATGGATGCACTGCCAACTCCCTCGTCTAATGGGGAGCTCCATGCTCCTCTAGTCCACCAATCTCCTACAAAAATGTCCAGTCAAACTCCAGCGCCTCTTGATGACAAGTGTTTATAAATATTGCCACCCTGGTAGTTGTTTGTATATTTATCTGCTCCTCATCAATGGTTGACCCAAAAGGTGGTTGCTCATCCTCCTCAATCACGGGCTCAATATGAACCTCCAACTGTCTCTCTTCAAAAGGCTCATCATGCATACTGTGCACATCATCCTCCCCAGCTAACTCATGCTCCACCATATGTTGCTCACATTGAATCATCATTGGTGACTCACCATCCTGAATGTCTCCCATAGGTTCTCATCATACACATCGGAATATAAATCAAGCTTGTTGTCAACAACTCCACATGACTCATGCTCCTTAGAGGCATCCTCGTATGAACCCATGGACTCATCCAAAGAAGAATCCTCACCCTAAAAGTCAAAAGGAATCTTCTTCTGCTCTACCTCTGCCATCTCCTCCATATCACTCAAGCATGAGTGATTAGGCCCCCAAGGTTCCTTGCAGATGAAGCAAATACCCTTCCTCCTCAACTCATTCTTGTTGCATGATCCACCAAACCTGAGAAACTATAGCATCATCAACATCTTGCTTTTGTGCAGGCTTCCAAAGAGAACTTGATGTTGTTGTCCCACTTGATTTATTTCTTTTTCGCTGAGATGAACTTTCGATGCCAACCATACTTGATGAAAGTGAGGAAAAGGAGTTATAATTCATTGCAATTTCTATTTGAACACGCTGCATTTTGTTTTCTTTCACCTGCTTGGCATTTTTCATTTTGTCATAATCTTTTTCAAGTATCTCCTTGAGCTTTGAAGGCACCTTCTTGCAACCATCAACACCGCCTCCTTTACCATTAGAGACAGACAACAAGTGGTTCATCACTCTAGTTAAAGACCCAACAAACTCATCATTACATAATTTTCATTTCAGATGTCTCCCATGAGACCCATCCAATTTATCCACATATTTCCATGCTTCTGTTGTTGATTTTGGAGGTGCCATTGCCAATATTTCTGCATTTGTTTTGCATACTATGATTAAAATTATGAATAAATGATAAAATAATAAAATTCAAATATAAATAAAACTTGATAAGTGTGCAAATGCAAAGAGTTTAAACGTTTTAAGTTTTTGAATTTAACTAGAATTCACTTTTATTACTATATATGACAACTTAATTTTTAAAGAAATCACAACTTTACATTATCTAAATCACATTTTAAATATATAAATTAATACAACATACTCAAAAATCTTCAATCTCCAAAACTTTTTCATTATACAATTTTAACAACTAAAATTTACAATTCTAAAATTTCTAACTAAATTTTAAATAAAACTAATAAAAAACATATAAAATTTTAAAAACGAAACATTTCAATTACAATAATACTTATTCATATTAAGTTATGTAAAAATACACAAAGAGTAGCAAAGCCAACATAAATATAATATTGAGCCCATAAAATATATTGTTGTCACTTATTTTTTTATATTAAAAAATTAAACTTTTAAATGATACTTCAAAAACTATTTTAACATTCAAATCTCCTTCATAGAGTTATTATAATTATTTTTTATACTCTAGGAAAAGGATATGAATATCAAAATAATTTTTAAAAGTATTATTTGAAAATAACCAGATTTGAATATTAAAATAGTTTTTAAAAGTATTATTTGAAAATAACAAATGCCAAATGCCAAATTTGAATATTAAAATAGTTTTTAAAAGTATCATTTGAAAATAACAAATACCCAAATTTGAATATTAAAATAGTTTTTAAAAGTATCATTTAAAAATAACAAATGCCAAATTCCAAGCTCCAGGCTCTAGCTACATTTGCAATCAGTTTTTTCTATATTGTATAACGAATATATAAATGCGTGTATACGCGCTTTTCTCAAAGCCAACCAGCGTATACATCTGCAAATATTAATTCATAATTTTGCAGCTATTCCAGACTTCAGTTATACCCAGATCATAATATTTACAGAATAACACATGCCTCAGTGTTCAGATCTAGACTATACATGATCAAACCACATAATGATAATTCATTTCAAGCCTTAAGATCCCGATCGAATGTCTTGTGTTAACGCAGCCGCAGCAGCCTCACGTAGCAGCTCACGGCAGCCCTAAACGCAGCAGCACGCAGCTGCCCTCAGTGGCCTCTTGCTGCTAAGGATCGATCAACATGGAATCATCAGAGGACGAAGAGCCTCCCTCAGATAACCAGCGAGAAAATGAAGGAACGGCAAAAGCTTTCGCCTCTCTCATTCTGCAATGGGTCTCACAAAAATCCAACCATCAGCCACCAAGTTTGTTAAAAGATTGGAAGACATCCCGGAAATATCGAGCTCTTCCTTATAAAGCAGCACTCTCCCTAGCGAAACATGGATTAGTTGGGTAGTTTACAGGGTTATGGCCATCGCCCAAAACGGTACAAAAATGGGTAGAAAGGAACTGGTCTGCAACAATAAACGGAAAAATCTCAATCAGGTTTTGTGGAAGAGGATACTACACCTTCCACTTTGAAACCAAGGAGGATCGAGATCTAATATTTAGGAATGGCCCGTACTTTATGGATACAAGGGGTTTGTATCTAAACAGATGGACGTCGGATTTCGACCCAGAAATGGATATACCCAATGTCGTTCCCGTTTGGGTCAGATTGCCGCATCTTCCCCTCCACTGTTGGGGAGACGATTCAGTTAAAGCCATAGGAAATGCAGTTGGGAAATACATAGACAGGTGTGAGCCAAAGGAAAACATGCACGCATGTGCCAGAATCTGTGTAGAGGTGGATCTAGGAAAAGGGCTTCCAGAAGCCATCAAAATCAAAGTGGATCAGTGGACGCATATACAACAGCTGGACTATGAACAAATCCCCTTCAAATGCAAGGTATGTCATGAATATGGTCATTTTGCTAATAGATGTACAAAAAAAAAGATAATGAAAACGAAAAGATTGAAGACCCGGAAAACAAATGGGAACAGGTCAAAAGAAAGAAGGCAGTCCATAAACAACCAAATCCTTCTTCTACGCAGCCCTCCATATCCTCTGAGCTCCATCCTCTACCACCAAAAGCTAACAACAATTCTCTTGCTAGCCTCAATCCTTTTGAGCCACTGGATCCCTCTGTCCCCCCATCCCCCGGACCCAGATCCAGATCCCCTCATCACACTCCCTCCCCCCCCAGTAGACAGAATCCTAACTAGAAAGCAATCAAAGGAAGCTCTCCCAAATGTAGAAAATAAAAAAAAAACAGGAAGAAAGACAAACAAAGAGCTGAGGGATGAAGCAACAACAAAGGAAATGGCATTAGGAACGCAGCAACCTATGGAAACCTTCTTAGGAAGGAACACAGGAAACAACGAAAAAAGGCAGCAAAGAGGGAAAGGAGCCATGCACCACCCAACAAGCAAATAATGATAGTGGTCTCCTGGAATTGCCGAGGATTGGGATCATCCGTCAAAGAAAATGCCACAAGAGACATTCTGGCAAAAGAAAACCCAGACATCCTTATGATTTAGGAGACAAAAACAAATAGCCAAGAAACTGAAAATATCAAAAAAAAATTCAGAAATTATGAAGGTGAAGCAATACAGGCAATAGGAGCATCAGGAGGTATCTGCACAATATGGAAGAAAGGAATATGGGAATTAATACACTACAAAAAAGAACAACACTAGATACAAACGGATCTAATGCAAATCAGTACAAAAGAGAAGTATAGTGTCATCAATATATATGTCCCAAACCACTACAAGGAAAAAGAGCAATGCTGGGCCACCATAAAAGAAGCACTAAAATAAACGCAAATAGGAAAAATAATTCTAGGAGACTTAAATTTGGTAAGAAGTATAGAAGAAAAATTTGGAGGCATATATCACACAGACCCATCCAGGGATGCACTAGAAGAAATAATGGAACAACACAATTTGTTAGACATTCCCCCAAGCAACGGGAAATACACCTGGAGCAATAAAAGAGTGGGCAAAAGCAACATAAAAGAAAGGTTGGACAGAATCCTGATACAAGAAAACATAGCAGCAGCGTACAGTGCCATTAAAACAAAAATCATTCACACCACGACATCTGACCATAAACCGGTGGCAATAGTCATGGGCAAAATGGAAAATCAAGGACCACTCCCATTTAGATACAGCTCAATTTTGGACAGCAATATAGAAATCAATGAATTAATTAATGAAGCATGGGAGCCAAGAGTATTAGGATCACCACAATATATTTGGGAGACAAAACTAAAAAATGCAAGAATCAAGTTAAAGGAATGGGCAAGAGCAAATGAAATTAAGAAAAAAATTACAGCAGAGAATGGACAGCATGCAAATTGAAAAAGAAGGCAGAGAAGAAGGCAAGCAAGATTATCTAAGAGAAAAGGAAATCTTTTGGGAAATATACAGGGAAAACAGGAAAGAAGAAGAAGAGGTTAGACTGAAATCCAGAAGCCTGTGGCTCAAGGCAGGGGATAAAAATACATCTTTTTTCCATAACTCAATGAAGATTAGAAGAGCAAGAAATCAAATAGAAAAAATCCAAGTGGAAAATCAAGAGGTCAAAGGTGCGAAGGAATTTAAAAAAGCAGCCCACAAGCACTTTAAAAATTTACTGTCAGCAAAAGAAGAAATGGTTGAATATGAAGATTTCCTTCAGCACACAATAAAAAAAAAGAGATCAAAATGCAGAAATGTGTAAAGAAATTACAGAAGAAGAGGTAGTGGCGGCTATATGGAGCCTGCATCCAGATAAAGCCCCAGGGCCCGACGGATTTACAATAGCATTCTTCAGATCTCATTGGTATACAATCAGAAAAGATTTCTTAAGAATGGTGAAGAATGTTTTCAAAAAAAAAAATAGGAAGCAACACAAAATCCTCCTACCTCGCCCTAGTCCCAAAGGAGTCAAATCCCTCCACCTTCAACAGGTATCGCCCTATATCTCTGTGCAATTCCTCTTATAAGATAATAACAAAAATAATTGCAAATAGAATCAAGGAAGTGCTACCAATAATCATATCTGAAAATCAAGGAGGATTTGTGCCCAACAGGCAAATCATAGATAATGTAATTATTGTACAGGAAGTTGTACACTCTAGTATGCTAAGGCAAGAAAAAAGCATAATAATTAAATTAGATATGGCAAATGCATTTGATAGGGTCAACCATCCATATCTCATGGTTGTTCTTCAGAAACTGGGTTTCTCAAGAGAAATAATAGAAGTCATCCAGGCATGCATCTCCAGCCCTTGGATTGCCCCCCTCATAAATGGAAGGCCAAGTGAATTTTTTCAAAGCACAAGAGAACTCAGGCAAGGATGCCCTCTCTCTCCTTTCCTATATATTATAATGGCTGAAACTATAAGCAGAGCTTTGGAAAAACAAAGAAAAGGAAGAAACATTACAAGGCTCAGAATAGCAAAAAGAGTAAAAACAATCAACCACTCACTTTTTACGGATGACACCCTGCTGCTGGGAGGGGCATCAACAATAATAGCAAGAAGGTTCAAAAAAATTTAGATGATTTTTTACAGGTTTCAGGTGGGCTTCTAAATAACACAAAATGCAGAATATATGGATGGAACACCCCCCCAGAATCATGTAAAGGATTTCACAAATATTAGAAATCTCAGTACAGGAAAATGGACCCATTTCTTTTATCTGGGACTTCCAATCTCAAAAGGGAACATGAAGGCAGAAATATGGACTAAGCAGATTGAAAAAATGAAAAACAAAATTCAGAGTTGGGGTATGATGTGGTTAAATTTGGCAAGAAGGGTTATTTTAATCAAAGCACTCCTTGCAACACCACCTGTCTACCAATATGCAATAATCATGGCACTATCAAGTGCACACAAACAAATGGAGTTAATCTTAAGAAGCTTTCTATGGCAGGGGGGGACAAGAAAATAAAAAATTCAGCCTGGTGAGGTGGGAGCAAGTATTGCTACCTTACGAACAAGGAGGCCTTTCTATACGGATACCTAGACTCATGAACGCGACCCTGGGAATGAAGATAGTATGGAGATTGATCACGGGAAAAGAGAGTTGGTGGAAAAAAACTCTCATCTCAAAATACATGGATGGTTGAATGGAAAGATTGCTCAATGGAAATATCCCAACAAGACAATGTACCCAAGCTTGGAAGCTAGTAAAAAAAACAATTCCTCTAATGAGTAGCTACATCTCTAAAACCCCAGGCAATGGAAAAACAATATCGATATGGGAGGACAGAATCAGGGGAAAAGAACCACTGAAGACTCATCCAGAAATAGAAGGCATCCAAGAGTGGATGAAAGGAAAAGGTATTAACACTTCATTCTCAATTTCTCTATGGAACCAAAAGGATTGGCAAGACTGGAAACTCTCAACAATACCTGCAAATCTAGAAGGGCAATGGAGCAAAATTAGGCAACTCCTAAAAGAGGCAGCACCAATCAACTATGATGAAGAAGATGGATACCTCTGGGATCCTAGTGGCGGGCATTATACAGTCAAGACGGGATACAAAATCCTATAAGAACAACCAAACCAACAAGATTGGGACCCTTGGAAAATAGCCTGGAAATCTGAAAGCTTGCCTAAGATCAAAATGTTCATCTGGACTCTTTTAAAAGGGAAGGTTTTAACCAGTGAAGAATTTTAAAAAAAGGTTTCCAAGGTCCATCAAGATGTCCATTATGCCAATAGGCTGAAGAAAACATTCAACATTTATTTCAAGAATGCATTTTTTCCAAAGAATGTTGGCAACAGCTTATAAGCCCCCTGGAAATAAGAATAAATTTTGAAAAGCCGTTGTCGGACTTTCTACAAACTCTAGAGAAGGCCTCTCCATATACAACAAAGAAGAAAGTCACTATTCAAAGAACATGGAAATGCATCCCAACAGTACTATGCTAGCAAATTTGGTTGACAAGAAATAAGTGCATCTTCAAAAACCAAACTCCAAGAATAGGGAAAACTCTATCAAAAAAGTGGGGATTAACTTCTGAAATCCTCAACGCTAAAGGAACAACACCAACAGATCACAACATTCTACAACAAGAAGAGCGAGATTGACTCAGCAAAGCCATAATAAATAACAATGGACAAAAAGGACAAAGGAAAGCAAACTCAGGAAATATTTGGAAAATAAGAATGAGCGAAGAGGAACTAGAAATTTGGAAAAAAAATCAGAGCAGATACTGCCTCTACTTTGATGGGGCCTCAAAGCATAATCTGGGAAAGGCAGGGGCAGGGGGATTAATCCTTGATCCTAATGGGAGAGAAATTGTCACATATGAATGGGGACTTGGACAAATCTCAAATAATAACGTTGAAGCATACAGCCTGTTGATGGGATCAAGAATGATCAAAAAAAGAGAAATACAAAATCCTATAATAATAGGAGACTCGGCTATAATAATAGAGGCAATGGCACGAAATAAAAGCCCAAGTAATGAGTTCATGAACAGAATTCTCAGAAGAATTAGGGAGAACCTTGAAGACTCTGGCGATGTAATCTTCAGACATGTCTTGAGAACACATAATCAACATGCAGATTATTATGCAAATCAACTAGTGGAAAAAATTGAAGGGAATATCCGTGAAAATCAGGAGGAATATCACAACTCAGTCCCTTAATAATCAGCAAAAGATCATAAGTATGAGGATCCCCAAAAATAAGGAACAAAGCACAATGATAAAAGAAACAAAAAATAAATCAATAGTCAAAAATCATCAAAGGACACTCCACTACAGACAAAGGCAGAAAGTCACGAGAATGCAATGGAAACAACTCAGTAGTTCAGAAATTCGCATGAGTATAGGAAGGCAGCAAGATTACAATCTTGGTTACGAGAATCATGCTGCAGACCACCCCATCGAAGGCAGTCACTAGAGTGCTCAGAAATGCTATAAAAGCAGAAGGAAATCAAATATTTCAAGCAAGTGTTTCATGCAAATTTGTGCTCACGCAGAGTTTCTCTGCTCCCCAGTTCAGCGATCAGGGTCGTCGCCCTCTCCAAGCCCTTCGTGCAAATCTATTACCTTCCCTGCCTCTCTGCGAATTAATTCGCATGGAGCGGAGTATTCATATCGCATCGGCGGATTGTTAAAAGGGAGAGAGAGTCGTCTGATCGATAGATCAACAGATCTAACGGTCATCGCATGGGGAAGGCACGCGGAAGATAGCCAGCAAAAAGGTGGTTTTTATACAGGAAATGGTATTTCGGGCGAGCAAAAAGTAGTAAGTGGTAATTCGGATTGGGCACCCAATTCCATTAACTACTCGACACGTAGTAGCGGAGGAGAGAGGAAAAACAGTTTTTCGGTCGAGTAACCAACATGCAAGTGGTCCACCCGAAATCACTGTCGGTTGTCGGATCCAGTGGTGATGATCAACGGTGGAGGATTGTCGATCATTTTGTTGACCGAGTGAAGTCACTACCGTCGGATCTAAAATCAGATCAATGGCAGAGAGTTAGATTCGATGGAGTGATGGAGGACAGAGATCAAAGCGGCGCAGGGAAATGCGATGAAGTATGGACCGTTGGATCAGAGAGCTGGCAGGGAATGAATGTGCCGATATATGATGGGTCGATACTCCGATGGCTGATGAAGCGTCGATCGGAGATTGGAGAATACAAAGGAGCAGTGCTCCCTCGGAAGGCATTAGGCAAAACTTGACCTCAGTTCTATTATGTCACATTCAGAATAGCAGTCAGGAAAGTGCAGAACAAAAGAAGCGTGGACAGCAACAGTGAAGGAAGTAGTCTCAGGCAAAATAAGACTCAGGAAGCATGGCGATGTAGAAAGAAGAGATCATGGATCTAAAAACCAAATGCAAGCATCTAGAAGAAGCAGTGGCATACTACAAAAATAATACAATGAGCATTGAAGGAGAGAACTCGGTCAATTACGACAAGAAGAACCAGCCAACTCAGGAACAAACAGTCTACAAGCCATGAAGAAGTTACAGTGAATCTATGATTTGTAAATTTACTCTCCTAGTAAGTTAGTTTGTTAGGCAGTATTCAAGAATAGGCATAAAAATTCATGAAATTTTGAACTCAAGCATAGGAGATGGGACTGCGCTCCCATCTCATTGCTCAGTTTACTATCATACTAAAGTCGATTGTAATAGGAGCTTGCTCCAACACAGCTTTTGGTAATATATCAACTATCCGACCTTGTTAAAAAAAATGAATATATAAATTTATGATAAATATTAAAAACTAATTTTCAATTTTTTAATTAGTTATATTAAATAGCGTCATATTTTTTTTTTTCTAAATAAGACTGAGCTATTATATTACAGCAAGAGCAAAAATTACATCAGCAGTATTACAACAGGGCCGAGGCCCTGTAAAACTTGTCCTGGGACAGACAATAGACTCAGGAGTATTCATTCCAGGATTACAAAAGAGTGAAACCAGAGCGACACTCATGTAACCGACACATGGACTGAAGCACAAGGAAACTGAAACAACAGAAACACATGGAGGAAGAGACAATAGTAGATAACCGACACCATAACAGAGATGGACAGAGATACATAGTGACAAAGTGCAAACACATATATGATCGCGAAGGGAGCTGACAGAGAGAAAAATTCATGCTTTGAAACCTGGAGCGCGAGCTGGGCATGCTAATCTTCTTCAGTAGTTTGCGGTTCGTCCTCCATCTTGCAGCAGGGAGGCTGGTGGATGGCCTTACCAGCATTGCGCTGCACAGGTTCACTCGGGCCTGCTCCAGGATCTTGTACAGGCCTCAGCATATCAACGGCGGGAAATTCCATGTCCACTGTGGGTACAATCCCAGAAATACGCGGAGGGTTGGCACGAGGAGCCTCATCTTCACCCCATGGATTGCTGCAATGCTCCACTGAAACTGTTACGAAGAAAGTGGAATTGGACAAAGTGCATGGAAGGCGGTATCTTACCATTGGGTGCTCAGTGTGCCCACATTCCATTCTCTCTGGAAGTTCCGCCACTCTTCCTCTGCCCGAGGGCCTTCCCCTCGGTCGTCTGCGTTCAGGAGATTCTTCAATTGAGGAAGAGGGAGAAGGGGCTCTACCACTGTAGCTGCCACGCCGACTGGTTCCCCTTTGGCGTTCACGCTGCATACTTAAAATGAGCGGGTGGCGAGTGTGCTCACGCGGATTGTCCCTCTGAACCAGACTCCCAATCCTCCAACTAGACTGCGGATAGCAGGTTTGCAACACCGCCAATCTCCCAGGTTCGCAACCAGACTGCACGTATGCCCTCCAATTGCCCAAATCTATGGCCTCTAAACCATCACAGTCGCTCTCAGAGCCTGAATGAGAGCCGAAACAATGAGCCTCCGCCACTTCCCTCAAGACTAGAACAGGAGCAGACGAGAAATGCGAGAGAATGTCCGAGAACTTCCGGCTATGAAGCGCCATGTTCCGTTTCTCAAGGCGGACAGTAAATGTCGAAGGGACGCCTCTGCAATAAACCATATCTCTCCTCCTTAAATGCTGCATGCTGGTATAGTTATGGCGAGTCCTCCTAGTGTACGTGGCTTGTCCGGGCGGACACATGCCCTGCTGACAAGCCATGAGCCTTGTGTAGCAAACAACCACCCGCATCCGGGGATTAAATAGCGTCATATTATAAATGCCCAAAAGAAAATAATGTATATTAACTCGTTAATGGGAAAACATAAACACCAAACACGTCTGCAATGATCCACCAAACATGATAGTTAATAAATGAAGAGTTTATATCTTTCCTGTGCTTAATGTTTTTTGGATGGATGCTACTTATGTTATCTTGTGTGTTGCGTGGATGCAGATTCTGGATTCTCACATTCCTCCGGTGCAGCAACGTCTCCCCAAGTAGAGCCAGATGTTGACCACTTTGTGTCAACGACCCCATAGCAGTACACCCCCTTGTTTGCAAAAGGGATATCGCCTGATTGATGTACCTGTATCGTCCATTTATCATCATCAGCCTGATCATCATGTTATAATGTAAACCCATTATGCATGTATATAATGTAAATAATCTCAGCAGACCCGTCTCATGTATGTAACAACATGGGTAAACCTACCTTTCTAATGACGATCTCTTTTCTAGGAGGTTTTTCGTCTCACCGATTCATTTTCGCATAATCGGCAGAGTTTTTCCCTCCAGTATTACCCCAAAGCTGGAATGGATTTTGTCACTAGGATCTTAGGCAAGTTCTAGTGTTCTAGATCGAGTCTATGTAAAAGTGATTTGGGAATAATCCTAACTATTTGGTTAGATTATTTTATTACAAATTACTTTGTCTGCTGGATTATACTTGTGTCGCAAAAATGGGTAGTCTCTAAGAGTCTATTACAAATGGGTTTCCCCCCTTATGATGTAAAAAATATGTAAATCATGATGTAAAGTGTCTTGAGGGTTGGAAAAAATAATTTATTCCCTCATAAGTTAATTATTTAAATTTAAGTCCTAGGTAAATTTTAATTCTAAGTCCTAGGTAAATTTAAATTCGTCAGTCCAAAGTCAATTTTTTGGGGAAATTAACTCAAAAATTCTATTTTTGAGTTAATTAAAATGGCATTTAATTAAAAATTCGAATTTCCCCAAATATTTAAATATTTCGACAGATGAGATTAAAAAATATTTTAATCTTTATCAACGATCGAGATTTCTTTGACGAGGATCACTTAAACTAGTCGTCGGAGGATTCATCTTTAAATAGGAAGTCATTTGCCAGTTCATCAATCCGATCTCTGAGTCGTGTGCTTAGCAAGAAGCTCTTGTGTAATCTTTTTCTCGATAATAAAGAAAGACTTTGGGGTTAATTTATATTGATGTTACTCTTCATGGGAATACTGTAAGGTGTTTTATTTTCATGCATAGTTTTTTCTAAAGCCATTAATGATAGCTTCTGAAGAGTGATTTGAGTACAGATATCTTGCTCAGTCACTGGAGTTTGAATAATAATCTAAATTTTGAACATAATAGCAGGTATCTCTATTTGTCTAAGTTTTATTATTATTTTCTCGCTCTATTTTTATGGCTGGATCGATTTTTGTAGGAAAATCTTGATTTAGATCCTCGGGCGTTAGGGGAAGTTTTCAGTTGGACGAGCCAATTCTCGATCTGTGTTTCCTGAGGAGCCCAGCTAAATTAATCATGGGCTTATCATAGGATTTTTTTTGTTTTATTGATGCATAAGGGTTTGGAGCTAGTACCTCAATTCAAAATTTAAAAAAAAAAAAATTCTTAGCAGCATAATGATAGATCTGGCTACTTAGAGCCTTCAGTTTGTAAATATTCTATTTTTCTGACGTGGGTTTTTGGGGTTTTCAATTTCAATTGTATATCTGGTTCTGGGTGTTTTGTTTCTGTTATTGCAGGTACAGATTTGAAAGGAAAATTGTATTTGAAGCCAGATCTAGGCCCCGGAGGGTAAGATCTGGCCTCAATATCATTTTGTAGTGGCATTATTCTTTTTACAGTTCGAGGGCTTTAAAATTTTAAATCTGTGGATTTTATAAAGAAATCTGAAGCAGAAGTGTACTGGTTTGAAACTAAATTTTTCCAGGTTTGTTTTGGACTTTTTGAGGCTACCATTTGTTGCCTAGAAGCTTCTTTTTTTTCTGTTGCCTGGGGTTCTCCATCTGCCGCAAATTTCAAATTTTTTTATTTACTACATTGTCACAACTCCTCATCCCACTTCACATTTTGTTGCCAATCTTTTGCGTCCACTTCTTTCCGACAGTTCCCTCAACCTGCATTGTCATTCCTCTTCCGTTGTTGTCTGTGTTTTTGTCCACAACTGCTCCTTCAACCTGCAAATCAAAAAACGTAGCCTTGCTGCTTCCCGTCCCTCCATCGCTGCATATTCTTCTTCATCGCTTTCTCTTCGCGCGCCCTCTTTCCCTCACTACTCACTTGCGCGTGGATCCATTCACGTCCCAGCTGCTCCACAACCTCCGTGTGCTCCTCCCTTTCTTCCTGTGTGGGCTCCATTTCCCTCAAATCCCCGCATTCGCATCCCTCATCGCTACTCGCCTTGTAGCTCCTCTCCCTATCGACGTCCTTGTGTATCCTTTCGTTTCCTTGTTGCTCGCCCATCAACCTGCACACTAACCAAAGTTCATCACTGCAGCTCCAACCTCCCTCGCTCTCCTTCATGTATCCCTTCTCCTGCCACTGTCAAAGTCTGCCTGCATACAAACATAAAAATTCGATTTCCTTTTATTTCTTTGTTATGAGTTAGGTTTTGTCTTGTTTACTTCCATTTCATTTTTCCTTTTTTTAACTTTTCTTTAGGTTTTAGGTTTCTCATTAAATCATTTTATTTTATTTCTCTTTTTATATTTTTTATTTTTTACTTCGATTTGATTTTATTTTTTGTTTTACATTTTTTTTTATTTGTTTGATTTGGATTTTGATTTATGTTTTTGATTTCTTTTTCTTTTTTTTAAACATTTAAAAAACTTAAAAAAAAAAACTAAATTTTTCTTTCTAAATTTTGGTGACTTTGAAATTTGCTAATAAAATAAATCAAAAGGAGAATTTAAGCTTTCACAATTAAAAAATTATTTTTTTATGTGGCCTACGGCCCATAAAAATTTAAATTTAATAAAGCTCTTTTGATTTTTATTTTTTTGTCACATTCAAAATTTTGATTAAACATTTGCCACGTTAAATTTGCTTCAAGAGCTTAGCACATTAAAAATTTACCTAAAGGATAATTAAATTCTAATCTAAAGTTCCTTGGTATCTTTTTGTGTTAAGTGTAAAATTTTAAAGGAAGAATTTTGTGGTATTGATTTCTCTATTGTCAAGTGCGCTTAATAATCTTTTAAATCGCCTCTAAAGATTGACTATAGGAGAACAATAAATTTTTCCAGATCTAGGTCATTAAAGAAAAATCATTTAAATTCTAGGATTGTGAATTGCAGTGAATTGCTTAGCATGTGGATTTCATGGTTCTTCATGGTATTTAGATCTTTTGGAATTTAATTGCTTTACTATTTTTCATGTTAAGATCTTTGTTTCTTCTGAATAGCTTGATTGTGTTTCTTCAAGTAGGTTCGTGGTTAATTGAACATATAACGCACTGGTCTAAAAATCATTTCTATCTCGTGGTTGTGTTTTATTCATCTCAGTTAATCATAACTTGTCTCATTTTCATTAAGTTATTTAGCCTTAAGTCTCCTAGAGCCTGTGTTCCATAGGTTTCCTCCATCCATTTACCCGTAGGGACTACCCCCCTTGACTTGTCTAAGAGAGAGTCTAGACGGAGTGAGTAAGAATTAGAGTGACAGCCCTTACTCTAAGCGTTGTCGCGATGCCTGGACACTTTTTGCGACAACAGTTCCAACCGATTAGATACCTTGGTCAAGTATCTAATCTTTAGCATTGCGCATGCTATGACTCTTCATAGAACATATCACTTTGAGTTCATCCTTGTACCTACATATATATATATATATATATATATATATATATAATTATGAATACCTCCCTAGTTAAGAGGGAGTATTGAAGAATGTAACTAGTGTTGGTCTTCATAATTGTATTTGAGTCATGATGTAATATATTTGTCAAGAAAAATAAAACTATTATAAAAAGAAAATTTATTTTATTTTATGAGCATGGGTTTCATGCTTCTAGGTCAAGCCTCCATTGTAGGCTTTTAGGTTTGTCAAAAAATCAAAGTCATAGACCCTTCTTGGGCTTTGCATGTCAAGAAATGCAATTATTTTGTCATGATTTCCTCCACTATCAAGTCAGCCTACCCACAGTTGAAGTTAGCCTAATAATGGAGCCTCAAACCACTATATATAGCCATGAACTCGACCTTGTTTGAGAGAAAGAAAGAGATGATTCAATCTGCAATTTTAGAGAAAAGAAGAAAGTGTGAAATACTAAGGGAAGCCTCTATCCAATCATCAAAAGGACTAGCGAAGAAGACAAGAAGTCTAGCGAGAGAAGAGAGTCTGAAATTTTGTCAAATTCTATCACATGTGCAATGAGACTAAGATAATTGCAGGATCGAGCTCCAGGATTGCAGAGAAGGCCGAAATTTTGTTGAAGAGTTGATGTTGATTAAAGGAAGATTTTAATGAAATTTTGACTTGGAAGGTTGACTTGATGGTTGAAGGACAGTCTGTAAGATCTTGGTTGTCTCAATCTGATTTGAATCTACTAGAGTTTAACTAGGTTTTTCCCCTCCATAGGTGTAGAACCTGAAATTCGACAATTAAATCAGAGAATTTATTTTAAAAAAACATAATTGTGCAATTAGAAATTTAAACAGTATAAAGCCCTAATTTGAAATGTTACTCAGAGAATAACTGGAATTTTAAAGAAGAAGTTAAAATTTCAGGAGAATACCTGGTAATTACCAGTTGAAGGTGTTGTTGTTCCTGCTACCGTAGTTACCAAACCAACCTTTACCTCCCAGCCTATCTGGGGTCTACCTGTACGGTCCCCAGATCTAGAAGTCGAATCTTCTAGCCCCCATGACCATCGTTCCAAGAACAATTAGGCTCAATGTCTTCCTTTGATGGCTCCGTTGTAAGTTTCTATCTTCTCTCAGTCTTCCTCCCCTCGTCTCTGTGTATTACCTTTCTCCTTATACCTTCCATACCACCGTCTCCATCTTTCCCCGAGCCTATTGTCTCCTTTACCTTCCAGCGCGTGGAGGAGCAACTTGGTCATCTATCTCTCATGGCTCTCCAAAGGTTGTCTCATTATATTGATTATACACAAACCTTTGTAATGTATCCTTAAATTCTAATTCATACTTATAATGTTTTGATTTAATCCTTACTCATAGTTTTATCTAATTGTATACTTTAATTTAAAATGTTTTATTTTAATTCAAATTTATTTATTTATTTTTAATAAATTTAATTACTTTTATAACTTTAATGCATTTATAAATTTAATATATATATGTTTTTTTTATTTAAAAGGTATTTATATAGGTGTACAAGAGTCGTACCCATATCAAGGTCCTACTTGATATATTTATAATATTCTGGTGAGTTAGGAATTTATTTCGATAATCGATTCACCAACCTAAACTTACACATTTTTCCATATTAGCCAGTAAATATACTAGTGCAATACATGCGGTTCATGCATATATAGCTATCATATGCATGTCTCGTATGCTTGCTAATATTCCAATGTTCCCTGTAATTCGATGGTTCATTACAATCGGGGTTTTGGCTTGGTTGAGTGCCTACATCTTGTGTTCTTTGTTGTGTTTGAGATCTTCATTGATTGGCATTTGTCTTGATGATAAGAATATAATAACTACATAGAAGAATGATAAGAAACATCACATGAAAGTGTCAAAGACAAGAGAAATCAATTTAAATAAGCCCTAACCAAGCTGCCCTAGATTTCTCAACATAAGGTGGGGCAGTTCATCACCCACCAGTGGTTGGGACACTCATGGGTTCCTTAATGACGTAAAGGGCACTCATAGGGGCCCTAGGAACCAGGGTGATGGCCATAATGATAGGGGGTGGAGCTCATGTTTGGCTTTTGCCCACGAGCTAAATTTATTGTCCCGACCATCTTTTGCAATTTGTGGTACATTTCTTGTTGTATGTGGTCATATTATGCTTTTATCTTTTTTTTAGTTGCATCAACATTTGGGGCATCGTTTCAGACCCAACCCAAGGTGTGGACAAGGAGAAGAGGATGTTAACACCTTGTGGACCCAATGGACAAATGTGGCCCCAGATAGGGAAAAAAGTGAAAAGGGCTTGTAATGAGCGGAGGGGAGTGAGATATATGGCATCGGGAAGCAGAACCACGCAACCAAAATCAGGATTTCCCATGTAGTGCCACTCCTACAGCTAATAGCCAATAAAAGAGATCCCACAGGACTAGGATTTAGGATTAACTCCCCCCAGTTGAAGTAAGGGAACAAGAGTATAGTCAAAGCCCTTCCTTCTTCCAAATCACCCAATAATCCATGCCCAAGTGTGCCCAAGAAAAACAAGCATAACACCCAGTTAATAAAAGATCATACCTTTGGGATTGGATGGCCCACCTTCGAACATATGATCATGACAAATGAGTGAGGGTACACAATGGTTGGCTCCGGTGGCGAAGAATAGTAGCACATCAAAGCTATCAAGGGGCTAGCACAGGGCTGCTGGCTGTCGGTTGAAGACAAATCTAGGATAAAATTTATCCTATGGGATCACTCGTTAGTGGTGGGTAACAAATCCTACACAACTCTTGGTCCAAAGAAGTCCCTCATCAAGTATTTTTGATAGTCTCCGATGGAGTACAATAGCATACAGCTTCAAGAAAATGTGGCCCATCATGATAGTCTGATAGTTCTTTGGATCAGCGCTGGCCCTGATTTGTGTATCAGGTGGATAGTATGGTGAGACGATGTGGGTGGGAATCCTAATCAAACCATGTGGTTAAGCAGATCAGTGATATATTGGACCAATTGATGAACACCATGCTTGAGAAACTCTGCCTAAGCACCTTCCTCATCTACTGCCTTGCTTGTGTTCATGTCCCATATTCCTTATTGAATATCGGAGTCCCATAACATGTGACAAGAAGATGGGGGAGAAGTGACTAGGACAGGGGGCTATCCAGGGACATCATATAGGGTGGTAGTATGAGTGAACATAGACTGGGGGTCAAGATCAACGTGTGGACCAAAGTAATGGAAAGCAAGACATAACTCAAGGTTCCAGGAAAGCAATTTACAAAGGAAAAAGATCAGCAAATGTAAAACATGCATCTTATTGTCATAATAATTTAAAGCTCAACAGCTGCAGATATGGGGTAAAGTACATAATGAAAAATCCCTACAAACAGGTGCCAATGGGATACTTCAACATCTTTCATCATCTTATTTGCATCCATTCAAGATAGCTAACTTAACAATTTTTTGAAAAAATTATAACATTATGTAATAGAAGCTTCAAAAGCTTACCAGACAAGTCCCCATATTTACCACCAAAAGAAGCATCCATTGCACACTTTGTAACAGAAAGGGATTGCTGAAGACATGGTCTGGATACTGTGGCCTTCAAACAGTGTCTGCAGGAATTGAATAACATTGTGCCCTGACATCAGTGCTACTAAATAGCAACTATGAGAAAACATCATATATAACCATACTTGAACAGATGTAAATGCACAATTCATACATAGACATGTGTGAGCGTACACAAATGATAAATATCCGTAAAAATGTAAACTAGCACTGTTTTAATTCCTACATCCTACCTCTGAATCTTTAAGCCAAACCCAGATTTCTGTCCATACAGCCTAGTTGAGCAGCAAGCTGAAACTTGTATTCCAGCCAGTTTTGATTGCTGTGGAAATAAAGGTGGTCTTGATGCCTCGAAAAAATTAGAAGAAACTGCTGATAAAGACATTTTAATTTAATTTCAATCTGATTCTCAAAGAACGTTTTTCATCAGGATCTCCCAAACACAGTTCAATGTTCTGTCAACCCAACAATATTAATCCTTTCTCTCTTAATGCATGCGAAGCTCTCACCCCAGGAGAGCATAGCTTCAACTTAAAATGACCTGAAGATTCAACAACCAGACCTACAAAATGTCATGGGAATAACAAGGTCATTTCAACAGAAGTGAAAACGCTGAAAACCATATGAAAGAATTAAATGCTGTAAATGATAAAAGATAATATCACAAAGTTGTAACCTTGCACAGCCCTGAAAAGGAATGTCTCAGTTATAATGCCCTACTCTTAAATGATAACAGTAAATAAATCAAATTGGAAAGTCAATGAATCAATGAAAATCCTGTGTTAAACTTCAACTGAAGAATGAAAAACAAAAGCAAAGATATATGTTTCTTTACTGCTGCAACCAAGGACATCTTCGTATCCCATTCTGTTGAACTAAAGCAAAGGCATTAACAGTATCCAAAGCAATCCCAGAAGAATGGGCGAAAAAATAAAATACCTAATAGAAAAAAAGAAAGAGAACATTTCCCTTGATCACTACAACCAAGTTTTACCCTGTAATGTCCATAACTGGTTACAAACATTCTAAGAAAAAAATGCAAATATGCATGAATAATATGCAAAAAGCACAAGAGTCCATTATGCCTGAAGTTACTACATTGGTTAACGACCAGTCCATACTTGAAACACATAAGGGGCAAGAGAAAGAGCATTTACTGGAATAGCACAGATGCAAGCCTACTAAAGCACTAAGGGTATGTAAAAATCAAACCTAAGGTTGTCTGGACATTGGGATTCACATTAAAGGAATAGCACAGATGCAAGCCTACTTGAGCACTAAGGGTATGTAACAATCAAATCTATGATTGTCTGAACATTGGGATTCATGCCTTTAGAGACATACATCTTCATCCAAAATTCCCATGGATATCCTGCAAAAATTGGTGAACTATGGTTGTTATTGATGTCAACCCCAGCAGCAGCCAGTGGAGCCCCGCCTTTAAGGAAAAAAATGACAACGAAATCTAAGGTCCTTTTGGTTAATATCACCTTCATTGGATTCTCCTCATCATGCTGATTCCAACGGTATGTGGTATGCCACGTCAGCCCTCACGGTTTGAGAAATATGCTTGTTTGAAGATGATAGGCCCATCTCATGGTCAATAGCCCCAATCTACTTGATGATGTGGCAGCCTTCCTTTGGCTAAGATAATAAGGCTTTTTCACCAAGAAATAAATTATTTTTTATGTTCACAGAGGTTGTCAAATTTAGTTTAAAATTTGTGAGGGGTTTTCATTTTGGCTCATAAAGAATTTTGAATTTTAAATAAGTAGCCCTCAAAATTAAAATCAGCCTCATCAAAGGGGATTTTGCCTCCATCAAATTGAATTTTAAAATTTTGTTTTCCCTCCAATTCTTAAGTCAGTTAACCCTCTTGGACGTCCTCCAAAAACTATTTAAAGGTTCCTATTCGCTTCATCAAGGCATGCATTTGAAAGAAAATCAAAAGGCAAGTGAGCTCCGAGATAGTTTTCAGCCCTATGCAGTACTAGTAGATCAGACGAGAGGCTGGTTTTGGAAGGTTTTTGTGACTGTAATTGTCTTAAGGGATTCGGGCCTATTAGAGCATGGTTTTGTGCTTTTCAGCTTAGGGTTTCTAGACATCGGTTGGGCTTTTTCAGAGTGTTTTGCAGGTGAACTTGCATTGAATACAACTTGCTCTGAAACAATTATATGCTTGCATCAAGGTCTAAGCACAAGGAGGTTTCGTTGGGCTATTCTGGGCACACGCTTTTGATGGTCTCTATGAACTGTGGCATCATTTGAAGACTAAGACTATGATATTAGATATCCAAATTCAAGTGACTAACTGTGCGGCCATCTAATTACTTGTGTGGTTTCTGTGTATCTTCAGACTAGCAAAAAGTATCTAAGATCAGTAACCTAATTGCATTATTCTCCGCGGCTTGATCTTGTTGGAAAATGCAACAAGGCAACTATTAATTCCAATTTTTCCTTAACCTTAATATTTGTTTTTGAACTTCATTAATCTTCTTTATGTTCTTTAGTTAGATCTTATCATCAAACAAATATCAAGAATGAAATAGAAAACCTAGAAAACTCTTCTCTTCTTATAGAATCTGCTTCAAATGAGACACGAAGACCCAAGTCCTCCGCCAAGTACCAAGTCAGCCCTTTCAGCGAGTCCTCTTGATTTTGCTCTAATCAGCTTCACATTGCAACTTTGTTCTGCCAGCTTCAATACTGCAACTCTTTTGCAACTTCGACCCTGCAATAGTTACACAAAAACACTAAGGCAATTCTTCCAGCAATCCTCCTTGAGCAAAACGAGCCTTCCCAAGGTCAACGAGGTCAAACAGAGTACTCACTCTTCCTGCAACCTAATCAACGTGTGGACCAAAGTAATGGAAAGCAAGACATAACTCAAGGATTCAATTATGATCCTTTGTGCCCTTACTTCCCCCTTCTTGTACCTTGCTAGATCTTGAGGCTTGTCTTTGATAGGTTCAATAATAACCCCAGTAACATATTCCATTACCTCATGTTCAGTAAGAGGCAAGTCAGTGATTTTCTTCCATGCTAGGAAATTCGAAGCTCCAACGAGCTTATTGCTCTCCTTGCAGAAAGAACCCATATGACCTGTAGATTCAGACATGGAGTGATAATATGATACTTACTTGATAACCAAGATTATCCTTGATGAAGTCTCCAACCTTCTTGATGCCTTCAAGATCTTTCAATGGACTTCAACAATGTCCTTGAAATATGTTCCCTGGGATAGCTTCCAAGAGTGATGATGCCAAGATCCTTTGACACTTCCTTCAAAGATGCCTTTCAGATAGATCTCTTTTCAAGAGAGATCAACACCCTTCTTGTAATCTTCCTCTCAAGCCTTCCTTTGATGAAAGCTTGATGTAGTCATGATCTACTTCAATGTAGAAACCCTCCTTCTAGATCAGTAGGTCTTCTACTTCTTTTCTTGTATCCTTCCACAAATGATTCCCCTTGACAATTAGCCTCTTCTAGTGTCCTTCCAGTTGCCTTCCTTGTTCACCTTAGCTCTGAAACCATGTTGGAAAATGCAAAGAGGCAGCTATTAATTCCAATGTTTCCTTAACGTTAATATTTGCTTGTGAACTTTGTTAATCTTCATTATGTTCTTTAGTTATATCTTATCATCAAAAAAATATCAAGAACGAAACGACAACAATAGAGGACATAAAAACTAGGCTCTCAGCGAGGGAAAAACCCCTCCAACGGGAAAACTCAAAAAACTCTTCTCTTCTTATATAATATGCTTCAAATGAGACACAAAGACCGAAGTCCTAGAACAAGTCCTCATCCAAGTACCATGTCAGCCCCTCCAGCAAGTCCTTCTCTTGATCTTTCTCTAATCAACTTCACATTGCAACTTCATCCTACCAGCGTCAATACTGCAACTCTTCTACAACTTCCACCCTGTAGCACGTGCACAGAAACCCTAAGACAATTCTTCCAGCAATCATCCTTGAGCAAAACAAACCTTCCTAAGGTCAATGAGGTCAAACAAAATACTCGGTCTTCTTGGAACCTGATGTTGCACCTGTAACTTGAATCTGCAATTTTAGTCCTTCTAGGAAGCTACAAAAACCCAGACTTTGCACGTGTGAGAGATAGAACCCAAAAACAAAGATTTTGCTTCCTCCTTAGATTCATCTTGTCATGTCCCTTCTCAAACACATTTGTAACAAGGTGTTGCTACACAATTTTGCACAATTTTGGCTAAGGAAGAGAACCCATCATTTTCAACTTAGGAACTTAGGAGGCAATTCGACTTAATTTGGTTGCTAGTGGAATGTGGGGGCCACCCACATGGGAATTTGAATTGGCTCATTCAAATAGCTTGGAGGGAAAGTCAAATAGGTGGATGGAGGGGCCCACATGAGGCAAGGGAGGCCCAAGGAGTTGTAAGGAGGGAGCAGCTCTCATTTTGGGATTCATTCATACATCTTGCAAACAAAATCACCTGATTGTTCACTTTGCTATTTAGCTGAGTAAACCTGTTGTTTAGCCACGAATCTCTCAAGCAGGAGATTCAACCTCTACTTCGAGGAACCATCCGTGCCCACCCTAGAGAGGCAGTTCTACAAGGATATCAGGAGTTTTGGGGCAGTGATATAGCACCACCAACCAACGCAGAGCAACGAGTGCGTATTTCTAGGCAGCCAAAGAATACGTAGAGGGAGATAGAGGCCAATAGGTATCAGATTGTTTGCTGGAGACTTAGAGAGCAGAGATAGCAGCAATAGACCAGCGTTCTTGCTGAGTTTTACAGCCAGCAGAGCCAACATTCCAATAGTTCGAATTGTTGGGCTAGGGGACAGCGCAAAGGCTACTCAACAGTTTTCCATGGAGCTTAGAAGCAAGTGTCCTAGGCCAAGAGCTCACCCGGGAAGTCAGGAATTGGATAGCAAGGGTCAGCCCAACACTTTGGGGGCATTTCCAGGAGGATTTACAGGCAGTTTCCAGCAGGCCGAGTTTTGCAGTTGCAGCTAAGGTTGGGCTCCAAGGGGGTCGAACTTCAGAAATCTAAACCAACCAAAATCCTTTCTGGGTTTTTCTGGGTTTTTCTGGGTTTTTGACAAGGATCCTAAATATAAAGTTTCATAATTTTCTGAGCACCGGAGGTGGGGTTTTAAGCCATATCTTTGCAACAGACAGTGTAGAATTGTTGGGGATTGAATAGTGCCTTTGGGGGTCGATTTTGGGAAGTCCAAATCGGGCCAAACCATTTCTAGGTTTTTGTGGGTTTTGGCCAAGGAGTTTGTGGTTGAAGTTTCATCGTTTTCTGAGCACCGGAGAAGGAGTTTCTTGTAGTCCCTTTCCAGGTAGCAGTGAAGTTTTCTAGGCAGCGCAAAGCATTAGAGGAGCAGTCATTTCCAGCATTTGAGATCATTGTATTATCACCTAGGTTCTATCACGCTTGCCATTGCGGCAAGCCCAGGTGCATTCCTCCATACTATTGTACATGCTCCATTGATTAATAAAATGGCTAAGCTGGTTCTTAATTCCAAAGTTTTTATGAGCATTTGTTGATTGTTTAAAATTTGTGTTGTAAATCGTTTTTTCTTTGCATATCACTATTTATTTAAGTGTGGAACATTACAGTGGTATCAGAGCATGATCTTGGCCTAGTTGTGGGAAATTAGCCAAAAGATCATGGAAGCTTTGGGTATGAGTGCAGAGTGACGGGTCAAACTGGAGACAACCCATGGCTCAAATGGAAATCTAGCATGCAAAAATTCTAGGGTAGAATTCATTAGGACGATGAGAGGTTGGCCTAGTTGAGGAGGGTGACAGACCAAACCCATCCTCGCCCTTACAACAAAGACATTAGAGGTGAGGAGGTCGTGGGGGTGTAGCCATCTATATCGTGTGGGGAAAGTCGACCAAATCAAGGCACCAAATCTCCTGAAAAGGAGAAGACAGGACAAAGATGGTTAGAGGGTGAGACCAGGGGACGCTTTTGCTGGTGGAGACCTGGCTTTAGATATCAGGAACCAGAGGAGGAGCTTGAGCATGATGTTGAGAGCCCACAGGATGGTGATGAGCACATCGATATACGCAATGCGGCGCAAGAGTCACCTTTATTCGAGACCCCTCTTTGATAGCCCTAGTTGACACCTTGGTGGAGAGGATAGAGCCTACTCGCATAGAGCCATTTGTTGAGGGGGTGCCATCCCTGGACGAGATGCCAACAGTTGCTGAGGTATCTGGAGTCGTGATCGAGTTTACAAGTGATAGATGCCCACGACAGTCCATCAGTTTCAGGCCGCCCTTCTAGCATTAAAAAGGAAGGTTGCGCTAGTGCAAGAGGCGATTTCGTAGCAGAATGAGGAGTTGGAGGGCATGAGGCAATTTTCGCCGAGTCCATGGCCAAATTGACTCACGTTGGGGAGCAATTGGATTCCCTACTGGTGCAGCTAGAGTGCACGTTGGAGCGTGAGAGCAGCCCTCTTTGGACATACACAGACGGGGCTAGCAGCACTGTTAGGTTACCTTGGCCCATTCGACAGAGGAAGACAGAGCTACCTAGTCAGATTGTATGTATTGACCAGGATAACGAGATGAGACGACCTGAGTTGCACAGGGTGCAACACCCGCATGCTGGGGGCGGGTAGCCGAACCAGTGGCGATGGTTGGCAGGAGCAGGATGGATCCGCATACACTGAGTCGACTGCGCGTATCAGATACCCATCTATTGGTTGCATTCAAGGGGTAGTTATTTGGCACACGTGGTTTCCAGTGGTCATCAGTACTACACAGTGGCAGGCATCGGATAGTTTACCATGCCTCAGATTAGTTCATGATGTATGGAGCCTATATATGGGTGGCATGCAGGGACTAGAGATGAGGGCCAAAGGGATTCCATCGGTTGTTAGGGCTATGCCGCAGCAGGTCTACCTATGTGATGCAGGGATTCAGTTGATCGATAGATCACTCGTGATGAGCGGAGTCGTGGTAGAATGATATAGTTTGCTTTTGGGATGACACATGGGGGTTCACAGAGGGTTTCATCATATGGGGAGGCAGAAATTCTCTATTGCTGCATAGGTTCAGGGTTAGATTTGTATGGGTAGGCCTTGGTGCCATGGAGATGCCTAGGTAGGATGTGTCTTTCCTCTTTCAGTATTCCACCATCGACTTCCAGGAGAGGAGGATATTGTCCGTGCACGATGGGAAGTATGACATAGTCAGAGTAGCACAGCGTCAGCATGGTGGCACCACTCTGGGACTAACAAGGAACTGGGGCGTCACAGCTCTTCACAACTCAATAACCTTTAGGGATGCGCCAACTACTACACGGGAGCATCATACAGATCTTCCATTAAGCTTTAGCGAGTCACTGATGGAGCAAGGGACCTCTAGTACTTGCACTGGGCAGGATAGCGAGTGGAGCAAGGGGAGCTTCATGTTGGACAAGATGGCCTGGGATCCTGGTATTGAAGGATTCTTTCATATCAGGACAGTGCTGAGGTCAGGGATGATTCAATGGCACGTCTGGGACCCTGGCACATGTTGCAGTGACAGTGGGGAGCAACAGTTAGAGAGGATGCTCGTTCAGGCATTGCTTGAGGACAAATGATTTTTGGAGCATTGGAAGAACTTGCCAGATGAGGATGCAACCTAGGAGGGTGAGCACATATTGGAGCACCCAGCTTTGAGGTTGCTTGAGGGCAAGCAAAATTTGGGAGGGGAGGATTGTCATGTCCCTTCTCAAACACATTTGTAACAGGGTGTTGCTACACAATTTGGGCCAAGGAAGAGAGCCCGTCATTTTCAACTTAGGGACTTAGGAGGCAATTCGACTTAATTTGGTTGCTAGTGGAATGTGGAGGCCACCCACATGGTAATTCGAATTGGCCCATTCGAATAGCTTGGAGGGAAAGTCGAATAGGTGGATGGAGGGGCCCACATGAGGCAAGGAAGGCCCAAGGAGTTATAAGGAGGGAGCAGCTCTCATTTTGGGATTCATTCATACATCTTGCAAACAAAATCACTTGATTGTGCACTCTACTTTTTAGTTGAGTCAACTAGTTGTTTAGCCATGAATCTCTTAAGCGGGAGATTCAACCTCTACTTCAGGGGACCATCCTTCCCCACCCTAGAGAGGCAGTTCTACAAGGATTTCAGGAGTTCCGGGGCAATGACATAGCACCACCAACCAGCGCAGAGCACGGAGTGCGTATTTCTAGGCAGCCAGAGAATACGCAGAGGGAGATAGAGGCCAGCAGAGATCAGATTGTTTGTCGAAGAGTTAGAGAGTTGAGATAGCAGCAATAGACCAGCATTCTTGTTGAGTTTTACAGCCAGCAGAGCCAGCATTCCAACAGTTCCAATTGTTGGGCTAGGGGACAACGCAGAGGCCACTCAGCAGTTTTTCGTGGAGCTTAGGAGCAGGTGTCTTAGGCCAAGAGCTCACCCGGGAAGTTAGGGATTGGATAGCAAGGGTCAGTCCGGCACTTTGGGGTCATTTCTGGGAGGATTTACAGGCAGTTTCCAGTAGGCCAAATTTTGCAATTGCAGTTGAGGTTAGGCTCCAAGGTGGTCGAATTTCAGAAGTCTAAACCAGCCAAAATCCTTTCTGGGTTTTTTTGTGTTTCTGACAAGGATCCCAAATATAACGTTTCATAATTTCCTGAGCACCGTAGGTGAGGATTTAAGTCGTATCTTTGCAGCAAACAGTGTAGAATTGCTGGGGATTGAATAGTGCCTTTGGGGGTCGATTTTGGGAAGTCCAATTCCGGTCAAACCATTTCTGGGTTTTTGTAGGTTTTGGCCAAGGAGTTTGTGGCTGAAGTTTCATCATTTTCTGAGCACCGAAGGAGGAGTTTCTTGTAGTCCCTTTCCAGGTAGCATTGACGTTTTCTAGGTAGCGCAGAGCATTAGAGGAGCAGTGATTTCCAGCATTTGAGATCATGGTATTATCACCTAGGTTCTGTCACGCTTGCCATTGAGGCAAGCCCAGGTGCATTCCTCCATTCTATTGTACTTGCTCCATTGATTAATAAAATGGCTCAGCTGGTTCTTAATTCCAGAGTTTTTATGAGCATTTGTTGATTGTTTAAAATTTGTGTTGTAAATCGTTTTTTCTTTGCATATCACTATTTATTTAAGTTTGGAACATTACACTTCTTGTCTTCTAGAACTTCGCTCTTCCTTTTTAGCTTCTCCCAGCTACAAATCAAGCTTCTTGGTGAGTAAATGACAAATGAGGTTGAACTGCTCCTTTATATAGCCTTTCCAAGGGGTCGAATTCACTCCTTTAAGCCGACTTGTACTTTTGGAGTTTCCAGGACTTTCTAGACTCAAAATAAGTTCTTTTTCTAGTTGCATTTTGCCTAGAAGGGTCTTATAAACATGATGTTTACTCCTTTGACTCATGACAATAAATCCTAAGACCTAACAAACCCTAGAAGCATGAAGAACATGCTTTTACTTAGAAGAACATCAATAAAGAGCATGAAACCCATGCATTTGAAATAATAACATTTTTATTTTCTTCATTTGTTTGTTACATAGGATACATATTGAAATAAGTACAACAACAATTATGAAGACCAAAACTAGTTACATGTTCAACAGATCTTTATTGGATTACACCTCCCTGTTTTTGTCACGTGAATTAGGGCACTTACTAAAGCAGAAAATGGAGAGCTCATACAACTATTTGTCACAGAATCAAGGAACTCACTGAAAGTCCAAGATGAAGGGATTCTTACAAGTGAGAAAGACTCAACATCTCCCCTACGACCTTGTTCCTTGCATTCAGCAACTCTCATTCACAAGTTAGCAAGGAATTTTGCCCCTCACTATAATAGCTAAACGGTGGTCAAAATTCAGATCTCTCAAACAAAATTCAATTTGATATATAGGTGCGGCTTTGTATCTCTGAAATCTCATAAGATAACTAATCTGGAGCAGAATTTAAATGGCCCTAACCAGTGATCTAACAAACAATTCGACACTCTTGTAAGTTCGTTTTTCATTATAGCAGAATAAGGTATGATAGTTATGAAATCAAGTCGCTAGGCATCAGTAAAACATTCATGTTGACACCATCTGAAACCATTAATCCTGACTTGCACTAAATCAATCAAGGCCTGGTATATGTAGTACAGATTTGAAGCCTTCCGTGAGGTTTTGTGGGTGGTTTGTATTTTGCATCAGAAGGACATACATATTCAGATCACTAGAAGTATTATTTTTACGAAGGGATTTGGCTTGAAAGGTTCCATTGTCATGTATTGAAGGTTGCAGTAAGGGTTTCTTTGTCAGTGTCCTGAGGCAAACACATTGCAACAGTAAGCAGTAAGGTGCAGTGCATTGAAGGTGTCCAGCTCTTATTGTTGTCCAAAAGTGAGGGTTTTCTTACAGCTGTTATGGTATCATTATCAATTCTGGGCTTTATCATCGTTTTGGCTACAGTAATCATTCACTGCATCAAAGATATTGCTTCAAAATATCTCCAGATAAAGGTACATTTGTTCTACACTTCATTGTCATTATTACTTCACAATAGTCTAGTAGAAAGAGTCACATGGTCTTCATTTCAAATCTTGCAGTAAGGGTTTGTTATTTATGTAAGGGTTTCATTTTTTGAGTATTATTGTACAGCTGAAGTAAATTGGCAGTAAGAGTTTTTTGTTGAAGATCATTGTAAGTGGGTGATTATCCCTGGTATGGGAGCCCATAGTTTGTCTAATTTTCTATTATTTTCATGGTGGTTGGGTGGTGCTAGGCAAGTGGTTGGAGTCACCTTCAAGTTGTAGCCTGAAAACACTTCAGGGTGGCACAGTGGTGCTAGGCCAAGTTGGAGCTTGCAGGGTGTTGGAGCGTCCTTGCAGTGGGTTATAATAAAACAGGGTGTAGGAGCATTGTTTTAGGAGTTGGTGTTGCCTAATAAAACTAGAACGTTTTTCTAGAGTACTAGGGAGTTGGGGATTCCCTTTTCAGTTGGTGCTGAAACATTGATGTACTCATAAAATTATTAGAGAAGCGTTAGGTGGTTTTTTCCCGGAAGGGTTTCCACCTAAAAAATTTGGTGTCTACTGTCGTTGATTATGTGCACTGTTGATTTCTGATTTTAATCTGATGCTGAAGATAACAATGCTCTAAAAAAAGAAAAAATAACTAATTGTAAGTGAAATATTGATTAACCCCTCTCTTAGTATTTCCAACAATTGGTATCAAAGCAGGTCCCTGTACAATCAGTCTAACCAATGAAAGGAGATCATGGAGTACACCAAGAATGGAGTTCCTATGTACAACAGGCAAAACTGCGCACTATGGAGTGGAAGGATGTAGGTATATATACTTGCACAAGAATATGATATTTGGGACGCTATCAAAAATGGTTACACTACACCAGCCTCTCGTCCAAAAGATGAATCAGGTAAGAAACTTTCGAAAATGATGTTAAAGCCAAGCATGCCATTATGAGTGGACTCTTTGAATCTTTCTATGTTAAAGTGTTGGCTTGCAAAACAGTTAAGGAACTTTGGGGTTGTTGACCACATTTTGTCAACAGTCCAAGAAAGCAGTGTACAAGCAAGTCAAGAAAATTTTTCGAAGATCAAATTCATCAATCAACATGAATATATCATTGTAAACCTAATTTCTGCAAGGTCTATTGTAAATGATGCTAGTATGACCATTTAATTATGTAACAACACCTAGGTAAGCCTCTAATTTTGGCAAAGGATTTCATCCTAGGAAGTTTTTTAACCTCCCCGAATTATGTGTGTTTGTAAACATGCATAATCGGCAGAGTTTTTCTTCCAACTATAACCCCAAAGCTAGGGTGGAATTCGTTGACAAGGTCTTAGGTGAGTCCTAGTGTTTATCGAGTCTATTGTAAAAGTGTGTTTAGGAATAATTTTAGTGCATGGTCCCTCATAATCAGAACACCATGGCTAAATTATTTTATTATAAACACACTTGGTTTCATACTAGATCATATTGTGTCGCAGAATTGGGTAATGTCTTGAGGGTTTGGTCTAAATGTGTATTTCCCCTTCTAAGGGTTGAATTAATTGTAATATTTTGATGTAAAAATATTTTAGTGCATGGTCCCTCGCAATCAGAAACCATGGCTAAAATATTTGAGGGTGGAAAAATAATTAAATCCCCTCTAGAGTTAATTAATTAATTTTTCTGGCAAAATTAAATAAAAATCCTAAGCCATCAAGTCCCACTAGCACAACCAATTGAGGATGGGCCTCGTTAGCAAGGCGACCCATGATCAAACCTCATGGAGGGTGGTTGTGCCATGTGCTAGGGAGAGGAGACATGCTAAAAAATCCAGTCAGCTTAGGGGTAGTGTGGCCCAGGTCGGGTGCGATCCCAAGGTGACTTTGACATATTAGATGCCCCTGGGTCGCAGCTCCTGAAGCCACAGGTCAAACCTGAAAAATCACAGACAACTTGACAAACAAAAAATAAAATAAAAATCCTAACCCAAAAAATTAATTAATTTAGAGTCAAAAGTAATTATAGAGAAATTAATTTCTCTCCCAGTGGAAAATAATAAAAAAATTCGTCGATCAAAAGAAGTCAATTTTTGGAGATCCTCTGCCAAGTGAAAAATGGATATTTTAAGAAAAATTGAGCCCTTGGACCTTGGTAGTTAAATCAAATTCAAATTTCTGAGAAAATTAATAATTTTTGAATTAATAAAAAATGGTTTTCAACAAAAATTCAAATTTTTCCTCAAAAATAAAAATTCGACAGTGGAGATTAAAAGATCACATTATTTTCGACGGTCGAGATTAATTTGACAAGGACAACCCAACTAGCCATTATTTTCCACTTAAAGGGGTTTCCTCTATATAAGGAAGCTATTGAGCTTTTATTTCCCATCTTTGGATGAGGTGATTTTGTAACGCATGTACTGAGCTATTGTTCTGCTAAAAACATTTTTCTCATAATAGAAAGACTTTGGGGTTCAATTCGTGGTGCTTTCCTATCTGCAGATTTGTGGTATGCGTTAGCTATGTGTTTATCCTATATTGTGTTGAATATTTTTTATTGTTATTTCATTTGTCGGTGATAAGAACATTCTATTGGTACAAGTTACCTTAGGTGATATGATTCACTATATGATCTGATAGTTTATCTTGAGAATTTATAGAGATTTACAGGTACGCTAGCCCTTGGGCTCGAAGTTCACAGACTATGTGGAAGAGCCAACCTTGTTTGGGCTCTAAGCTTTCATTGTGACAGATTATTTTGCAGGAGGGTTTTGGTTGGTCTATCTTTCGAAATTATTCATCCATGCAATTTATTTCAAAATCCCTCCAAATTTTTATTTGATCATGGCCTACAAAGATTTAATTTGCTAATGAGAGCTAATATTTGTATTTTGCAAATATTGTATATTTGTAAATAAATCTAATCGTTGTCTTTTAAGTTTTTATTTTGTATAGTTAAAGGGGGTTTGGGGTTTTTTCTATTTTTGTATATATTGGGGTTTTGGGAACTTTTCTTCTCATTTGTGCAGGTGAATTCTCAAGTTCACAAAGGAAATCTGAAGTTAACTAAAGCATCTAGCCCTAAGGCTATGGTTTGAAGGGTTTCTTCTTCCAAGCAAGATATCTAGCCATCTTGAGTTAAATCATTGGGGTTTTTTGAGGTAGATCTAGGCTTAGGAAGGCAAGATCTAGCCTCTAGCTATCCTCCAAGTTCAACATTCGAGCACGAAAGAGGGTCGCTACCCCTACAACGTGAATTTTTGGTGTTTTTTGGGCAAACTTTTGTGTTTGGGCTAATCCTATTGGTGTTTGCAGGAGTTCGAAATTTTTTGAGGCCTTCTAGGCCTAGTGTTAGCCTCTCTTACCCTTGTCGCAACCTTTTTTCTTTCCTTTGGTGGAGCTGCAAGGCCCTTTTAGGCCTGCCATGAGCCTTAGAGGCCTCCCTTCCTTGAGCCATAGGCCCTAAATCCTTCTTTCCTTGAGTCATCCCCCTTTTTTCCCTTGCCATCGGCCCTAAAGTGCTTCTAGCCTCTGTTGCAGGCCTCCCAAGGCTTCTTTCTAAGGTGTTGTAGGCTTATAGGCCCTCTCTGCCCTAGCCTCTGGCCTTTTAGACCTTGCTTTCCTAACCATGGCCATATCCTAGCCTCTTTAACCCTCATCGCTGCCCCTTCTAGCCCTCATTCATACATTTATATCTTGGTCATAAGCTTTGATTTGGCCACTAACATTTGGTTTTGCAAGTGATTCAAAGTGATTTTCTAACTAAATTTATGGTTGCAGATGGTTGGATTTATTGGAGAAGCCAAGCAAGTCATCAACTCGGCCATTAGGCCTCTTGATTTTATCCCTAACCTTCTCATCCCGCAAAATAGATTGGGGTTTTGGGAATTTTTCTTCTCATTTGTGCAAGTGAATCCTCAAGTTCACAAAGGAAATTTGAAGTTAACTAAAGGATCTAATCCTAAGGCTAGGGTTTGAAGGGTTTCTTCTTCCAAGCAAGACGTTTAACCTTCTTGAGCTATATCATTGGGGTTTTGAGGTAGATCTACGCTTAGGAAGGCAAGATCCAGCCTCCAGCTATCCTCCAAGCTCAATGTTCAAGCAAGAAAGAGCGTCGCTAGCCCTAAAAGGTGAATTTTTGGCGTTTTTGGGAAAATATTTGTGTTTGGACTAATCCTATTGGTGTGTGCAGGAATCCAAAATTTTTTGAGGCCTTCTAGGCCTAGCATTAGCCTCTCTTACCCTTGCCGCAGCTTTTTTTCTTTCCTTTGGTGAACCCGCAAGGCCTTTTTAGGCCTGTCGTGAGCCTTAGAGGGCTACCTTCCTTGAGCCGCAGGCCCTAAGGCCTTCTTTCATTGAGTCGTCACCCCTTTTCTTCCTTGTCGTCAGCCCTAATGGGCTTCTAGCCTCTGCCACAGGCCTCCCAAGGCTTCTTCTGAGGTGTCGTAGGCCTATAGGCCTTCTCTGCCCTAGCCTCAGGCCTTTTAGGCCTTACTTTCCTAATCATGGCCCTATCCTACCCTCTTTAACCCTCAATGCTGCCCCTTCTAGCCCTCATACATTCATATCTTCGTCATAAGCTTTGATTTGGCCACAAACATTTGGTTTTGCAGGTGATTCAAGGTGATTTTCTAGCTAACGTTGTGGTTGCAGATGGTTGTATTTATTGGAGAAGCCAAGCAATTCATCAACTAGGCGATTAGGCCTCCTGGTTTGATCCCTAACCTTCTTTCTCATCTCTGTGGTCACATACAGTCTTATAACAGTCCTAAATAACACATACAGTAACACAAAGGTGCCATAAAATTCATTGACAATCATCATAAGATCATTGGCATTGGTTAGTTTGTTCATCTTGGCATTTTTCATGGTTTGTAGAGAACTGAAGTATTAAATTTCAGAGTTTTACAAGTCTGACATAGACATTTCAGAGGTCTGATATATCACCTACAGCTACAGTAAGTCACATACAGCAGTGACATAAATATGTAACAGTGGCATAAAACTAATTAACAGTCGTCTATTTTCATTGGCATATCATTTGCATTGGTTGAGCTTGCATTACTTGGCATCTCTTGAGATTTTTGGGAGGACTGTTACTCTAATTTGAGGTCTGATATAGGCACTGTAAGGTCTGATCATAGACATGACAGTGGTGTAAAGAATAGACTAGTTGACAGTCATCTTGTCTCATTGGGCATTCACTCTTTGCATCTTTTGCATCTTGGGTAAGTGTTTTCTTGTGTGATTTGGGCTGCTTCTCTCACTGTTGTGATCATTGGTTTCTTGACTTCTTTGCTGCCACTTGAATCTCATCACTAACTGTTGCATCCGCTCATTGCATTCACAAGTAATTCTCTGTTTGGAATCTCATGTAATTATATGTGCTCTAAGTAAGAAAATAAGTGTTCAAAAGGACAACTGATATATTTGGACTGATTTGGCATCATTCACATAAGATTAGCTTACTGTTGTCATAAGCTTACTCTTGCTCCTATAATTTCATAAACATAAATCTAAAGAGCAATATTTGTGGGTTTTTCTAATTGCAAGTCATTGGTTGCATTGTCATTGGAAAGCATTGATACATTGTGTTGCCTAAACGACTGTTAACATTTTATAACATTGTTTCTAAAGGAATACTTTCACCTGTCATTGCTACATTGAAATTGGCTATTGGATAAGTAGTTACATTGCTTTTCATTGTGAGCACTAACTTATTGTGTTGCAAGTGAGCACCATATCTAAAATCAAAATCTTGCGATATTTTAACTCACTCTTAAAGCACTCTAAGAATTGCTAATTGAATTGCTATCTTGTTGAGATATTGGTATTGGCACATTAAAATTGTTGAAGAGAAGCATTGGACTTGTGCATTTCCTGTTATTTAATCAAGTAATTGTCCATTGTCAGATTGTTAAACCTTGAATTGCCTTGCACAACATTTTTTGGCACTATCTGTTTGGTTCATTTAGCACTGCTTGTGGTGAGGATTGTCCTTGTAATTGTCAAGTACTTATATTTATTGCTCTAAATAGGATAATCATTTGGATAATTTGCATCAAACTATTTAAAATATTTAACAATCTCACATAAGGCTAATCACTCATTTTGCACTTGCATTTTAGGAATAGTGTTGCATTAATTAACTTACCTTCAAGCATAAGCTTGGTTGAAAGACGATAGGACCACCTCTCTCACCAAGCGTGCAAAGTTTAGACCCTCACTTGTGGTTAACATGGTGACCTTGCAGTCGTCAGAGCCACGGTCTCTACAGTGCCAGAGGCATCGGGTGGTTAGAACTCCAGGGGAGGTATCGTTAATATAGCCTTTGCTATCTTCCGTTGGGTTTCTCTCTACAACCTATGTTGAATTTTCACAATCTTGGGTCTAGGTTAGAATCTTAAAATCTCTGATGCTACCATACCAAGAATCTCAACAAGAACTACTTTACACAGTGGAAAATATAAAGCAGTAAATCACATATGCACAAGTATACAATTTTTTACAAATATTGTACAATAATGTACAACCCAATCTTCGTTATATTAAACCAAAACTGAATAATATAACAGTCTATGGTATACAAGATACAATGACAATTTTCGTTGCAGCTTCTATGTCGTATCTTGTCATGTAGTTCCTTCGCTTTCGTATTGCTCACTAGCTGCCCCTTAGTCCTTCAAAGGACAACACATCGAGACTCCCGGAGGGTTGCCACCTAACACTGTTGCAAGTCACTTATGTTGCATGTACACAAGCCGATCCAATCTGCTTTCTAGGCTGGCCAATACCTGAGCTCTAATCTGCCTTCTAGTAGCCTCTTTCATCCATCAAAGAGCTACTCATAAGGCTCAATCCTTTGCCCAACCTTCAGCTATCTTCATCACTTCAAGATTGCTTGTCTAGGGCTACTTTGGATAGCCAACACGCTGCCCTCCACCAAACCAATCGCACCCAATCCAATCATTGCAAGTTCTGCTCCTAGGATGGACTTTTGACCTCCACAAAAAGTCCTCCAAATGGCACCCACTATGTCCACACTAGGACACGATCCCCAACATCAAATCAACCCCAAACACATCATAACATACCTCTGTTTTAGGACTATTCTTTTGCAATATAAGTCTGGTCCTGGTTAGGTCTGAATACAAATTGATGTAGCTCCACCTTCCAGACTTCCTCCAAGGCTGCGGTCTAGCTATCCCATGTTCCTTGTGTTTAGGACTGCCTCCTAGGAAGAGTTTAGGCCTCCCAACCCTCTCCTTTCTGCCCAAAATTACTCCAAACCTCTGTGGCACCCTTTAGCAGTCTTCAACACACCTTAATAGGCCTCTCAGCCCTCCTGCAATGGAACAGTCTCTGCAGCTCTCAAACAGCACCACACAACAATTCTGCACCTCCAAACAGCGCTTAAACCCTCTCTTTTACTGTAGCCTGCTCCTGCAATTAACTCGGACCTGTGGTGAAGAATAACCTTGCCCAAAACAACCCTAATCCTCCACACTTTGTCCTCCTTTGCCAGCGGCCAGTTCAGACATGAAATGATGACTTGTTTGATGTTCTTGGATGCTAAAACGACTCACACATGACTCTAATTTACATCCTTTCACATGGCTCCAACGAATTCTTGAGGAGGACTTGTCTAGCTCACATAATGTCTCCAACTACTAGGCCGACCTTTGTTGAAGAATCTAGGGCATCTAGGTTATAGTGAGATTCTTGTGAAGATGTTAACAATTTTTGAAGTACTTTTTACTTTTCTTATTAGAACAGTCTTCTCTTCTTATTATTAGAGTGTGTTCTTCTTACTTCATCAAACAGTTACCAAAACAAAAGAGACAAGAACACAAGATGTTGGCTCTCAGCCAGGGCAAAACCTCTCTCACCTAGAGATGAAAACCCTTCTACAAATCTCTCTTATTGAAGCTTCAATTGACAAATGCCAACCCCTAGACCCTTGACAAATAGATCCTCCAAGCACAAGACACAGTCTCTTTTCCCTTGTCCTTCAACTGATGCCTCCTTCTACACCACACCTTGATTTCTTCTTTTGCACTTCTTTTGACAACTGGTAGCAATATTGCAGAAACCCTAGATCCCCTTAGAGACCTCTATTTTGGTGTCTTCTTTTCTTTCTCTTCCTCGCTTGATAGTCTTCCTTCAATGTGATACTAAGGCTAGATAACGAGGCTCTTCCTTGAGGTATACTTCTGATTTAGAGGCAGATCCTCTAAACCCTACTCCGAATCTAGATTCTTGCACGTGTGGCTGATTTAGGCTTGTAATTGACCTCATTTTGCTTCTCCCTTCCTTAGCCTGAGATGGCACCTACTTTGCTGGAATGGAGGCCTATTTGGAGCCTCTCTTTACACCAATCAAACCCCTTTAAGTTATTGCACTTCTAGATCTGATATGACCACAGAAATGTCCTTCCTTCTTTGCATGTGTGACAAAAAAGAGCCCTAAAACAATCCTCCACAATTCAGATTTCTTTCTTCTCTTCTTCGCTGCCCTAGAAGCACTCTTCTTGCTCTTTTTCGCACCTTTTTCTTGCCTCTTCTCTTCACTGATTTCAGAGATCACTTGATGGTCTAATGGTGAGGTCGTACTGCTCTATATATAGGAATTTGTCCCTCCTTTTAGGCTGACTTGAACACCTAGTGAGGCCGACATGACATTTGTGCATACAATTCATTTCTTGAGCCGACCCGAAGAGGAGACTTGTCTTTGCTTTGGAGGATCACTTTTGAGACATATCTTTGACATAATTACATAGCTTACATAATGTAACATGCCCTCAAGGGTGTTGAAGTTTCTAAGTTTACTTAGTTAGAAACCCTCCATGCTCTTTATCTAATTTATTCCTACCTACTTGTTATTTTTCCTTAACAAGTTATTTACAGTGTAAATACTGAAAATAAACACTAGTGCATGCTCAACATATTGCAGATCGGCAACTAAAAGAAACAAGAACAAACACACCATATGACACCATTATTTTTGGACTAATGTCCCCGAAAAAACCCAATGTGAGAAAACCGATGCAGCTATCTGAGGGTTTTCTTATTAAGCAATATCAGAGTACAATCTGGGTGTCGAAACTGGCCTAGCCAACAGAGAATTTCCTTAGAGTAATACCTCTCCGTTTCTGACAAATCTACTGGTTGAAACCCCAGAAAGCTACTCAGCACCAATCTGCCCCAGAAAGCCCAGCGTCTACCCAATCTGCACTGCGTCAGCCTCTCCTAGCCCAGCGTTGGCACTGCGTCAGTCTATCTTGGCCTGCGTCGGCCCCAGGAGGCCCGGCGTCAACTCTTTGAGCCTCTGCGTCAACTACGCTAGCCCCTTTGGTGCTCTGCGCAGCACTTAGCTACCTCTGCGTGGCCCTGCGTGAGCACTGGCTGCTCCTGCGTCTCTCTCTCTGGCTGCTCTGCTGCTATCCCGACACTATCTCTGCCTCTCTGTCTCTCTGTACTCAATGCCCCTCAACTGCTCTCCCAATCACTGATTCTATCTCTCTTAGCAAATCCCGCCCTAGAGAATAGAATGACTGATCACTCTAATGTGTTCTCCAAGTGACCCTCAAGCCTCCTCTTATACTTTTCCTGTTGACATCTCAACAGTCGAGATTAAGTCCCTAATCAACGGCTAAGATTAGATCTGGCTTGATCCATGTCTTTTGGACCATTCTAACACAGATTCATATTAATACACATTAATATTTTATTTTCCCTAAGTTTAGACTTGGGGACTCCATTAAAAATATTAATTATTTTAATACCTCATGATTTGCTTAGAATCTCCTCAAACCCTTTTTGGGTATTGGAGATCTCATGTGCCCCAACTTCTCCACCAAATTTCGTGGCTAGAGCACATCTCATGCTACCCCAAATCAACACTCCCTCTTAGCGAGGACTGTGCTCTAGCAATACTCCTCACTGAGTATTACTTTGATCATCCGGCATCGGTACTTGTGTTGATGCTAGGCCTTCCTACCCAACATCCTCTACATTGCTACATCCTGTATTGCTGCCCATGGTTCTACCACTGCCACTACTGCATCTGTACGACAGCTCCCTCTGTATTCATGTTGTTGCTAGTCCTTCCTCCCAGCACTGCATCTGCACTACACCTCCTCTCATCATGTTGCATCGTGCTGCCCACTACTGCACTGCAACTCAATTACTGAGAAGTAAGCAACTGATCTCCCAACTGACCTCCCTGTTGGGCTAGAAACACCCATTAATGTTGAAGCTCCCTCTGTTGCTGACAAGTGCTCCCTCTCTGACCTCTGCGTTGCTGCAACAACTCCCTACATCTCACATCGTTGCACACCTCTCTGTGCCATCCTGCACTGGTGCAACACTCCTGTGCCTCTCGCACTGCTGCAACCTGCTAGCTCTGCGCTGTCTCTGGACTCCTACACTATAGCTCCCTCTCCCACTCCATCCGCATCCGTCTCTACCCACTCAGCCAGTCCTGCTACTCCTGGTCAAGGCTCCCGTAACAAGGTCTAATCCAAGAGGTTGGGTACCTCAAGGATCCTGCCCCTCATCACCTGTAGTCCACCTGACTACAGCTTGATATCTTCCCACTTCCGCTCAAGTGGCGTGTGTGCACTCATGGCACAGTCGTCGTCTATCAAAACTTCCTTCTCTGCCCGTGCTGGCGCTGCCTTAGTCTCGGAAGACTCTCCCTTACTCTTCTTCCTTGGACACTGGGTCGCATAATGACCCAGCTCCCCACAATGGAAGCACTTGATCTTGGAGAGATCTTTCTTCTTCCGCTTTTCCTGCTTCCCCTCAGATGCTAGGGCCACACCTTCCTCCTCCTACTTGACTTTGATCCCCTTGCTGCTGCTACCTGTCTTCGACTGTCGTATGATCTCTTCATGGCGAAGAGCTGCCCACATCTCGTCCCACGGTGGAAGTGTCCCTCTACCCAGTATACTCTAGACAAACACCTCCCAGTTTTCTGAGATAGCATTCAGGGTTGTCCTCACCATCAGCTCCTGATCCGGTGTCGCTCCTATAGCAGTCAACTGGTCTCGGATCTTATTCATTCCTCCGAGGAAGGTGTCAATCGATTGCCCCTTCTTCATCTAATACGACCTCATCATGATTCTCGAGTAGCATTCTTCTCTGCACAGAAGTATGCTGGTACAGCTTCTTGAGAGCCTCCCACATATCAAATGTCGTTTCCTTCTCGGCTATATGTGGTACCACATGATCCTTGACCCCGTCAAGGATAAAGCACTTGGCCCTCGCCATCGCCTCCTCAAACCTGTCATTATCACTGGGGTCGACTGGGACAGCTATTACCTTCAAGGCGAAGTTCTTGACACGATTCTTGTCAAGCACTGATAATATTCTGGGCCCTGGCCTTCCAGACTCCGAAGTTCGATGCTCCGTCCAGTCTATCCTGTTCTCTTATCCTTTATAGTGCCATGATGCTCCTCTACTTCCCCCCCTGGAAGTTCTCTGTGCGACTCCTCTAAGTCTCTACTTCCCTTCTGGAGGTTCTCTTCTGGACTCCCTCTTAGTCCTGATTTCCCTCCTGGAAATCCTTCTGACGCTTGTCGAGATGCCCCCCCTACTCTAATCGTCTTGTGCAACTGCACTGTTGATCCAGGTTCCTCGGCTAGAAACCCTCGATAACAACTCCTATGGCCCTGCTCTGTCAAGTAATGTTCTGACTACAATACCTCACCAGCTCGACTCTGCAATATTCCTACAGCCTTCTAGACCCCAGCAATTGCCTCTCTGTGAACTGCGTCAGCCCCTCTCTGCCTCACACTAGCCCTGCGTCACCCCAGATGGGTCTGCATCAGCCCTCTGGCCCTCTGCGTCAGCAACGTTGGCCTCTCTGTGGTTTTTTTGGTGCTTATTCTTGCCAATTTTTTGTGACTTCCCCCAATTTGAAAAAAATGTATATATTTTGTATTTTTTAAGTTTGTTGATTTTCCCCTTATTTTTTCAAAGTCTCGAGCTCATGACACCAGCAATTTTTTGTAAACGCCAATGTTTGTGATGTTCTTAGTATTGTCTTTCTTGTTTCAAGTATATTTCATTGGGTAGCAATTTGTTTTATATTTTCTTATACATTTAACTCCTCTGAAGAAAAAATTTAAAACCTTGGCATAAAGGGAGAGAGCCAAACAACTATGTGTTGGAAATACTAGTGATAATAATCTTTAAATATGGCCATGGCTCATTAATCACAATTACTTATAATAATGGCTAAGGCCATATCTCTTTATTATTTTATTGTATGACTAGGTATGGTTAAAGCTAACCTAGTCAAACTTGATGTGTAGGTTCAATAACCCTCTTGGGGTGTGTCCTTTTGTGGGCCCGTAAGCTCCTCTTGGAAGAACACCTTGTGAAGAAATACACAACACAAGCTCTCAATTGTATCATCTCATCTTGCAATCTTCTTCATCTCTCTTACAAAGTGTTTTATGCCTAAGGGCACCTATGTCTTTGCCACTGTCTCATGCTTCATATTTTTTTATTTTATGTGCACTTGTGCATTTGTTGTGTTGTGGACTTGTAATTGGGTATATTTCTCTCTGCCTCTGGTGCACTAGAGTTATCTCCCTCTAGCGCACTTGCAATCGATTCACTGTAGTATTTGAGTTTTTTGGTTCCATTTAGTCCCTGCTTTCATTTGTGAACTTCAACAGAGTATCATAATGAGTGTGAACCTTCCAAACTAATCCAAAAAATATTCGCTAATGGCATCATATATTACGGTGCAAAACTAGGGTTTTCTTAGATAAAATTTTTTCTTGGGATTTTCCAAGGGGTTCTATAAGTATAAGCCTAATTTATTTTTTTGAATCATATAAAGCTCTTGTACCAACTGATGGATCCACCTTACAATTCACATATGGTTGTGCATTTTGTGTACTCCTCCCTCCATTTCATAGGAATGGATTGTCAATTATGGAGCTAGTAAGCATATGACAAAATGTCAACACCTTCTCTCTAATTATCAACATCATCGTAGTGGCAAGAAAGTAATTACTATAGATGACTCGTCTCCCCATATTTTAAGATGTGGTGATGTTCTCATTCATACTGCAATTTTGGGTAATCCTTCATGTTCTAGGAGTAGGGACCAATCTTCTCTCTATTTACCACATTACTCACACTAATAAAAAAGGTGAAATTTTGGCCAAAGTGATGGGTAATAAGACATTGATATTGGTTTTAAAGTGGTTGACTCTAAATATTTTGATGAATCCAACCACATGTACAAGTTCGAGAAGCCTACTTCTCCTGAGTCCTTCCATAAGGAAAGGATTTGTTGCTTTGGTGTCAAATGTTGATGAAACTAACAAATTGTGGCATCAACATTTGGGTCATACCAACTTTGGGTCATTTGTAGATGGTTGAAGAGCTTCCACAAATTAAACCACTTACTGGTGTATGTGAAGGATGCATATTGGGGGAACATCTTTGTAATATCCCTTTTTTTATCAAATTCAAGGAATTCTAGGACACTATAGTTATTCTTTTTTTTCTTTGATTTTGTTGCTGAAAAATGCTTATATAACTCACAAAATTTATTAATTTTTCCTTTGACTCATTTCGTTAAACACTTAGAAAACATTTCTTCGAACACTTAGTAAGCAAAGTAATAAAGACTTACAACAAAAAATATTCCAAGGGCACAACCACAATTTTATTAAACTTAACAGAAGGTTTACATTCAAATTATCAACCCAAAAATCTAAGTACAACTCTAGCAAAATGGCTCAACCAATTTGGCCATTAGAAAAGGATGAATTCGGTTCTCCAATAGCAGCTAGGTCCTCCTAAGCAATTTGGCTCCTCCAACAATTATAGGCTCAGCTTCTCCTGAAACAAGCAATGAAATTTCGGCCCTCCTCTGGAATAAAGAATTCGGCGTTAACAAATAAGCTCATCTCCGGCAAATAATCTTAGCCCCGACAAACAAAGATCTTTGACAAATAATCTCAGCCCCAACAAATAAAGATCTCTAGCAAATAATATCAAGCCCAGCAAATAAGGATCTCCGGTAAATAAATATCAACTCGACCCTTCAATAATATCACCTACAAATTAAGCACAAATGGGAATCTGAATGATTTCCCCATAATGCGAACTAGGGTGGCACTCGAAATCCACCGAAATCAGCTAAGGACCAACTAGGGTGGCATCCGAAGTCCACCGAAACCAGTTAGAGAGCTTCGCTTGAAACCCTCATGCTAGACTCGCTTGAGCCCCAATCAATCCACGATAGAAAATCACAAAACAGAATGCCTAGAAAATGGCCTTCTCTCCCCTTTTATAAGATTTTGTATGATCTTCTCCAATCTTCTAGAAATCTCCCTTTTTATTATTTTATTAACAAGCCACTTAGTGCATTTTTACTCCTTTTATTTAATAAGTGACTTTTTACTAACTAATTAAAGTCACTTTTATCCCTAGAAAATGCTTAAATTGTCACCATGATCACATTGGCCACCCAAAGCTCCTTTTCATCATCCTGCCTTGTAGATCTTTTCATCCCAATTACAATGAGCAATTACACTAAGTGTAAATAATTGAAATATGCCTATTGATAACTCTGTTTTAAGGAAATTGTAAGACTGTAATAGGACTAGGATCGAACTGTGTGAAATTGATCCTAATGATGAAAAATGGCAAGTGATCCTAGTCGGATCCCAATAAACTCCTCAAAATCCTCTGGGCCGACACATAATGCAAACCTGCCCATGTGACCTAATTGACATAAGCTTTGGAAATCTCTCCTAATCTCATAACAAGGCAATCCAAAAATTAGGGACATTACAGTCCTTCCTCCCCAAAATTGCTTGTCCTCAAGCAATTCCATCACAAGTTGTTGCTCCACAAGCTAACCCAAACTGAAACTAATACCAAGGTCCCAAATGTACCACTGGGCCACTCCATGCCATTGTACTACCCAAACATGAATGAATCCCATGATATCGAGGTCCCAAACCATCTTGATCAATGTGAATGTAAAAATTTCTCTTTTCCCACCCCGGTTTTCAGTTTCACCTTATTTCTCCAAAATAGTTAAATGCCCTTTCCCATATCCATACATTCAACAACTGAAAAATAAATTTTGCTGAAAACATAAATTCTGGAAATTTTACAGAATGCTGGAAAATGCAGAAATATAAAAATCAGCACATATAAACAGCCATTTAACTCATTTAAACACAGTGATTTTTGGTCAAGGTGACCCTGGAAAAACCCCCTACAACTCTTGGGGAAAACCAGTTCGAGAGCTCTTTCTTATTTCTGGAAAATGCTTTTTACAGTGAGAAATATTCAGCAAAAATCAGCAAGCAAATTTTACAACTTATCTCGTTTTCCGTGCCTCACAGCCAACTGGAAAAACTTGCCAACAGCAAAACAGAACAACAATAAATGTTGTACGGCCTCCTAGAAAAGCGTGCAAGCTGCCATTAAATATGTTGTATGGATTTCCTCGATTTGCATGCCAAAAAAAACCAGCAATATAGCTATACGGATTTGCCTCGATTTGCGTGCCAAGGTACAGCCACTTGCTGTACGGATTTATGTGCACTTGCTATAAAGATTTCTAGAAAATCATGCCCAAAATCTGCCTTTCACTGTGTGCTCACTCAGCTGTACGGATTTGCTAAAATGTTGCCTTGGAATGTGTGCCAAACTGCTGCCTCCTCCTCCCTGTACAGAAATCTCCCTTGCTCTCTTGCTCTCTCTCTCTCAATCTGCTCATGAAAGAATGAATGACATTTTACTCTTTCCCTCCCTTAATCTAACCCTACGTGACTTTTGGGTAATCCCTAAATCCAATCGCTGAAATAGATTGAGATCTAGGGTTGAGATTAAATGCTCATTTAAATCTCCCTTTCTATTTTTTAATTCACCCCACTTTAATAAAGACCCACTTAGTCATTTATTTCCAAAGTCACTTTTCCTTTCTAATTTTACATTACTTTAATAAAGTCACTTTAAAATTAGACTTTAGTAACTTTATCACTTAAAATCACTTTTAAATTAGATTTGACTTTATAAAAATTATAGTCACTTTAGGAGAAAAATTAAATTCTTTTTGGACACTTTTCCCTAGGCCAAAGATCAAAGCCTTAGGGAACCACCTGTCCTCCGGTACCAAATTTCAACACTCCCTCTTACCGAGGAAGGTGTTCCTCACCACACCCATCTTGTCTCTGAAGTAGTCATGCTTGCCCCGTGGTAAGGCTTTGGTAAGAATATCTGCAACCTGCTCATCAGTGGGAATATACTCAAACTTCACAGTGCCCTTCTGAACACAGTCTCTGATGAAATGATATTTGATCCCGATATGCTTTGACCTGTCATGAAATACTGGATTCTCCGTGAGTTTAATGCAACTCTAATTATCACAATAAATCATTGAAGGTCTCAACGGCTGACCAAATAAGCCAAACAACATCTTGCGAAGCCAGATGACCTCACAACTAGCTAGACTAGCTGCCATATACTTTGCTTCCGCTAAACTCAATGCTACTGACTCTGCTTCCGGCTGAACCATGACACTACTGCCGAACCCAACCCAAAACAGCACCCTGAAGTGCTCTTCCTATCAGAAGCACAACCTGCCCAATCAGAATCAGTATAACCTGCCAATCTCACTCCATCCCCCTGCCTGTAGTCCAGACCATTATCCACTGTCCCCCGCAAGTACCGCAAAATGTGTTTTGCAGCCACCGAGTGAACCTTCCTAGGCTCACACATAAACTGACTCATCGTGTTGACTGCAAAACAAATATCTGGTCTAGTGTTGACCAAATACACCAAGGAACCAATCAGCAGCCTGTACAATGTGGGATCCACCAACTCGGAATCCGAAGCATGAAGCTTCTTCCATTTGGAGATCATCGGTGTCGACATGGGTTTACAATCCTCCATGTGGAATCTGCCAAGGATGTCCACAATATACTTCCCCTGCCCCAGGAAGAAATGCCCCTCCTCCTGCCACACCTCCAAACCCAAAAAGTAATGCATCAAGCCGATGTCCTTCATCTCAAACCCCGACGCAAGATCTCTCTTGCAGTGCTCTATGAGTCTCTCTGCACCTGTAATGACCAAGTCATCCACATACAGCACCAGAATGAGAAGCTCCTCACCTATCACAATATAGTAAAGGTTCGGATCTACCTCACTCTTTGTGAAACCCATCCCCTGCAAGTATGTATCTATCCTGGAGTACCAAGCTCTAGGAGCTTGCTTCAGGCCATAAAGGGCCTTCTTCAGTCTGCACACGTGGGACTCCTTCCCATGCACCTCAAAGCCCTGTGGCTGCTCAATGTACACCTCCTCCTGTATGAAGCCATTGAGAAATGCAGTCTTCACATCTATCTGGTGGATCTTCCAACCCATCTCTATTGCTATCGATATAATGGAGCGGATCGAAGTATATCGAGCCACGGGAGCGAAGGTCTCCTCATAATCAACTCCCTCTACCTGGGAGAACCCTCTAGCCACAAACCTCGCTTTGAATTTCTCAATGCTGCCATCTGCAGCATGCTTTACCTTGTAAAGCCATCTGGAAGTAACCACGGATTTGCCCTCAGGCCTCGGCACCACCTCCCAAACATCATTCTTCATGATAGAAGAATACTCCTCCTGCATGGCCTCTCTCCAGACCTGCTAGCTAGCTGCCTCCTCATAGCTAGAAGGCTCAAAGTCAAGGATGCTGGTAGTCATTGCCATATAACTACAAAACCTCTCAGGTGTTCTACTCTCTCTGACCGGCCTCTTAGGCTCAGCAACAGATGTGGCATCTCTCAAGGTGTCCTGAAGCCACTTGGGCTTCCTCTTCCCTGAGCACACTTCTCCCATTAGAGAATGAAACTCCTCCTCCTCATCATCATCAGGAGCCTGAACTCCTGACTGTCTGTCTGTTGTCCTCCTGCCTACACCTGAACCTGTAGAAGCTGAGGTACCGTGTGAACTGTCCATCAGTGGACTCCCTAGTGAACTGCTCTGCATGCTGCCCAGAGCACCACCCCTCTGGCTCGGCGAGCCACTTCTCACTGACGGACCTGACATCCTCATAGATGTACCTCTGGATCCTCCTGATCCCTACGACTGACTCAACTGCTGCTGAGGGTCTGGCTGATCCAGATACTCTAACTCCGGTGATCTCCTAAAGGCCCTGTCCTCCTCGAACTTCACATCCCGCCTGACAACAACTTCCTCTATGCAAGAATGTAAATACGAAAGGCCTTTGAGGTCTCACTGTAGCCCCACAAAGATACCCTTCTCTGCGGTGGGCTCTAGTTTGGTCCTCTTCTCCTTGGGTATGTAGGAGTATGTGATGCACCCAAAGATACGAAGATGACCAATATCAGGCTTCTTCCCAGAAAAAACCTCCTCTGGAGTCATGTGCCCCAAGGCACGATGCGGACTCCTGTTTTGCAAATAAACAGCTGTGTTGCAGGCCTCTGCCCACAAGAACAATGGCAACCCTTGATCATGTAACATGGCTTTGGCAGCCCCTACGATGGATCTGTTCTTCCTCTCCGCAACCCCGTTCTGCTGGGGGTTGTAAGGAACAGTGAACTCCCTCCTAATGCCTGCCTCCACACAATAGTCAACAAACTCTCCAAGGGTGTACTCTCCCCCATTGTCCAACCTCAAGGACTTGATCTTTCGACCTGTCTGTGTCTCCACAAGAGCTCTAAACTCCTGAAACCGCTTGAAGACCTCACTCTTGGTCTTTAAGAAATAAATCCAGGTCCTCCTGGAGTGATCATCAATGAATAAAACATAGTACTCATATCCACCCAAGGAAACATGAGACATCCGACCACTCACATCAGAATGAATCAAATCAAGTATCCCAGTCGCTCTGTTGTCACTACCAATGTTTTACAACTCGGACTCGGATTCGGACTCGGCCGAGGATCGACTCGGACTCGGATTCGGACTCCGTAATGACTCGGCCGGCTCGATTTCAATGACTCGGTCGTTGTAAAAAATACATTAAATATTTATTTTTTTATAAAAAAACATAATTTTAAATATTTTAAACATAATTTTAAAGATTTTCATTCAAGTTTCCAAACACACAACATTATAATATACATGGAAGACAACATATGATCAAAGTAGGCTCATGAACCAATCCATTATATCAAAATGGTACGGTGGTACCCAATGGCAATAGTAAATACATAGTCAACTGTAGTCTGTCATACATGATCAAAGACTCAAGAGTCAAAACAAAATACAAATAACCAAGGAGGCTAGTAGCTACTGCCAGAGGAGCCAAGATCATCTCGACCAATCTCTGGATCATCATCATCAGAGTCAGACAAGGGGCCCCATGGCTCCTCCTCATCATCATCGTCTCCAACTGCAACTGTAGAAGTGGTGCCAGTACCACTAGGCTGTGCAGCAGATGCAAGCTGAGATAGAGTACAAATGCGGCTGCGCTTCTGTCGTCGCTGAGCAGAGGAAGGCGAAGCACCTACAACTGGAGTCCTACTAGCTGGCTGTGAGACTGAGGCTGGTGGATCGGGATCTGCATTCAACTGAACACGCTGCAGTGGATCTTCAACATCAATTTCATCAAGATCCTCATCAGGATCAAACTCTGGTAGACGACTCTCCACTACCCAATCTGATGTTGGATCAATGTCTTCCAACACAATGGGATCTGAATCAGGTCTTTTGTTCAGCAATTGGTTCCGTCTGAGCCGAAGGTTGTATTGGACAAAAACTAGATCATTCAACCGTTTTTGCTCCAAATGGTTTCTCTTCTTTGTGTGAATCCTCTCAAAGACAGACCAATTGCGCTCACACCCAGATGCACTGCAAGTTTGACTCAAAATACGAATTGCAAACCTTTGCAATTCAGGGCACTGGCCACCAAAGGCCTCCCACCATTGTGCTGCAAAAAACATAGGAGTGTAATGAATTATGAGTTAGATGAAGGCTGAAGCTCAACAAAATTACAAATTATATCTAACTTTCAAATTATAAATGATTTAACAAACTTTAATAAAAAAAGTAAAACCATTAAGAAATTGAAAATTGAAATTTTTGTTTACCTGGCTCATCTGCTTCTCTTGCAATCTTTGCTAGGTTCTTCCCAAAGGTACCTGTTGCATTGCTGAAGGATGTGACCTGCTGATGTATCAGCAGCTGATCAGACTCCGATGGGACCATGCGCTCAATGCAATCAACCAGTCCATCTCTGACCTCCCCCCTCAAAGCTCCTGACTCCTTAGCTTTATAATGATACCGTGGGTTCAAAAAATACCCAGCTGCATGTATAGGGCGATGGAGTTGATTGTTCCATCTTTCATCAATGATTGCCCAAATGGGCCCATACTTTGCCACTCTATCCTTGTATGCTGTCTTTATTTGCTCCTTTGCTTGATCCATAGCCTCATAAATGAAGCCCATAGCCAACCTTTCCCCATCCACCAACCGCAACACCTTAACTAGTGGCTCAGCAACCTTCACAATCTCTGCTGCCTTTCTCCAAAAAGTTTCATCATGGACTTTCCTTTTCAATTCTCTGCCTTCTGGTTTGTTAGACCAACTGCTTTGATTCCAATCATCACTGGAAAACATCTTTTGCAAGTTTCTATGTTGGGAAAGCATAGATTGCAATGTCAAAAAATGTGTAGCAAATCTAGTGATGGCAGGCCTAATAATATCCTTGCCTCCAGTGTGTTTCCTCATGAGACTCAAAACCAGTGTATGATTGTAGATAAATTTTGTTATGCTTTTGGCATTATCTACAGTGTTTCTGACCCAATCTAATTTTCCAATATCCTCAAGCATGAGGTCTATGCAATGTGCAGCGCATGGGGTCCAAAAGATGGTCTTGTGTTTTTCCTCTAACAGTCTACCAGCAAGAACATAATTAGAGGCATTGTCTGTGATGATTTGAACAACATTAGCCACCCCCACATCCTGAATAACCTCATCCAATAGCTGAAACAACAAGTGGCCATCTTTTACCTTATCAGATGCATCAACTGATTTTAAAAACATGGTTCCCTGTGGGCAGAAGACAAGAAAGTTTATGATGGTACGGTTTCTTTGATCAGTCCATCCATCTGACATGATGGTACACCCTGTTCTTGCCCATGATTCCTTGAAATCTTGCAAATACTCATTAATTGATGTAATTTCTTTCTGCAAACGAAACCCCCTTAGCTCTTGCATAGTAGGGCCTTTGAAGCCTTTTCCAGCAGCATGTATGGCCTCAAACATAGGCTCATAATATGGTGAACGAGCAGCATTAAAGGGGATATCAGCATCATACCACCATCTAGCTATGTAGTCACAAGCAGTCTCCCTCAATTCTTTCTTCCAATGGTCATCTAAAGTGGGCTGAGCAAGACCTTTACTAACTTCAGGACCATGTGCATCTGATGGAGAGGAGCCTGAGTGAGTGAAAAAACTTTTGATAGTCCCATCACCCTTCATTCTACCCTTTCCCTTATCTTGAACAGAAGCAAAAGAGGGAGGAACATAACGGAAAGGGTTTGATGCATCAGTTTGAGGGATAGAGGAAGAACCCTCAAACTCATAGTGGGGGTTGGCCTTGGCAGCCATCATTCTTTGTATCTCCCTCTTCCTCCCAATTTCAGCCTGTATCTCTTTTTGCCTAGTCTTTTCTGCATTAAATTTTTCAAAGCTTTCCAACAAATTCTTTCTAATCTCCCCAATTTCATTAGATTTACATGCAGTAATATTGCCTTTAATCCCTGCCAAGTGTTGTTTTAGCCTATTAATCCCCCCAGGACCTGACTTAATTTTCCTATGGCAAAACTTGCAACACATCTCATCATCAACCATTTCAACATATGCCCAAGCAGGATCTTTTGCTCTAGGTGCCATTTTTTGACTAGGAAAACAATCTGAAAATGAAAAAAAAAAAAAAAAATTGATTCAATGTTCATTTATTTGACTAAAAACACTCTCTAAGCTATCTTGATATGCACCTAAAATTTACTAAGTAAAAACAGATTTATAGAGGTGGAAAAAAATACCTCCAGGCACAAACTGCCTCCTCAAGCTTGCTCCAAAAATCAGCTCCTCAATGCTGCTCCAAATGGCTGCCCAAGAAGCTCCTCACTCCAGCTACAATGCTCCTCCAAGACTCCTCACTGCTGCTCCAAAACAAGCTCAAGAACTGCTCACTAACTCTCAAAGAAGACTCTCACTCAAATGCATAAGACTGCTGTGAGTGAAATGAGAGCATTTGGCTGTCTTAAATAGAGTTTGGGAGGGGAAATGGACCCCAAAAGCATTAAACAAATCACAATAACCCTTTCAGCTCCACAAACCCTAACTAACTTTATTAAAAAACAGCAAAAAAGTCATTTTTTTTGGGTTAATACGCTGCCACAGCCGGTTTGTAACGGTACGGCCGAGTCATGACGGGACCCGGCCGGGTTGACCGGGTCAGCTATGACTCGGCCGGGTCATTGGATGACCCGGCCGAGTCATAGCTGACCCGGTCAACCGAGCCGGGTCAAGGGCCGGGTCAATGTGGAGGCTTTTGAAACGGAACGAAACGGCCGTTTCCGTTTCGGTTCGGCCGTTTCGTAAAACTATGGTCACTACTAGGAAAAGGGGATTTGGCAAACTTGCCCATCGCACATCCTCTGCAAGTATCAAAGTGATCAGTACTGAAATCTGGCACACCTGTAGTGATCTCCCGTAAAGTCCTCAAGGCTCCATGATACATATGCCCCATCCTACGGTGCCAAATCTCACACAGCTCAGAACTGCTAGCTCTGTTGTCGGCACTACTACTCAATGCCAAAAGGGGATGGAATGCAAACTTGTACACCTTTGCATGGCGTACACCTATCACTCTAGCTGAATCAGCGGGAGTGCCCGTGGGATACATCAACACCTGTCCTCCCCTGAACAGTACCTCATATCCTCTGTCCTCCAAAGCTGATACGAATATGAGGTTCTTCCTCATCCCTGGCACATAAAGAACATCTGACACCTTCAAGGGAGGTTTGGACTCCCTCTGAAATGTCAGTGTCCCCACACCGACTGCTCTAACAACTCTGTCATCACCGAGTACTACCTCTATATCGGTGCCACTCTCTGAAAGCTCTGAGAAGTACTCACGAACTCCTGTCATGTGACGTGAAGCCCCACTGTCCACATACCAAATAACCGAAGATGCTCCGCTAATCGAGGGAAAAGCATGCCCCCTCTGGACCTGTGTGGCAGGTGATCCTGTACTAGAGGACTTACACGCAGTGAACGCAAACTCCCAGTGAAAACGATCTGCAAAGTCCTCAACCTCTGCTGAAGCTGCCATGCTCTGGTTCTTCCCCTTCTTCTTCTTCTTCTCCGGACACACAACTGCATAGTGTCCCATCTTTTGACAATTCCAACACTTCACCTTGGAATAGTCCTTCTGTGCGTTATCCTATTTACCTTTACCTTTGCCTTTGCCCCCACCATTGCTTGTGGAAGCCTGCTTCTTCCCTTTGCCTTTCTTGCCTCCTGCCACCAGTGCTACATCCTCATCCTGCTCAACTGACTTGGCCGCCCCAAGCTGACCTTTTCTGATCTCTGTCTAAATGCAATCATCCCAAAACCTCTCCCATGTGGGAAGGGTCTCACGTGCACAAACCCCATCAGCGAAGTTCATCTATGAACGGGGGAGGCCATTCACTGCAATCCGCACCAACTCAGTGGATGGAATGACCTCTCCAACTGTTGCCAACTCATCTCTCACATTAATAATCTGTGAGATATCCAACTGCACTACCATTGCCCATCTTAATGGTCTTCAGTTTCTCTTTCAGGACCATTTTCCGGTTCTCATTGGTAGTCTGGTAGAGATTGGACAATGTTGTCCACATCTCATGGGCATTTCTCTTTCCTTTCACATGAGGAATGCAATGGTCTTTGACTCCGTCTAGAATCAGAGTCTTACCCTTGTTGTTCTTTTTATTATACTCAGCCAACTGAGTAGCATCAGTAAGCACAACAACAGGGTTCTGTGTGGTATGCACCATGATGTCCCAGACTTCTGCCTCCTCAAAGATACTCTGCATTCTCTCCTTCCAAACGCTGTAATTGGAATGCCCATCCAACCTATCCTCCACCCTCAATCCCAATGACATCCTGCTGTCCTAAAACTGAAAAATAGCACTGCTGTAGTAAAGATAAAACTGTTGTTTGTGAAAAATCAGCTTGCTGGAATTTTCTGAGTGAAAAATCAGCAGGTTGTAATTTTCCTCCTTGCTGTCCCAAACTGCACTTCAGCACTCAAGCTCTGATACCATGTAAAAATTTCTCTTTTCCCACCCCGGTTTTCAGTTTCACCTTATTTCTCCAAAATAGTTAAATGCCCTTTCCCATATCCATACATTCAACAACTGAAAAATAAATTTTGCTGAAAACACAAATTCCGGAAATTTTACAGAATGTTGGAAAATGCAGAAATATAAAAATCAGCACATATAAACAGCGATTTAACTCATTTAAACACAGTGATTTTTGGTCAAGGTGACCCTGGAAAAACCCCTACAACTCTTGGAGAAAACCAGTTCGGGAGCTCTTTCTTGTTTCTGGAAAATGCTTTCTACAGTGAGAAATATTCAGCAAAAAATCAGCAAGCAAATTTTACAACTTATCTCGTTTTCCGTGCCTCACAGCGAACTAGAAAAACTTGCCAACAGCAAAACAGAACAGCAATAAATGTTGTACGGCCTCCTAGAAAAGCGTGCAAGCTACCATTAAATACACTGTACAGATTTCCTCGATTTGCGTGTAGGAAAAAAAACAGAAACAGCACTGCAGCTGTACGGATTTACCTCGATTTGCGTGCCAAGGTACATCCACTTGCTGTACGGATTTCTGCTCCTCGATTTCTGTGCACTTGCTGTACAGATTTCTAGAAAACTGTGTCCAATATCTGCCTTTCACTGTGTGCTCACTCAACTGTACGGATTTGCTAAAATGCTGCCTTGGAATGTGTGCCAAGCTGCTGCCTCCTTCTCCTCCCTGTCCAGAAATCTCCCTTGCTCTCTTGCTCTCTCTCTCTCAATCTGCTCATGAAAGAATGAATGACATTTTACTCCTTTCCCTCCCTTAATCTAACCCTACGTGACTTTTGGGTAATCCCTAAATCCAATGGCTGAAATAGATTGAGATCTAGGGCTGAGATTAAATGCTCATTTAAATCTCACTTTCTATTTTTTAATTCACCCCACTTTAATAAAGACCCACTTAGTCATTTATTTCCAAAGTCACTTTTCCTTTCTAATTTTACATTGACTTTAATAAAGTCACTTTAAAATTAGACTTTAGTAACTTTATCACTTAAAGTCACTTTTAAATTAGATCTGACTTTATAAAAATTATAAAGTCACTTTAGGAGAAAAATTAAATTCTTTTTGGACACTTTTCCCTAGGCCAAAGATCAAAGCCTTAGGGAACCACCTATCCTCCGGTACCAAATTTCAACAGTGAAGCATCCCTCACTCCACTTACTATCCAACAAGACACATCGTCACCAAAAGCCCTCTACATATCGCCAATAAGTAGAGCATCCCGATAATGCAAAATCCTGATCAACTCCTCGAGAAGTTGCCCTACTAGAAAACCAATCTCATGTACTTCAATAGTGGACTCATGAAGATACAATCCAATCCCTGTAGAGAAGAATCCTCGTCTGCATGAGCTAACCACGATCTCTTTCTGTTGATCATATTGTCACCATTGAGGTGCTCCATATCATCAGTGAATCAGTAAGAGGTGAAACACTCTTCGTAAAGTTGAATCCCAATGGAAGCTCTGAGTGATCTCCCCCCGTAAAAAACAGCTCATCCCTAATGGTAGTTGAATTTCGAAGCCCGGTAATGCTAGGGTCCCATGCTAATCTCAAAAAGAAACTACCATGTTGGCATTGCGCCACTCTAGTCATAATTGACTGCTCATCATGCTCATATTGAATCCTCCTTGCCTGCACGCACATGCCAAAATATCTATAAAGTCCAGACCCATACCCATGAAGCCAATTCTACCAAGGCATCTTAGCAAGGTCAAAGTCTACCGGCCTACAACTACACTCGATCCTAAGCAACAACAAGGGAAACTAGCCTCGCAATATGGTGAGGGTCTCAACGATCGTCCACGTGTCAACCCCAAAATCAACTAAATCACTTGTTGTCATAACCTTGCCCATCAAGAAGTGGAGTAATTTATCAATCAACTGGATCCCTAAATTCCGGAGCCAGATCGGAAGTTCACAACTCTCAATCCCTATTGATTGTTGTTGCATAGTACTGATAATTGTTGGAACCCATCCATGCCTCTCCAATCCCTGTATGCAATCAATAGATGAATGTCATGTATTGATAATTATCATGGTGCATGCTAAACTGCCCTGCTACTGCCAGATCATGCAGATAAATGCCATACCGTCTTCTAATGACGCACCCTAATACTTTCTGGAGTCTAAACACCCTATTGTAAGAGAGGTCTACCACCCATTGGACCTCATGCTCATGTCATACCTCGGAATGTCCTGCCAAAAGTGTGTCATGCATCTCCCCAAGTGTGAACTTAGGGAAGAACATATGTTATCTCTGCAGCAGATCAGGCCATCCTCAAGCCTGCATCTGTCAATTCGTGCCCCGAAGTCTCTCTCCTGATGCACTGTGTCCCATCCGACTATCTCAAGTGAGCTTCCCATGTCCTATTGCTTGTGATGAGATCATCAAGGGAAAACAACCAAATCCTCTGTGACTGTAAACAATACAGAAGAGAGATAGGTGTGTGAATCTCCAAGGATATGATCAAGAGATGCTCATTTGTCCCCTCATCGATCCTGGGTAAGCTAAACCCAATGGTATGCCTAACATCCCTATCAAGAGATCTTCTCGGAGATAATACTCCAAGATCTCGCTGTGCAACACCATACATCACTGCATGCAACCATGTATCCCTGCACTGCTCTGCATACCACTGTACACCATGGCATATCCCTGTACACCATTAGGTATCACCACGTGTTGTTGTACCACGCTATACTGACTACTATTTTGTATGTGCTAATGTAGTGAATCCACTATGATGTGGATCACCCCTCCTAATCCGCCTTGGTAAATTTGAGTGGCATGGCTCCTCACATGCCAACGGGAGCATCACTACTACACTAATCCTCAAAGGCCCTTGTGCCCAATACATCAATAGAAGAACATCGTCTCAATACAATGCTTTGCCTAGTGGCATATCGATGCCAACACATCTGAATAACTCTTGCAAGGGCATGTTGACCACCCTACAACCCCATGCATGAACGATGGGCCAGAACATCTTCCGAAGTCTAAACATTCTTGATGGAAATGTGAAGGAACATGTGCCCTCGGTCACTGAGTCAACCACGCTATCAATGCCATAGACATCCTGCACTGCTGTTATATGCTGGAGAGCCCCACCTAGATCCCAATGCCAACCTAGATTCATTCACTGTTGTTGCCCAATTTTACTAGTTGGCCCGGCTAGTTGGCCACCCACGCAACCTTTATATATATATATATATATATATATATATATATATATATATATATATATATATATATATATATATATATATACTTTTTTTCTTTGCAAAAAAAAAAAAGTTGCCCGTGGAAAAAAAATCTTCTCGGCCCCTTAAAAGAAAACTCTCGCCGCCTTGAAAAAAATTCCATTCATATGATCCCAGACAACCTGCCTCCGACGATCTGATACAAACCCTATCCTGTAATTCTAAGATCGATTCAAAGTTTCGGCTCTAATACCATGTTAGACTTTCTAAACCCAACACTTGGTTTTCTGTTCCCAGCAATTAATATGAAGAATGAATACACAGCCAGATTCCTAACACATAAAAACTATAGTGGAAGTAAAAAAAGATTACTCGATCTGAACCACACACATAAACAAATTTCTGCCCAATCCCCAGTTCTTCATTAATAAATTAATCACGGAACTTACTTGGGCTCTTGTCCTGGGATAATGACCCAACTGAGAAAATACAAAACTGATCACCAGCCTCACTGCATTCTCTCGAACCCATCACACGCTCACTGAAAAGCCTCTCACAATCTTGTGCTACTGTTGTGTCTTAGCACCTCACTTTAGGCTCAATTTATAACTTTCCTAAGCTAAGATTGACGGCCAAAATTAGCTCGTCAAATTAACTGAAGATAAGTGACATTACTTTAGTTAATTATCCTATCTTCAGCTTTCTCTACTTTAACTCAAGTACAACTCATAAATTTAGCGTGCCTTACATGCACATCTCATGCATGTCACACACAACACATTAACATGCATGCAACCCACTTGCACACTCTGCATGTCGCATACAAGCTCCTAACGAGACAAATCAAGATCTTTCTAGTCAAGGCACAAGACCAAAAGTACCTTTTGAGCTACAAAATGCTTATGGAACAAAATAGCCAAGCAAATATGCTCACTAATGGAGCAACACAAATTGGCACCTGAATACTAAGAAAAGAAGCGAGTCTTTGTCATTTTCCCACAACCCCTAGTTCATATGTTTAAGCCTAAGTACATGATCAATCATCAAATAGATCTAATGGGTGTCAATCTGAACAAGTGGTGCTTCGAAATTAACAAGAATCTATGGACATTAGCACTCAACCATCCTTTGGTACTTCCACACACTTCTTCCTTAATGACAATGCAGAGTTTTAAGGGTGGTAGAGAATCAATGGATTTTGCAGATGGGGTATTGTTTTTTCTCTCCCCAGCATTTCATCCTCAATTCTTAGCTCATCTCAGGGGTGATTGTGGACCCAATGCTTCAAGCTCCTCACAGAATTTGATTCACCAAGCCATGGAGAACACTTCTACGTTGTAACTTTTGGCATGTAGTGACTTGTGTTCTTGGTGCGTTTGGGTCTCTGGTACTTAATTCATTTGGGTCAACTAGTAATCTGGTAACATAGAGGGGCACAACCCTAGATGTTTCTCTTGTCAATCCACAAAAATGAAGCATATATTGATACGCGAGGAGTGTATTCAGGTTGATATTAAACTACATGTTGTCGCTTAGATTGTACAGGCTTGGTGCAACAACGACTCAGGTCGGGGGTTGTCACTCTAATCCCCAACCTCTTTGTTCTAGTTGTCTCCCAACAGTGGGCTATGGGGGTAGTCCCTATGAAATGTGAAAATGGAAGACTCGTTGGCAATCAACAAGTCTGGGAGACACGATTGGATGGCCTAGCCACTTGGTTGATTCCAGCAAGTTACAAGATTAGATTGAATTGTTTATGAGACCGGTGCCTTATGGAGTCAAGTACTTGCTTTAGATCAATTAAATACCAAATGACCGGATGAACAACCGTTGCTTGAATGCCTAACTATCCTAGATGAAATGCAAATCCTATGATCTAAGTGAAATGCAAAACTTGGTTAATTTTAATTATATGCCTAGCTAAATGTATCCCTTCATCTTTATCTATATTGTGCCTAGTCTCTAAAGTAAGTGGCAAATAGAAGTCAAGGTGAAGCAAACAATGGCTTGGTTAACAATACCTCCTTGAAATCTAACGTACCCAGTGCCTTGGAGGCTGCAGAGACTGTGGCTCTAACAACTGCAAGGTCACCGTTTTAACCACTAAAGAGGACCTAGACTTCTTAAGCAAAGATGAAAGGGTGTTCCTATCTCTCTATCAACCAAGCTTATGCTTGGAAGTAAATTATTAATGCAAGACTAGTTCTAGGATGTCGATGCAAGATTATTGAGTGTTCTTCAGTTAAGATTGTTTATGTTAAGTACTTAATTGATCCTTAATTATCACACAAGAGTACTTAATGACTAAAAGACGATCTCAACACAAGATAAAGTGCCAAATTTAAATAGTGCCCACAAGATAACGTATGCAATGTAACCAAGGAGTAATTGCTCAAAACATCAAACAAGATAAATGCTCTTAAGATCAAATCATTAATATGCCAAAAATGAAATCATTTTTAATAGACTTTTTACCATGAAAACAATTATAGCATTCTTACAAGATATAGACAATTATCCAAGGGTGCTTTAGGACACTTTATGAGAATGCCAATAAATGAACTTGCTCAAGAACTAGACGATTCAATGTTAGGTAATTAGATATGATGCAATTAGGCTTCCAATATCCTTAAGCGATGTTATCCATCAAAAGGTATTTAATTCTTGATATTGATTAGACAAGTGCTTACAAGAGTGAATTAATTAGATCTTGAAGTACTAATGACTAAATTTGACTTAGAAGACAAGTACTTGACCAATTTAGGAACAATTCTCTCTTGAAGGTGATAAATTAAACTTCCAATGATTATCAATTAGCTTGTTAGAGGCAATAAAGTACAAGTATAAATCAAGTTTGAAATAGCACTATGAAGCCCACAAGATTAATGATCAAGATTGACAACAGTGAACAACAAAACTAGCACAAATCTTAAAAATAAAGTTTACTTGTAGAAAATATGTTAAGGCCTTTGGCGCCACAATGAGCTTATAAAGTATAATGACATCTACTCATGCAAGATCATATAGCCAATGTCACAAGATAATAACAGTGCTACAATAGTGCTTCACAAGTGAAAACAAAAGAGCAAAATGCTATTTGCCAGTAGACTTTGCAATTGATGCTAGAACAAGTATATAATGCAGAATGGTGACAGTATATTTCACTTATAGGAAATACCAAATGCAAGGAGATGAACAAGAAAAAGTGACCTCTTTTGCCAAGGCTTCAGAGCTAATTCATGACAGAGATAGATATTGCAAATTAGATGTATTTCCTTGTTATTTTAGAGACTTTAGATCACACTTTTTCCATTGTTAGCTTCCAATCAGAATGCAGAGCTATTATGACATAGCTTTTGTAATGATCCTTCATAGGAATACAAGTGATAACAAGCAAATAATACATGCAGAAAATTACAAAAACGATATATTTAACAAACGCCCATATAAAAGCTACAAAAGGAGAACTTCTGAGCCATTTTATTATATTTTTGCTAGTCAAATACTTGCACCTAGGCTTGTATGAAAGGACAAGAAGGACCAAACCCAGGTAGGAAAATGGTTGAGCTGATGGCTGCCCAGCTGCTGCACCAATCTGCATTGCGCTGCCTAAAAACCACTGCTCTATAAAGTTCGAATGGCTGGAAGGTGAACTGAAACTGCCCAAAAATTTATATGCTTTTAAACCCAGAGTCCTTAGCCAAAATCCACAAAAACCCAGAAATGGTTTGGCCAGATTTAGACTTCCCAAAATTGACCCCCAAAGGCACTATTCAATCCCCGACAATTCTACATTGTCTACTGCAAAGATACAGCGTAAAACCCCACCTCCAGTGCTCAGAAAATTATGAAACTTTATATTTGGGATCCTTGTCAAAAGCCTAGAAAAACAAAGAAAGGATTTTGGTTGGTTTAGACTTCTATTTTTCAACCCCCTTGGAGCCTCACCTCAACTCTAGCTGCCAATTTGACTTGCTGGAAACTGCTTGTAAATCCACCTCAAAGCATCTCTAAAATGTTGAGTTCATCAGTGCTATCCAATCCCTGAATCCCCAAATGATCTCTTCGCCCAACTCAGCTGCTCCAAAGTACCACGAAAATCTGTTGTGTGGCCTCTACCCTGACCCCCAGCCCAACAGTTCAAATTGCTGGAATGCTGGCTCAGATGGTTGTAAAACCCAGCAAGAACGTTGGTCTAATGCTGCTACCTCAGCTCCCCAACTCCCGGACAAGCAATCAGATCTCTACTTGCCTCAATCTCCCTCTGCGTGTTTCCTGGTTGCCCAAAAATACGCACTCCTTGCTCTGCGTTGGTTGTTGGTGCTATGTCACTGCCCCGGAACTCCTGAAATCCTTGTAGAACTGTCTCTCTAGGGCCGGCAGGGATGGTCCCCTGAAGTAGAGGTTGAATCTCCCGCTTGAGAGATCTGTGGCTAAATAACCCGTTGACTCAGCTAAACAGCAAAGTGAACAGTAAAGTGATTTTGTTTGCAAGATGTATGAATGAATCCTAAAATGAGAACTACTCCCTCCTTATAACTCTTTGGGCTTCCCTTGCCTCATGTGGGCCCCTCCATCCACCTATTCGACTTTTCCTCCAAGCTATTCGAATGGGCCAATTCGAATTCCCATGTGGGTGGACCCCACATTCCACTAGCAACTAAATTAAGTCGAATTGCCTCCTAAGCCCCTAAGTTGAAAATGATGGGTTCTCTTCCTTAGCCAAAATTGTGCAAAATTGTGTAGCAGCACCCAGTTACAAATGTGTTTGAGAAGGGACATGACAGTCCTCCCCACCCAAATGTTGCTTGCCCTCAAGCAACCTCAAATATGGGTGCTCCAATATGTACTCACCCTCCCAGGTGGCATCCTCATCCGGCAAGTTCTTCCAACACTCCAAAAATTACTTGTCCTCAAGCAATGTCTGAATGAGCATCCTCTCTAACTGTTGCTCCCCACTCTCACTGCAACATGTGCCAGGGTCCCAGACGTGCCACTAAATCATCCCTGGCCTCAGCACTATCTTGATATGAAAAAATCCTTCAATACCAGGATACCAGGCCATCTTGTCCAACATGAAGGTCCCCCCGCTCCACTCACTATCCTGCTCGGTGCAAGTACCAGAAGTCCCTTGCTCCATCAGTGACTAGCTAAAGCCCAATGGAAGATCTGTATGATCTCCCCCTGCAGTAATCGGCACATCCCTAAAGGTTATCGAGCTGTGAAGAGTTGTGACGCCCCAGTTCCCTGCTAGTCCCAGAGTAGTGCCACCATGTTGTCGCTGCACTACTCTGACTATGCCATACTTCCCATCGTGCACAAACAGTATCCTCCTCTCCTAGAACTCGATGGTGGAAAACTGAAAGAGGTGAGACACATCCTGCCTGGGCATCTCCATGGCACCAAGGCCTACCCATCCAAATCTAACTCTGAACCAATGTAGCAATAGAGAATGTTTGCCTCCCCATATGATGAAACCCTCTATGAATCCCCATGTGTCATCCCAAGAGTGAACGATATGACTCTCTGCCATGACTCCGCTCATCACGAGTGATCTATTGATCAACTAAATCCCTGCATCCCATAGGTAGACCTGCTGCGGCATAGCCCTGAGAACCGATGGAATCCCTTTGGCCCTCATCTCTAGTCTCTGCATGCCACCCATATATAGGCTCCATACGTCATGAACTAATTTGAGGCATGCTGAACTGTCCAGTGCCTGCCACTCTGTAGTACTGTGACTACTCGAAACCATGTGTGCCAAATAGATACCCCGTGAATGCAACCAATAGATGGGTATCTAATACCCGCAATCGACTCAATATATGCGGATCCATCTTGCTCCTGCCAACCATCGCCAATGGTTCGGCTACCCACCCCCTAGAGAATGTGTCGATACAATGTCGAGAACGTGGATACATACTGGACAACTATCTCAGCAGTACACGGTATCCTCTGCTCATGCATGGTCCAGACATGCTCTGTGGAAAGAGTGAAACATGTCTCCCCTGTGACTAGCTCCCCAAGCATAAGATTAATGATGAATGATATGCCATCCCAGTCGGTGATCACCTCATCCCTCGACCTATGGTTGTCAACTTGTGCACCAACTCGATGCCCCCACTGAGAAGTCTCCCCTTTATCACACCAAGTGTCATTCAAATATCTTGGGTGAGCTCCCCGTTCCCTGCTGCTCATGCCCAGAGTGTCAAAGGACAACAACCAGATCACTCGTTACTATAAGTGACGTAGAAGATGGTCAAGAGTGTGAGTCCCAAAGAATACCATCAAGTATCGCTCATCTGTGTCCCCATCGATCCTCGGTGAACTACACCCAAAGGTATGCCCGATATCTTCATCCATGGGTGTCCCTGGAGGCAACACTCCAAGACCTCGTTGTGCAGCACCATACGCGTCTGCATACCACCAATCATCCCAGTACTCCTGGACATGCCACTGTACACTGCGGCCTACCCATGTACACTGTTGGATACCCTCCGCTGTAGTTATGCCATCATGTACCATCCTGCTTCCTACCTGTGTCACTGCACCTGTCCCTCCCCGCATGTACTCACTGCAATGTGAGGCACTCCCACTTTGCAACGCAGTCCAACACACTACATCACACCTCCATGCATCTCCATGCCCACCTGTAGACCACTTCTCAATGCTAGATGCTCCCACACATCCCTGAATATGATGGCCTAGAGCTATGTCTCTATGTGTCAGGCCACACCCGATCAATGTCATCACCTCCACCATCGCATCATTATCCCTGCCGATGAATGGATCTTCCCTCCAAATCCCCCCTAAGGGATTCGAGAAGTGACTCTCCATATGTGTCAGCAGTGATGCCACCACTGCTCCGTTCCTCTACGTCCTCTATGCCCCGCACAAAAGTGAAGAGCCCCCAGCTCCATGCAAGGCACCGTCTGGTGGCTTGCCAATGCCACCTCCTCCGACAAACTCCTGCCAGAGTATGCTAATCACCAAATGATCCTGTGTACAAATGCCATACCAAAAAAACCAAAAGAGTCTGTCCATAAACTGGTCAGCCAGTAGTGCTGACCAAGACTCCCCTAGCGAATGTGCATGTTCAATTGCTAAGTCAACTACACCATCCCAGTTGTAGTCAACCGGAATACATGGGAAATGATAGGTGGTCCCTCCCAGATCCAAATCCTAGTCGGGGCTTCCAGCGTCCCCAGTGCCTAGAAACTCCTACTAAGCTCCACATGGGTCCATTACCATCTCCATAGTCCACTCTACCGTGTACCAACTTAGAATCTCTTGCCACCCAACCCCAAAAGAGGGATCAAATGCACGAACTCCCGCACATAGAACAACCCTAGCATGCGGATGTTGCACTCTGTGCAACTCAGGTCGTATCATCTCGTTATCCTGGTCAATACATACAATCTGACTAGGTAGCTCTATCTCCCTCTGTCCAATGGGCCAAGGTAACTTAACAGTGCTGCCAGCCCCATCTATGTATGCCCGAAGAGGGTTGCTCTCTCGCTCCAACGTGTACTCTACCTGTGCCAGTAGGGAATCCAACTGCTCCCCAACGTGAGTCAATTGGCCGTGGACTCTGCACAAACCACTCTCATGTCCTCCAGCTCCTCGTTCTGCTGCAGAATCGCCTCTCGCACTAACACGTCCTTCCTTTTTAATGCTAGAAGGTCGGCTTGAAACTAATGGAACTGTCGTGGGCATCTATCACCTGTAAACTCGGTCACGGCCCTAGATACCTCAACAATTGTTGGCATCTTGTCCAAGGATGGCACCCCCTCAACAAATGGCTCTATGTGAGTAGGCCCTATCCTCTCCACCAGGGTGAGAACTGGGGCTATCAAAGAGGTCTCTAATAAACGCGACTCCTACGCCACACCGGGTATATCAATGTGCTCCTCACCATCTTGTGGGCTCTCAGTATCATGCTCAACCTCCTCCTCAGGCTCCTAATATCTAAAGCTAGGTCTCCACCAGCAAAAGCACCCCCTGGTCTCACCCTCTAACCGTCTTTGTCCTGTCTGCTCCTTTTCAGGAGATCTGGTGCCCTGATCTGGTCGACTTTCCCAACACGATGTAGATGACTGCACCCCCACAGTCTGCTCACCTCTGACGTCTTTGTTGTAAGGGTGAGGATGGGTTTAGTCTGTCACCCTCCTCAACTGGGCCAACCTCTCATCGTCCCAATGAATTCTAACCGAGAATTTCTGCATATTGGATTTCCCTTGAGCCATGGGTTTGTCTCCGGTTTCACCTGTCACTTTGCACTCATACCCAAAGCTTCCATGATCTTCTGGCTAATTTCCCACAGTTGGGCCAAGATCATGCTTTGATACCACTATAAAGATCCTTAATAGGAATACAAGTGATAACAAGCAAATAATACATGCAGCAAATTACAAAAACGAAATATTCAGCAAACACCCATATAAAAGTTGCAAATGGAGAACTTCTGAGCTATTTTATTATATTTCTGCTAGTCAAATACAATAGATGATGGATTATTGCACCTGGGCTTGTCTGAAAGGACAAGCAGGACCAAACCCAGGTAGGAAAATTGTTGAGCTGAAGGTTGCCTAGCTGCTGCACCAATCCGCATTGCGCTGCCCAGAAACTACTGCTCTATGAAGTTCGAATGGTTGGAAGGTGCACTGAAACTGGCCAAAAATTTATACGCTTTTAACCCTGGACTCCTTGGCCAAAACCCACAAAAACCAATAAATGGTTTCCAAAATCGACCCCTAAAGGCACTATTCAATCCCTAGTAATTCTACACTGTCTGCTGCAAAGATACAGCTTAAAACCCCACCTCCGATGCTCAAAAAATTATGAAACTTTATATATGGGATCCTTGTCAAAAACCCAGAAAGGATTTTGGTTGGTTTAGACTTCTGATTTTCAACCCCCTTGGAGCCTCACCACAACTCTAGCTGCCAATTTTGAATTGCTGGAAACTGCCTGTAAATCCACCTGAAAACTTTTCCAAAATGCTGAGTTCACCCACGCTATCCAATCCCTTACTCCCCAAATGATCTTTTGGCCCAACTCAGTTGCTCCCAAGTACCATGAAAATCTATTGTGTGGCCTCTGTGTTGTACCCTAGCCCAACAGTTTGAATTGTTGGAATGTTGGCTCAGATGGTTGTAAAACCTAGCAAGAACGTTGGTCTAATGTTGCTACCTTAGCTCCCCAACTCCCGGGCAAGCAATCAAATCTTTGCTTGCCTCAATCTCCCTCTGCATGTTTCCTAGATGCCCAGAAATACGCACTCCTTGCTCTGCGTTGGTCGCTGATGCTATGTCACTGCCCCGGAACTCTTGAAATCCTTGTAGAACTGCCTCTCTAGGGCGGGCACGGATGGTCGCCTGAAGTAGAGGCTAAATCTCCCGCTTGAGAGATTCAAGGCTAAACAGCCGGTTGACTCAGCTAAACAACAGAGTGAACAGTCAAGTGATTTTGTTTGCAAGATGTATGAATGAATCCCAAAATGAGAGTTGCTCCCTCCTTATAACTCCTTGGGCTTCCCTTACCTCATGTGGGCCCCTCCATCCACCTATTCGACTTTCCCTCCAAGTTATTTGAATGGGCCAATTCGAATTCCCATGTGGGTGGACCCCACATTCCACTAGCAACCAAATTAAGTCAAATTGCCTCCTAAGTCCCTAAGTCAAAAATGATGGGTTCTCTTCCTTAGCCAAAATTGTGCAAAATTGTATAGCAGCACCCTGTTACAAATGTGTTTGACAAGGGACATGACAGCTTTACATTAACAGTTTAGCCCTTCACACCAATTCTAAACACCACAAATAAATCAAATATGGTGACAGACACTTAGTTTTTATACCAAAAAAATTGTTAGTTAAGTGACTGTAAGTGTGTAATGATTCATTGAAGTAAGAAAGAGTAAAAGGCAAAACCAAAGGCTTGTAGCCTCGTTGATGACTTGAGGACCTGTTTTGTGCGCCTTCCTCCACCTACAAACGAATTGTCACCTTCACAACCTTTGCAAAACCAAGTATTAGTAATAGAAATCCAACACAAATTAGTACAGTGACAAGGCAAGGGTTAGAAGGATGGCTAGAGGGCCAAGATAAGCCTCAGAGGGGAGTAGAAGAGGCCCATAGGCCTGCGGTGGAAGAGGAGAGGCCTAGTAGTCCTGTGGTGGAAGAGGAGAGGCCTAGCAGGCCTGCCGCAAAGCAAAAGAGGCCTGTACAAGCGAATGGGTAGAGGGGGGAGCCCATAGGGCTCACGACCAGAGCCTAGGAGGGGGGAGAAGCCTCAGGGATTGTGGCCAGGGGAAAGGAGGCAGGCTGACGATAGAGGAGGTAGTAGAAAGGGATAAAGAAGCAGCGGAGGGAGAAAGGAAGTGAAAGAGGTTAGTCCGAGATGAAGAGGAGCTACAGAAGAGGCTGGGGAGGGAGGCGAGAGCCAAAGGAAGGCCTGCGGCCAAAGGTAACAGCCCCTAAAGGCTGACGGCACAGCTAAGGAGGGCCACGCTGAGGCTTAGGAGGCCAGCGGCTCACCCAGAATGCAGAAGAAGGCCACCGCTAGGGCAAGGGAAGGCAGACGTTGGACTTAGAAGGCCCAAAAAATTGCATACCCCTGCAAAAATTGGATTTCACTCCAGATCTTCAAAATTGCCCAAATTCACTGCAAAATCCTTGAATGTTGGCCCTGCAAATTAAATGGACACTAGATATTACCCTCTAGGGCCTAAATCTAGTGCCAAACCCCAGCAAAAAATCCTCTTGATCAACTTTGAAGCTCACCTTCACAAATGAAAATAAAACTTCCCAAAAACCCTAATATGTACAAAAATAAAATTAAAACCCTGAAACCCCAATAGCTGCAAAACAAAGGTTAGAAATATATTTACAAAAGGAATATTTACAAGATATATACAAATATACAATGCTTGTGAAAAAAAAAATGAGTAAATAAATTTTTAAATAGTGACAATGGCTCAATCTATTTCGAAAGATAAGAGTATTAAGCGAATTAAGAAAATAATATAAGTTTGCCGAAGCCCAAACAAGGTCAGCCCCGTGTCTACAGTCTGTGAACTTTGAGACCAAGAGCTGGTGTACCTGCAAATCTCTATATTTACTTCAAGCAAGCTTATTAGACATATGGTGGATCAGATCACTTAAAATAGACCCAAAATCTACCAATAGAATGTTCTTATCACCGACAAATGAAATAACAAGTTTATATAAAAATTCAGTACAATATAGGAAAGCACATAGCCAGCATGTACCACAGACCAATGAGACAAAGACACCATGAACTGAACCCCAAAGTTTTTTATTATGATATTCAAATGTTTCCAGTAGAATAGTGGCTTAACACCAGCGTTACAAAATTACATATCCAGAACCAGAGTCATCATCATTGTGACCTAAGAAGCAAAATGGCTTCTAATTTATAGATAAATCCTCCAAGTGGAAAAAAACGGCTAGTTGGCTTGATCCCCGTCAAAATAATCTCAACCATTGATAAATATTTGATCATCTTTTAATCTCTGCTATCGAAAATATTTATTTTTGAGGAATTTACGAATTTCTCATTAAACCCATTTTTTATTCTTTTATTAATCCAGAAATTATTTTTTGAATTAAATTTCATAATAATTTGACTTTGACTTAACCACCAAGGTCCAAGGGCTTAATTTTTTTTTTAAAATCCATTTTTGCCTTGGTGGAGGGACCTCCAAAAATTAACTTCTTTTTGACCCACGAATTTTTTGGTCATTTTCCACGTGCAAAAATTAATTTTTCGACTCTAAATTAATTAATTTTTTAGCTTAGGATTAATTTTAATTTTGCGAGAAAAAATAATTAATTGACACTAGAGGGGATTAATTATTTTGTCCACCCTCAAATATTTTAGCGATGGTGTCTGATTGCCAGGGACCATGCACTAAAATATTTTTACATTAAATATTACAAATTCAACCCTCAAAGGGAGAATACCCATTCGTTATAGACCCTCAAAATAATTACCCAATTATGTGACACAATATGAATTAGTAGACAAAGTGATCTGTAATAAAATAATTTAGCCAAATAACTTAAATTATTCTCAAACCACTTTTACAAAGAGTCGATATAACACTAGAACTCACCTAAGATCTTGTCAATAAATTCCACCCTAGCTTTGGGGTTTAAGCTAGAGGAAAAACTCTGTCGATTATTTGTGTTTAAAAACACATATAATGCAGTGAGGTTAAAAAACCTCCTAGGATGAAATTCGTCGCCAAAATCAAAGGCTTACCTAGGTGTTGTTACATAATTAAATGGTCATACCAGCATCATTTACATTACAACTGGCAGAATTTGGGTTTTACAGTGACACAATAATTTGTTAGTTGATGATTCTGAACTTTGAAAAAAATTATACAACTGCTTCCTTGGAATTGTGACAAAATAGGTGCAACATTACCCATTTTCAATCTAAACAAGAAGTTATCTAACTTGGAGGAACACCAAAAATCCAGGCATGCAAAGGCAATGGAGAAAGTGACACAACAGAGAAAGCAAATTGAGAAATTAGAAGAACATGCAAAATGTTGCATCAATTGGTAATTTGGTTCTAAGCCTAGCCAGAAACTCATCTGCAATCTCCCATCCAAAGCTATCAATTGGATCTGCTTCTCCTATCCTAATAGAGAACAAAACAATTCAAAAGGCCCAAATATATTTTGAAATGGAGCAAGTGAACCAAGAGCAACACCCACAAGAAAAAAGCAAGCAAGAAGCCCATAATGGGCATGCCATTTTTAATTCCGGGTTTTGTACATGTACTGCAAAGTATTTTTGATAATAGGATAGCATCTCACAATCTATGTTAGTAAAACCCCAAGCTATGCATTTTTGGATCTTATAATAGCTCGTATTATAAGAAGCAATTTTGCACCAAAACTCTTATAGACAAAAACGTTGTAAATAAGCTCGTTTTTGTTTGTATTACTATGTTGTACGGTGCGACCGCAACATTCTTTTAATTCAAATCATATCCATTTCAATTAAACAAATATAAAGACTGATTTAGCAATCTCATATAGGGAAACCCCATGTTGTGCTAGTAGAGAGCCAACCTAAAGAAGGGACAGAACTTCCAAGAGTTCCCCTAGGGTTTGCACCTTGGACTATTTGGACTAATGTTGCGTGCAAATCAAGGAGGTAACAATACTCACTAAAGTTAAAGAATGTGCATGAGACAACATGTTTGTTACAACACTAGCGAATGGCAAGTACTCAAATGTAGGGTCATAAGTTCAAAACTTTGGAAGAATGAGAAAGTCTTGAAAATAAAAGATGGTTGACATTATGCTAAATACGAGGAAACGAGGATCCACGAGAGAGTTCTAAAACTCTTGATTGATTTGGGAATGAGCACAAGAGGATGTATGTGCACAATAATTCAAAAACCATTATGCTTATGCTAGCCAACACAAGAGACAAATTCCTAAACACAATCGATGCAAGGAAATTCATCAAGAAAAGCAAGGTGCTAAGTGAAATGTTAGAATCCTGAACCAAGGAGTATGCATTGATGGAGTACAAAAGACACTTTACACTTGATCAAGATATTTTGCAATAGCACCAATTGTAAGGTGTCCTAAAAATGTTTAATAGGAGGGGTGTTAGGGATAATAACCATCTTGATATGATCATATTAAATTCATTAAGTATTGTAATGTCATGGGAAATAAAATTCACTTGGGTGTTATCAAGTATGGCCTCTAGGACATAGATGGGACCCAAGTCTGTCATGTGAGTGAATATTGAAGAAATAAATATTAATAGAGCAAAGCCACATTAGGAATAATGTGTAAGAAAAAGTATATAAAGGATGTGTAAGATGTTGAAAATAGTACCAAGGAGAGTTGTTACTAGCCTTTTATCCCTTTTAGCCTAGTGAGCACATTAATTACTTTTGTCTCAATGATATTTATGAATTATATTGATGTCATCAATGGAAAAGGTACTTAGAAGTGTTGTACCATGTACTTTTTTTAATATTAAAGTCACCCGTACTTTATAAAGTGACTCTACGTGAAAAATACTAAGTGTATTTTTTTGATATTAAAGTGAGGTAAAAAATCACTTTGTGAGAAAAAGTAGAAAGGTACACAACTTGAAAAAGGTACTAGGAGACTTTTAAGTGATGGAGCCAATATATGAGGGGGGTCGTTTTGGGAGAATTAATCTCAACCACACATCTTGAGATTTGAGGATGAAATCTCAACCATTGGATCCTAGGTTTAGGGATTCAATTTTTTCCAAGGAGATAAAAGAGGAAACGGGAGGCTCATTCTTCACTTCACACTTGAGAGAGAGCATGAAGAGAAGAGAAAGAGGAGAAACTTCATGAAAGAGGAGAGAAATTGCAACTAGAGAAGAGGAGCTCGAATACCAAGGAGGAGAATCTTTAGCATGCACAAAAATCGAGGAGGAAATAGCAACACGATTTTCAAGGAGCGGAGGCACGATTTTCAAGGGAAAGCATCACAATTTTGGGGGGTTTTCTAGGCACAATTTTCGAGGAGATTAAAGCATCTATTGGGCCCGAAATTCGAGGCACAAATTTCGAGACATCTACTACAGGCAACACGAAAATCGAGGTATAGTTCAGCCATTGTCATGCACAAAAATCGAGGCAGACAGTCACACCTTCAACACAGAATTTGAGGCACCTTCCAACAGATAAATTGAGGCAAGGTTTGCATATATTTCGAGGCAAAATTTGAGCACAAAATTCGAGTCGGGCAGTGAAAAAAATGCAGAAATTCTGGGCATGTAATTTTGTGGAAATTTGTAAATTTAGTGGGCATAAATTTCTAGAAATGAGCGTTTAATGCTACAGCAAAAAACAAAGATAAGTATTGTGTTTGTTTTATGTGCTTATTCTAAATTTCTCAAGCAATAAAATCCTCCTTTGAAGACCGGATTTCCCCAAGAGCCTGTAGGGTTTTTCCGGGGTCAGCTTGACCAAAAACTAGTGTCTCCAATGAGTTGAATGCTTCCATAATTTTTGCATTAATTATCAGCTGATAGGAAAATGAAAAATTAGTTGAAGCACTCTTTAATGTTTGCACAAATGCATACTGAAATTTATATCAGCATGTCAAAACATTTGGGTTGGGCCTAAACAAACACATGCAAACTTGTAAACTTGGATTACAGTGCAGATCATTTATTTTCTACATGGTATCAAAGCTAAGTTGAGGCTCATATCTCAATTTTCACTTAGCTGATAAAGAAGGAAACAAGCATCTAAAGTCTTCAAACAGTGAACCAATACCATTGAAACATTGTCAGAAACCCAAAGACTTCAACAATTCAGAAGGAGGAAGGTTCTAGCTCCCATATTTGCTCTATTTTGTTGGTTGTGGGGTCATGGCTACCGTGTTGAGAGTAGAGGACAAATTGGCAGGGGCTAAAAACTTTGGCCCATGGAAGGAGAGAATTATGCTTTTACGGGAGGAAGTTGAAATGTGGGATGTTGTTGAAGCAATTGTACAAGCACCCACCGATCCAGCTCAGTTGGTGGAATTCAACAAGAAGAATGTGAACGCAAAGAGGATCCTTCTAGATGCTATCAAGGACCATTTATTCCCTCATGTGTCAGGGATGAGGTATGCATATTAGATGTAGGAGTCCTTGGTCTTTTTGCACCAAAGTTCTAATGAGAACAAGAAGATGGTGTTGAGACAAAAGCTATGCAACACCAAGATGATGAAGATCGAGAGTGTCACCTCTTTCCTCACTAGAGTCTCACAGGTGAAGGATGAGTTAGTTGCCATTGGAGAGGTTGTTCTAGAAGAAAAGTTGGTTAGGATTGCCTTAGATGGGTTCACCGAGAAGTGGGATGGATTTATCCACGACTTGGAGGCCAGAGAGCACTTTCCTAGTTGGAGGAGGATGTGAGACGATTTCATCCAGGAAGAGATCAGGAGGATGTAAGGGGTGGCAGCAAGAGTGGTAGGGGAGGTGAAGAGGAAAATGTTTCTCTTGCGGCAAAGGGCAAGAAGGGTAAGAAGGTCATGAAGGGGTCTTCTAGTGGAGCAAAGCAGGAAAAGGGGAAGCGAAAAGCTAAGGAGAAGGACATGAGCAAAGTGAAATGCTTTGCTTGTGGAAAGATGGGTCACTATACTGTTCAGTGTCCCAACAAGAAGGGTAAGAAGAAACAGGGAGTTGTAGCTTCAACAGATGTGGATGATTTTGCGGCTATGTTTGAATCAGAGTGTGCTTTGGTGGTGAGTTTAGCCACTCATGTCACATCTTCCTGTGCATAGTTCATAGACAGTGGAGCATCCTACCATATGACCGGAGTTAGAGAGCATTTCACGAGCCTTTTAGAGGATGCTATTGACTTGGAGGTTGTGCTTGCCGACAACTCCAAAGTCAAAGCGGCATGAATGGAATAGTTTCATTTCAGAGGGAGTCATCACCTCCTCTGAAGGTGACAGATGTTCTTTATGTTCCGACGTTGAAGAAGAGTTTGATATCAGTCTCTAGCTTGGAGGATAAGGGGTTTGAGTTATTGTTCCAAAAGGGACAAGTGTTGATATATCCCAGGGGATCCAGTATCGAGTCTACTCGTGGGATTGGAGCTCGTAGTGGGAGACTATACAGACTTATACTTCAGCCTCTTCGAGTTATGGTAGCGTAGACCAGTAATAGTGAGCTATGTGAGCTGTGGCATAGGAGGATGGCCCACTTGCACCATGGAGCTTTCAAGACGTTGAGAGAGATGGTTAAGGGTTGCCTGACTTCAGCACAGAGCATCATGATGTGTGCAGGGGGTGTGCTTTGGGAAAGTACACCAAGTCACCTTTCCAGAGCAGTGACAGCAGAGTTGCAGGTATCCTTGATTTGATTCATTCTGACGTATGTGGTCCTATGTCCCATGTTTCATTGAGTGGATATGATTATTACGTGACATTCATTGATGACCACTCCAAGAGGACTTGGATTTACTTCCTGAAGACCAAGGATGAGGTCTTCCGGAGATTCCAAGAGTTTAAGGCTCTTGTGGAGAACCAGACAGGGATGCAAATCAGGGTGTTGAGATCAGACAATGGAGGCGAGTATACTTCCGCGGAGATGAGGGATTTTTATGGGAGTGTTAGCACCAAGAGGGAGCTCATTTTGCCTTACAACCTGTTACCCACCACCCATGGGAAGTGTATATAGGAGAATTTTTTTCCGTAGATGGTCCTCAGCTGGCAGCCCTTAGATAGCTCAATGTGCCATGTTCTCCGCACCTTAGCCAGCCATGTGGTCCCTCGCCCATCTGTTATGAATGTATGTTTGAAGGTGGGCCTCCCAACCCCAAAGGTATGGCTTTTCATTGGTATAGTTGAGTAATTTTCCTTAATTGTCATGGGCACTTTTGGGCATGAATTGGTGGGGGGATTCAGCGGAAATAGTGGGTTAGGCTTGTTTTCTCGTCTCCACTGCCTGATTTCGTGGTTACCCTTGTATCCTAGTCTCGTGGGATCACTTTTACTAACCATTTGATTTTTGGGTTGGCACTACATGGGAAATCCCGATTTTAGTTGCGTGGTCCCACTTCTCGATACCATATACATCGATCTCATTCCACTCATTTTAGCCCCATTCATCTATTTTCCCATCCAAGTCCACATGTTTCCACTGGGTCCACATAGGGTTAGCTTCCCCCTCCCCTTTGTCATCACCTTGGGTCGACCCTGAAATGATGCCCCAGAGGTTGATGCAGCTAAAAAGGAAAGAAAAAGCATAATTTGGGCACTCTCAACAGGAAGTGTACCACAGAATGCAAAAGATGGTCAGGACATACAAATTTAACGCATGGGCAAAAGCCAAACTTGAGCTCTACCCCTTATCCATGGCCATCACCCTGGTTCCTATGGGCCTTAGATGAGCCCCCTCTATTATTAAGGAACCCAAGATTGTCCCAACCCCTGGTGGGCGATGAACCGCCCCACCTTAAGGGGGTATCCACTGCTACATATTACATATCATGCTCTCATCCCCTGGAACCCCGAGCAGTTTTGAAGAAAAATCAATAAAAGGAAAAAGGCATAAGAAGAAGGGTGGAAAACAAAAGTCGGGGTAACTCATGTACCACAATTTACTCCTTCCTACACTCACATACCTAGGTGTGGGCTTCTCTTATTATAGCTACCCATGAACCTTGACGTGGTCTAGATGATTCCCCTGATCCCCACTCGATTCCATTATTATATCATTTGCCACCTACCACTTAAAGGATGTACCATGGACATGTCACCCCCTTTACCCCTTTAGAGGTTGAAACCACTTAATAGGGTCCTTGGTTAACCCCCTATTGAACTTGGAAACACTTGTGTATGCCAAAGCCCACTATGGAAGGGCATGCCACTATTGTTGATTTGGGGTAGCATCGGATGTGCTCTAGCCATGAAAATTGGTGGAGAGCCTAAAGCACATGAGATCTCCAAGACCCAGAAATGGTTTGGGCAGATTCTAACTGGGTTAAAAGGTTTCAAAAGTCATGGATCAAGCCAAATCTAATCTTAGCCGTTAATTAGAGATTTAATCTCGGCCGTTGAAGAACCAATAGGAAAAATATAAGAGGAGGCTTGAGGGTCAGTTGGAGAACACACCAGAGTGATCAGTCATTCGATTTACTAGAGCGGGGTTTGCTAAGTAAAGTCGAATCAGTGATCAACAGCGAGGGGCAGTGAGTACTGGACAGAGAGGCAAAGATAGTGCCGAGAGACTAGCGCAGAGGCAGAGAGGCAGATGCAGAAGCCAGAGCAGGCCACGCAGAGCCCAGCAGAGACAACGCAGAGGCCAGAGGGCTTGCGTCATCCACGCAGAAGGCAGCAGGAGTGACACAAAGGGTCCCAGAGGCTGTGCAATGCCTCAGAGGGCTGACGCAGAGGGTTCTGAGGCTGATGCAAAGCCGCAGAAGGTTGACGCAGTGCTTCGGAGTCGTTGGAGAGGGTTTCGTGGGACAGGTTTTCTAAATACTTGTTTCCGAATAGAGAGGTATTACTGTCGGATATTTTTCTCTGTTGGGTGAGTTAGTTTGGCACCCAGTTGTACTCAAGGAAATATTGCATAATAATAAACCCTCAGAATTGTTGCACCGGTTTTCCTACATAGGGTTTTTCCGAGGACGAGTTGTCCAAAAATAACGGTGCCACTTGTGTGTTTGTTTTCTTTCAGCTGTTGATCTGTAGATGTTGAGATTGTATTGTGTTTATTTCGTTATTTATATGATTTAAATAACTTGTTTAGAATTAACAAGTAGAAAAAATAAACCAGAAGAATACAGATTAAATTTCTAATGGGTAGACTTAGAAATTTCAACATGGTATCAGAGCGTGGTTGCAGATCACAGGAGAGCTGAAGGCATCAGCTGAAGCAGAGCATTTGCAGCAGAATCAGTTGTCTCGAGTGACAGAAGTTGATCCTTGCAGAAAACGACAGAAGAAGGGTTGACGCAGAGGGACTGCATCATCAGTTCGAGCTAGGAGGCGGGTTAGCGCAGAGGTCGAGAGAGACAGATCTGACCTACGTAGTGCCAGGTCATCTTTCTCAACCAGGAAGGATCAACGCTATGGCCAGGAGGTGCAGATTCGACCATTGTCGGGATTGCGCACAGCCTAGAGGCTCAGTCCTTCAATTGCTGGGGCATAGGAAGCTGTGGGCAGTTTGTGGGAGCGAAGCTGGTCGGGTATTGTGGGATGAATAGTACCTAACAAGGCAAAACCAAGGTAGAGGGAGTTGCTACCGAGATAGATTTCTAGCCAAGGAACCCAGATCAGTGTTGCAGGTGCACAGAAGATCGAAGAGGTGCAACTTGACAATTGGCAGAAGGATTTCCAGAAGGGAAATCGAGACTTAGAGTGAGCCTAGCAGAGAACTTCCAGGCGAGAAGTAGAGAGACTCAGCAGGAGTCAAAGAGAGAACTTCCAAAGGGAAGTAGAGAGACTCGAAGGAGTCGACAGAAAGAGCAAAGAGATGGCCATGAATGGGCTGATGGATCAGGACAAGCTAGACGGGGCGTCCAACTTTGTGGTCTTGGAGGCCAAGATCTTGTCCATTCTAGATAAACATCGCATCAAGACCTTCGCCTTGAGAACAGTGGTGATTCCAGTTGACCCGGCTGACAATGAAAAGTACGAAGAGGCAATGACCAAGGCGAAGTGCATCATCCTTGATGGGGTCAAAGATCATGTGGTCCAACATATTGCCGAGAAGGAAATGGCAAATGAAATGTGGGAAGCCTTGAAGAAATTGTACCAGCATACTTCCATGCAGAGGAAGATGTTACTTGAGAATTAGTTGCGGTCATACCAGATGCAAAAAGGGGAGCAGATAAATCACTTCCTCGGTCGATTGAAGGAAATCCGGGACCAACTGACTTCCATAGGGGCCACACCGGATGAGGAGATGTTGGTGAGGACCGCACTTAACACAGTCTTTGAGGAGTGGGAGACACTTCTCCAGATCATACTGAGCAAGGCAGATCTTCCAGATTGGGAAGAATTGTGGGCGGCTCTTCGCCAAGAGGAGATCAGAAGGCTGAGCAAGACGAGAAGTAGCAGCAAAGGAGTCCGAATGAAGAAGGAAGAGGAAGAGGCTGCAGCTTTGGCATCTGCGGGGAAGCAAGAGAAGAGGAAGAAAAAGGACCTCTCCAAGGTCAAATGCTTCAACTGTGGCGAACTGGGTCATTATGCGAACCAGTGTCCAAGGAAGAAGAACAAAGGAGAGGCGTTTGACTCTAAGGCAGCGCCAACGAAGGCAAAGGAGGTCAAGGAGGATGATGATTGTGCCATGAGTGCGCACGTACCTCTAGAGAAGAGGTGGGGAGACATTGAGCTGTAGTTAGGAGGACTACAGGCGATGAGGGGCAGGATCCTTGAAGTACCCAACCTCTTGGATTATACCTTACTACGAGAGCCTCGAAAAGAGAAGTAGCAAAACTGGCGATGTCGGTAGAGACGAATGCGGGTGAAGCGGCAGAGAGTGCTACAGTGCAGGAGTCCCCAGGCAACGCAAGGCTAGCAGGCTGCAGTAGTGCGAGAGGCACGAAGAGTGTTGCAACAGTGCAGAATGGCACAGAGAGGTTTGCAGCGGTGCGAGATGCAAGGAGTTGTTGCAGCAACGCAGAGGTCAGTAGAGGGAGCACTTGTTAGCGGCAGAGAGAGCTTCAGCATCGGGAGTGTTTCTAGCCTGACATGGATGTCAGAAGTTGGGTGGATCAGTTACTTACTTCTCAATAACTGAGTTGCAGTGCAGTAGCAGTTGGCAGTAGCACGATGCAGCATGATGAGAGGGGGATGCAGTGCAGATGCAGTGTTGGGAGGATGGGCCAGCAACAGCACGAATACCGAGGGAGTTGTCGTACGGATGCAGCAGTGGCAGTGGCAGGGCCATGGGCAGCAATATAAGATGCAGCAATGCAGAGGATGTTGGGCAAGGAGGCCTAGCATCAACGCAAGTATCGGTGCCGGATAATCAAAGTGATGCTCAGTGAGGAGTATTACTAGAGCACAGTCCTCGCTAAGAGGGAGTGTTGATTTGAGGTAGCGTCGGACGTGCTCTAGCCATGAAAATTGGAGGAGAGACTAAAGCACATGAGATCTCCAGGACCCAGAAATGGTTTGGGCAAATTCTAACCGGTTTGGGAGATATTAAAATAATTAATATTTTTAATGGAGTTCCTAAGTCTAAACTTAGGAAAAATAAAATATTAATGGGTATTAATATAAACCTGGGTTAGAAAGTTCCAAAAGTCATGGATCAAGCCAAATCTAATGTTAGTCGTTGATTAGAGATTTAATCTCGGTCGTTGAAGGACCAACAGGAAAAGTATAAGAGGAGGCTTGAGGGTCAGTTGGAGAACACACCAGAGTGATCAGTCCTTCGATTTACTAAAGCGGGGTTTGCTAAGTAAAGTCGAATCAGTGATCAGCAGCGAGGAGCAGTGAGAACTAGACAGAGAGGCAAAGATAGTGTCGAGAGACCAGCGCAGAGGCAGAGAGGCAGACGCAGAAGCCAGAGCAGGACACGCAGAGCCTAGCAGGGATAGCGCAGAGGCCAGAGGGCCTGCGTCATCCAAGCAGAAGGCAACAAGAGTGATGCAGAGGGTCCCAAAGGCTGCACAGTGCCTCAAAGGGCTGACGTAGAGGGTTCTGAGGCTGACGCAGAGCAGCAGAAGGCTGACACAGTGCTTCAGAGTTGCTAGAGAGGGTTTCGTGGGAAAGGTTTTCTAAATACATGTTTCCCAATAGAGAGGTATTACCGCCGGTTATTTTTCTCTATCGGGGGAGCCAGTTTGTCACCCAGTTGTACTCAAGGAAATACTGCATAATAATAAACCCTCAAAATTGTTGCACCGGTTTTCCCGCATTGGGTTTTTCTAGGGACAAGTTGTCCAAAAATAACAGTTTCACTTGTGTGTTTGTTTCTTTCAGTGGTTGATCTGTAGATGTTGAGACTGTATTGTGTTCATTTCGTTATTTATATGATTTAAATAACTTGTTCATAATTAACAAGTAGAAGAAATAAACCAGAAGAATACAAATTAAATTTCTAACAGGTAGACTTAGAAATTTCAACAACCATGAAGTGCCCCATTGATCCCATGACTTGTAAGCTTTATTACTTGAGTATTCTAATGACTTGTTGTATTGGAGGGCAAGGGGATGCATTAGATCTTATGCAAGATTGCAAGTGGGTTTTCATTTGGGGCTTGGTCTCCCTATACATGGTCCTAGCCCTCCAAAGGGCCACATTGGCGCTTGTAGGGTGAGCATTGAGAGCCATGGGCCTCCACCGTAGCATATATTACTTCATGAATCCCCAACACCGATCATTGATTACTCGTGATCCACCTTTATAGATGAGGATGATGCACCTGGTTCACCATGCCCAGTCAGCTCCACACTTGCACCATACACTTGGCAGATGTTCCAAGCTCTAGAGGATGTCTCCTGCCACAGAGGGAGGGCTTACATCATCATCCTAGCTCTCACAGATGGTCTATAGGCATTTTCGATCCACTTGGAGACCCATGAGGATGTCCTTGTGCCCCCACACCCACTTGGGAGCACCACAGGTTCTTGCTTGGAAAACAAGGGGCCAACCCCTTGTCCACTATGTTGGGAGTCCATTTCTACATCATGGCACCCCTTGGACCTTCTTTAAAGGCCCAGCAACTCACTTTATTGATCATTTGGCCCTCTTGAGAAACTTGTTCATGTATTATTGAGCTATTTGGTGGGCTTGTCACCAAAAGTATTGTTATTATGCACATTATTTTATTTTAGGGGCTCAATTAGGCCAATTTAGCTAAATCGAATTCACTAGAGTGTAAATAAAAGTGAGATGATTCATTTTGATCATCATCACTTGGATTGGGTTATCTCCTCTTGTGAGAATTTCGCTATCCTTCTTGGAGGACGAGTTTGGATGAATGGATGAATTTTGATGTTTGGATCTCTTTCATTTTGTCTTGGAGCTTCTCTATTGGCATATCTTAATGATTGGATATACTCTTTCTTACATGTAAGTGTTGTTTTAATGTTATTCTTGTTATTTTCTTTTGTCACATATATGCTGGGATTTTCCTTATAATGGTCTGAAATTTACAACTTTTCTTATGCGAAATTGTGGGAATTTGATCTTTTATAGTGTTGCATCATGTCATGGGCCACGTATGAATGAATGAATGTTCCTAGAGATAATTTGTGTCAAAATTTATCTTGATAAGTCATCAAATATTGCAAATCGAAGTGTAAAGACCTTGAAGTTGCTTCTCGCATGCCCTAATGCCATGCGAATTTGTTTTCAAGGCCTCCTTGACCAAGTGAATCTATTCCAAATTACAAATTCTCCTTGACTCCATCTCTCCCAAAGGACAAGGCACTAATCCTCCATTGGTGATCATTTTCAATGCCTATTCTTCTCACCTCCCTTTTTTTCTAGGCCTAGCTTGCATAAGTCACCTAAGGCATCAATTATCTCACAATCTAGCCATTCAAACACTTCGATTTTTGGTCCACAGCTGCGTTAAAGTTTGCTTAAGAGGCCCTCCAAATTTGAAGCAAATCCGACTGTGAGATTTCAAGATATAACAAGCCCTCGCTCAGAGATCGTTTCTTGCCCTAGGTTTCCCTTGGCTAGTGACCTCATTTGGATCATTACATTCTATTCCAAAAGTTTTGCTCATTGATCCACTTCTCTTCCACAATTAGGTCAAGCCCCTTCTTGAGTGACCCTTCTTGGGTCCACTTGGCCCTTTGTGGTCCCACAAATTGTTGACTCCAATTCCACAAAGAACACTTGGAAACCAAGTTTTCACAAGAATTTCTAGGACTAGGTATCTCCCTTACAAGTCTTATCCTCAAACCCTAGCCTTTGAAATCCCATGGCCCTTCCTAGGGAGCCTTATACCTTGCTTCTCAAGCAAGCAAACCATACAATTGAGTCTCTCTTGTGAATAGGCCTTAAGAATCACTCTTTATCCTTTCATTGGCTCATTCATCTAGTGATTCCCTTTGTACCGAATCTCCTCCCATCGGTGAAAGTTCATAAAGAGCAGGAAGCCTTAGCTGAGATGACAGTGGGATATCGCTCCATTATTTCCCTTGACCTAGCAGCTACCCTTTTAGGATCCCCTTCTAAGACCCCTGCTAGTTTGAGCAGTAACACAACCCTCGACAGAATGGGCTGGCAGAGAAGAAGAACAGGACCATTGTAGGTGCAACTAGAGCGATGTTGCATGATCAAAATTTATCTTTCTTCTTATGGGTTGAGGCGTGTAACACTATTTTTTATTTGCAGAACAGGAGCCCACACAGAGTCTTGGGGAGCAAGACTCCTGAGGTGTATACCAGCAAGAAGTCGGAAGTTGGGCACATCAGAATATTTGGGTGCCTTACATATTCACACGTCCTTGAGAAGAGGACGAAATTGGAACCCACTACAGAGGGGTATCCTAGTGGGTTACAATTGGACCAGCAGAGCCTACCGTATATTTCTTCTTGCACAAAGGAAGATTGTCCTAAGGCGGGATGTGACATTGAGGAGGAGAGGGGTTTGAGGAGGCCTCAGAAGGTTGATCAGGTAGAGTAGCAAGCTCCTCAACAGGGAGCCACACCACAGGTTTCAAGGTGCATCAGATGGTACATCAAGATCAGGAGGTTCACCTTCTTCATGGGTGACAAGTTCACAGAGTACAACGTCGCCTGGCACAGGATCACCTGGTGCAGGTTCATCAGGAACAATATCTTAGAGTTCAGGATCTCCATTGGTTATTTCAGAGCCTTCCTCGACAGGAGGAGAGGCACCAGTGGAGGATTTTCCCATACCACCATAGAAGACTACTACAAGGAAGAGGAATCCAAGATGGCTTTGGGAGACCCTGAAGGAGGCTCAAGGGGTAATGGAGAGACCCAAGTGGTCAGTGAGGGAGAGCAAACCACCAGAGAGATTGGGTGGCTTTGTGGCAGATGTTGTTGAGATAGAGCCAGTGAGTTTTGAGGAGGCCACTAGTCCGCAGAATTGGAGGGATGCCATGGTGGAGGAGTATGCCTCTATCATGAAGAATGATGTCTGGGAGGTAGTGACACATCATGATGGGAATTCAGTGGTACTTCCAGGTGGCTCCACAAGATCAAACATGCTGCAGATGGCAGTGTGGAGAAGTTCAAAACTCAGGTTGTGGCGCAGTGGTTCTCACAAGTAGAGGGAGTTGACTATGAGGAGACCTTTGCACCTACTGCTCGTTATACTTCCATGAGAGCAGTGATATCTATAGCAGAGATGGGATGGAGGATTCACTAGACGAATGTGAAGACTACCTTTCTCAATGGTGTTATACAGGAGGAGATGTACATTGAGCAGCCTGAGGGCTTTGAGTTGCATGGAAGGAAGTCTCATGTATGTATGCTAAAGAAAGCCTTGTATGGACTAAAGCATGCACCAAGGGCATGGTACGAGAGGGTAGATGGTTTCCAGAAGAGTGATGCAAATCCGAACCTATACTTTATCTTGGTAGGTGATGATCCACTCATTTTGGTACTATATGTGGATGACTTGTTTATTACAGGAGAGGACAGACTCATCCAGCACTGCAAGAGAGACCTTGCTTCAGAGTTTGATATGACTAATATGGGGTTGATGCATTGCTTTCTGGGATTGGAAGTTTGGCAGGAGGATGGGCATATCTTCGTGGGCCAGGGCAAGTATGCAGGTGATATCTTGAGGAGATTTCGTATGGATGGTTGCAGGCCTATGGCTACTCCTATGATCACCAACTAGAAGAAGTTACATGCTTTTGATTCCAAGTTGGTGAACCCCACTTTGTATCGTCAATTGATCGGTTCATTGATGTATTTGATCAACACTAGACCGGATATTTGTTTTGCAGTCAACACATTGAGTCAGATTATGATGGAACCCAGGAGTGTACATTGGGTGGCTGCAAAACATGTGTTGACGTACTTACAGGGCACAGTTGTGATGGAGTCAGATTGATTGGTTGCACAGACTCTGATTGGGCTAGAAGTGTTAGTGACCGGAAGAGTACTTTTGGATGTTGTTTCTAGTTGGGCTTGGCAGTTGTGTCATGGTTCAGAAAGAAACAGAGATCAGAGGCATTGAGCAGCGCAGAGGCAGAGTATATGGCAGCTAGTCAGGCAGGGTGCGAGGCATTGTGGCTTCACAAGCTGCTTCACGGTTTATTTAGTCAGATGTTGAGACCAACTATGATTTACTGTGATAATCATAGTTGTAATAAACTCTTTGAGAATCCAGTGTTTCACGACCAGTGAAAGCATATAGAGATCAGATACCACTTCATCAGAGACTGGGTTTAGCGAGGGACAGTTAAGGTTGAGTGTCTATCCACTGATGAACAGGTAGCAAACATTCTCACCAAGCCTTTGCTAAGAGGCAAGTATGTTTTCTTCAGAGACAGGACAGGAGTGGTGAGTGACACCTTTCTCAGTAAGAGGGAGAGTTGAAAATAGTACCAAGGAGAGATGTTACTAGGTTTTTATCCTTTTTAGCCTAGTGAGCATATTAATTACTTTTGTCTCAATGATATTTATGAGTTATATTAATGTCATGATTGGAAAAAGTACTTAGAAGTGTTGCACCATGTACTTTTTCTAATATTAAAGTCACTTATACTTTATAAAGTGACTTTATGTAAAAAGTACAAAGTGTAATTTTCTAATATTAAAGTGAGGTGAAAATCACTTTATGAGAAAAAATAGAAAAGGTACACAACTTGAAAAAGGTACTAAGAGACTTTTAAGTGATGGGGCCAATGTATGAGGGGGGTCATTTGGGAGAATTTATCTCAACCACACATCTTGAGATTTGAGAATGAAGTCTCAACCATTAGATCCTAGGTTTAGGGATTCAATCTTTTCCAAGGAGACAAAAGAGGAAAAGAGAGGTTCATTCTTCACTTCACACTTGAGAGAGAGCATGAAGAGAAAAGAAAGAGGAGAAACTTCATGAAGGAGGAGAGAAATTGCAGCTAGAGAAGAGGAGCTTGAATCCCAAGGAGGAGAACCTTCAACGGGCATGAAAATCGAGGAGGAAACAACATGATTTTTGAGGAGCTAAGGCACAGTTTTCATGGGACAGCATCATGATTTTCAAGGGTTTTTTGGGCATGGATTTCAAGGAGATTACAACAGCTGTCAGGCCCAAAATTCATGGCACGAATTTCAGGACAGTTGCTACAATTAGCGCAAAAATCGAGTCACAATTTAGCCGCTATCAGGCACGAAAATCGAGGTAGATGGTCACCCCTTTAGCACAGAACTCGAGGCATCTTCCAGCACAGAAATCGAGGCAGGGTTTGCACAGATTTCAAGGCAGAATTTGAGCACAAAATTTGAGGAGCTGAGCTGTGAAAAAATGCAGAAATTCTGGGCATGTAATTTTGTGGAAATCTAAAAAATTTAGTGGGCACAAATTTCCAGAAATGAGCATTTAATGCTACAGCATAAAACAGAGATAAGTATCGTGTCTGTTTTATCATTTATATACTTATTCTAAATTTCTCAAGCAATAAAATCCTCCTTTGAAGACTGGATTTCCCCAAGAGGCTGTGGGCTTTTTCCGAGGTCAGCGTGACCAAAAACTAGTGTCTCCAATGTGTTTGAATGCTTCCATAATTTTTGTATTAATTATTCGCTGATAGGAAAATGAAAAATTAGTAGAAGCACTCTTTAATGTTAGCAACAAATGCATACTGAAATTTATATCAGCATGTCAAAACATGTGGGTTGGGCCTAAACAAACACATGCAAACTTGTACACTGGGATAAGGGTGCAGATCATTTATTTTCTACATAAGAAAATGCATAAGAGAATGTGTGAAGTGTACAAGTAGTGGAGTCTAAAATGGTAAGTGGAATCCTGAGTGGTTTGCATCTATCAACATGGGTTTTGCACAATGTTGCACTAATCGTTATTGGGATATTATCGGCGTGGGGAAAAAATCGGAAAAAAATCGTAAAAATCGGGAAAAAATCGTAACATATAAAAATATTCATTTTTTTGCAATTTTTTTAATATCTAAAGCATCTACAACATAAAATAAATACATTGACACATAAATATGATAAAAGAACTAATATAGAAAATGTTTAATATCATTTCTAGTGTCACATCACACATGACAGTGAATCATGTCCTGAATAGTAAGTCCTGACTCATGACTCCCAACTCAGCCTCAAAATATCAACAAAAAATATAATAATGTATCTCATATCATGAGTCATAATGTCATATACAATAAAATGAACCAAATAACTAGTGTCTAATACTACTGATTTCCTTTGCCCCTCTAGATGTAGATCTCGGTGGAGTTGGCAGTAGACTCTGTTGTGCTCTAGAAGCTGAAGAACTAGGAGCTACAGGAGGTATACCATGCCCTCTACTTGTGACAGGGGTAGCTTGGGTCACCTCCTCCTCCTCAAAAAAAAAAAAAAAAAAAATCCCACGATTTTTCCAAAAACTCGTGATTTTTTCAAAAAAAATTGGCTATAAAAAAAAAAAAAAAAAAAAAAACTGATTTTATCACCCGATTTTCTCGTTGTTTTGAAAAAATCGCGATAAAACGATATTATCGTGATTTTTTCCCGATTAGTGCAACACTGGTTTTGCATGTATATAAACATCTTTAAATGAATGAAATGGTTTAGCAATTTCGAGAGAGCTCCTCTCTATATGCTAGCTCGTTGAACCTACTAACAAGGAGAAGAGAAACCTACTAACTTGGCTTTGCTACCAAGATTAAATATCAGTGTCCCTACACCATACAACACAACTTTAAATATAAATAAAAAAAGAGATAGCAACATGCATTGTAACCTACTCAAACTATAGGATTGAATGGTGAAATAACTATTATATTAGGTATCTCAAACGAGGAGTTAAAGCATGCCCAACAACAAACCTCTTAGTGTAGTAAATCAATCTATGGACAAATATCATAATGGCTTGTGCTCTAATAGGTATTTTCCCTTCTCTTCTTCCTCTCCGGGAATGGTTGGGTGGAATAGGGAAATCCTCTCTCTTTGATATTTCTCAATGGACAGTAGATGAGCCTTGGATAGGGCGTAATTTGGGATTGATGCCCCCTCATTTGCAGTGATTGGTCAAAGATCTAGAGGTTCTTCTCTTAGGATGTGCACCGATTCATTAGTCTGAAGAAGACTCTCGTGGATGGGGTTCTTTGATTACATTATGAAAAAGGGACTCCCTCCTCTTTCCTAAAGGTTTGTCTCCTAAGTTGAGGATCTGGGCAATAATATGGCATTCTGATGGTCTTCCAAAGGTCGAATTTTATAATGGACATTAGTTCATAACAAAATTCTCACTGCAAATAATCTAGGCAAGAGAGGAATGCAGGGCCCCTCAAGATGTTACTTATGTCTGGAACGCTGTGAAACAATTACACATCTATTTGTGGATTGTAAATTTACTAAATCTGTGTGGGATTTGGCTCTTCATGAGATACCTTCTAGGCTTCTCTAGCCAAGCCATCTTAATTATTTGACTCGTGTGATAAATTTTATCTAAGCTCCTTTTCTGGAAAACCAGTGTTAAGAAGGATCTCACTAGCATTACAAAAATATCTTTGTTGGCAGATATGGCTGGCCCGAAATCATGCCATCTTCCAAGACAATCATCCTCCTCAAATAGCAGAAAACAGAGTTGTTTCTCTACTAGCTGAGCATTTAAACACTAAATCTATAAAGCTCCTATCTCCTCAGCAGCTTGATCAGATGGAAGAATTGTGGTTCTCCAAATTCAATGTTCAAGCTCTCCCTTCTCAGCCCACATCTCAAAGCTCCAAATTCCAATTAGCAATTATGAATAACCCCAGAGGAATTCAAACTTTGCATTAAATCTCATAAAGAATATGTACTCTACCTTGATGGAGCCTCTAAGCACAACCCAGGGGTGGTATGTGCCAGTGTTGCACTAATCGGGAAAAAATCACGATAATATCGTTTTATCGCGATTTTTTCAAAACAACGAGAAAATCGGGCGATAAAATCGGATTTTTTTTTATAACAAATTTTTTAGGAAACAATCGTGGGAAAAAAAATATAAATAAATAATAATTATTTTTTTTTTTGAGGAGGAGGTGACCCAAGCTACCCACATCACAAGTAGAGGGCGTGGTATACCTCCTGTAGCTCCTATTTCTTCAGCTTCTAGAGCACAGCAGAGTCTACTGCCAACTCCACCGACATCTACATCTACAGGGGCAAAGGAAATCAGTAGTATTAGACTTTAGTTATTTGGTTCATTTCATTGTATATGACATTATGACTCATGATATGAGATACATTATTATATTTTGTGTTGACATTTTGAGGCTGAGTTGGGAGTCATGGGTCAAGACTTATTATTCAGGACATGATTCACTGTTATGTGTGATGTGGCACTAGAAATGATATTAAACATCTTATATATTAGTTCTTTTATCATATTTATGTGTCAATGTATTTATTTTATGTTGTAGATGCTTTAGATATTAAAAAAATTGCAAAAAAATGAATATTTTTGTATGTTAACGATTTTTTTCCCGATTTTTACGATTTTTTCCGATTTTTTCCCTGTGACGATAATATCCCGATAACAATTAGTGCAACATTGGTATGTGCAAGGAGATGCTAGTACGCCCCAGTGGACAATTTGAACTATCCTTTTGAGGGAGCCTTGGGCAAGCCACCAACAACCAAGTAAAGGTTTATGCTCTATTTCAAGGGCTACTCCAATCCATCTCGCTCAATCTCCATAGTTTGATCATAATAGGGGACTCCAAGATTATAATGTGGCACCTTCATCTTGGTTCCTCTCCAACAGATTTCAAACTCAACATCCTATTTAAAAGGATTTAATCTCATTTGAAATTTTTGAATGAGTTCACAGTGGTCCATGTTTCGCGGGAAAACAACTCTACAGCAGATCAATTGGAAAACAAGGCAGCATCATTAGAAAGTGGCACCCTTCTTGTAAAAGAGAGGATGACACACCTGCCAATTCCATAATATCATGACAGGTGGACATGAGTGTTGGAGTTGCTAGCTTGTTCAAAGTATGTTGCTTTGAACTCATTGCTCTCTCTCCACTGGAAACTTTGAACACAGCCACTCCTTCAATGGAGCCAGTGAATCTCCAAGCAAAAAAACACCAAAATACTCAGACTTAGCCATTAATGGAAGTTAAATTTTGTTTGATGTCAAGGTTGTATTGGAGAATTTACACTGTTAAGATCTAGTATGGAAGTCTTCTTAAAATCTAGTTTTAAAAACCAGGCGGGTTGAACCAGAAATCAACCAAACTGGCTGGTCAGACATCCAGAGCTACTACCTGGCCCAAGAAATCCAATCCAAGGACAAGTTGGTACTAATTAGGTACCAAATTGGCCGGTTTGGTATCTAACCATAACCAACCGGTCCTAATTGATCGGGTCCATAATAAAACGGTTGGTTTCATACCTAACTGGTACCAACCAGTCTTAACCAGTCGGGTCTATAAAAAACCGACCGAATTAGCTAAACCCGCACTAAGCGAGGAGATGGGACCCACATGCAATTTTGTAGATGCAATTTTTGCAAACCATGGGTAGGTTCCCTCCTAAATCTGCCCCCTAAGCTTATAAAAGCATGCCTAAGCTCCTATTTTCCTCACATATCTAATTTCTAATGTTTGTGAGCATATGAGATCTTGGACAGTTCTGCAACAGCGTTGATTTTTGAAGCAATAGGCTAACAGCAGCAAGTTTGGAGTTTCTTTGTCATCTTGGACCTAGTTTGGAGCTGGCTATTGGAGTTGGCATCTTTGTGAAGAGGCTTTAGCAGCTGATTTTCTTTCCTAGGTATGATTTCTCTATTGAAAATTTCCAGATTTGATTGTTGTCCCTATTTTTAATTTCTTTCCCATATTTCAAGTAAAAAACAACTCCTATTTGTAGGCTAAATTATGTCTCTTTTTTGGTTTTTACATTTATCATAGGTTTTGCATTTTACTTAGATGCATTTTTCTTTTCTATTTGCATATCTCCTTCCATTCAAATTCGTAATTCCATCATCCACCATGGCCCTGTTACCCACCATTTTATGGGTTATATCCCTAGGAGAAAAAAAATCTACAAGATGGTCCTCAGCCGGTAGCCAGCGGCCCCTTACAGCGACCAACTAGCTCATTGTGCCATTTCTCCGCCACCTAAGCCAGCCATGTCGTCCCCCACCCATTTGCCATGATCGTATGTTTGAAGGTGGGCCTCCTGAACCTAAAGGTATGCCTTGTCATTTGGTAATAGAGTATTGTAGTTTGCATATCATGGACACTTATGGGCATGGATTAATGGGGGGATTCAGCAAAAAGAATGGGCTAGGTCTGTGCTCTTGTCCCCTAGACCCATTTTGGATGCAAACCTTGGATTCTAGTCCTACGGGATCTTTTTTATTGACCATTTGGCTCTAGGGATGGTATTTCATGGGAAACCCTAATTTTGGTTGTGTCGTCCCGCTCCCTCATCCATATATATTGCCCCTTTCCACTCATTATAACCCCATTCATCATTTCTCCCACCTAGGTCCACATTCCTCCACTGGGTCCACATAGGGCTAGCTCTCCCCTTCCCCTTGCCCACACCTTGGGTTAGGCCTGGAATGATGCCCCGGAGGTTGATGCAGCTGAAAAGAAAAGTAAAAGCATAATTGGCCACATTCAATAGGAAAATGTACCACAAAATGCAAAAGATGGTCAGGACAAACACATTTAGCACGTGGGCAAAAGCCAATACATGAGCTCTACCCCATCATCATGGCCATCACCCTAGTTCCTACCGGCCCTAGATGAGCCTCCTTTATCATTTAGGAACCCATGATTGTCCCCGCCACTAGTGGAAAATGAATCGCCCTACCTTGAAAGGGGTATCCACTACCATATCTCACACATCATGCTCTTACCCCTTGAGCCTGAGCAGTTAACTAAAGAAAAATCATAAAAAGGCAAAAGGCATATAAACAAGGGTGGAAAAATCAAAGTCGGGGCACCTCATGTACCACAATTGCTTTCTCCAATACATTATATACCCAAGTGTGGGTTTCGCTTTTACTAGTTACCCTTGTACCCCAGCATGTGGCTGAGGGTTGCCCTTTTTCATTCCCTAGTCCATTCATCTCTTTATCACATGCCACCACCTTTTAAAGGATGTACCTTGGACATATTACCCCCTTTAGAAGTAGAAACCACCTAATAGGATACTTGGTTAACCCCATTTAGAGCATGGAGACAATAACACATGCCAAAGCCCATTATGGAATGGCATGCCATTATGAAGTTCCCACCTGTTGCCCATGGTTTATAAGCTCTTTTACTCGATTTCCATGATGACTTGTTGTACATGAACACTAGGGGACGCATTGGATCTTATGCATGATTGCAGATGGTCTCCATCTTGGGTTTGGTCTCCCTATACGAGGTCCTAACACTCTAGAGGGCTACATTGGCACTCCATGGATCCCCAAAAATGTTCAGATATTGCTCGAGATTCACCTATTGGATGAGGAAGATGCACCTGTTTCACCTTTGCCCAGCTAGCCCCACAGTTGTACAATACACTTGGCATATGATCCAGGACCTGTATGTTGATGTGGCATCACTTACACAATCATCTAAGCCCTTACATATGGTCTACAAGAATCTTCGACTTACCTGGAGACCCATGAGGTCACTTGTGTGCCCTCACAGCCATTGGGAGCACCATAGGTTTATTATGTGGAGAACAAGGGGCCAACCCCTTGTCCATTGCTTTTGGAAGTCCAATTCATCATTTTGGCACTTATGGACTTCATTAGGCCTTTTAGAAAGCCCAACGACATGTATTATTGATTATTCAACCCCTTGAAAGGCTTGTTATTTTGTTTATGAACTAGTTGGGTGGGTTTGTCACCAATAGCTAGTTATTTGCACATTATTTTTAGTTGATGGGCTAATGTAGGCTCAAATTAGGTAATACGAACTCCTAATGAGTGTATAAATAGGAGAGACATAAATTCATTTTGTATTGTCACTTGGATTGGATCATTCTCTCTCTTGATAATTTCGCATTTCTTTCTTGGAGGATGAATTGGAGCATTGATGAATTTTGACGTTTGGATTGGACTTTCTTATCTTGGAGCTTATTTATTGGCAAATGTGTTGATGGTTGGATATGTTCTCTTACATGTAAGTACACACATTTAATGTTATTCTTGTTTTACTTTGTCAGATGCATTGGAATGAGATTTTCGCTATACTAGGGCTAATTGTTGCATTGCATAATTGCGAAATTGTGGAATTATTGTTTCTATATCGCATCTCTCAATGTATGGGCCATGTACGTTGAATGAAATATCATAGGGGTAATTCTACCATTGAATTTATCTTGATAAGCCATTTCCTTTTGCAAAGCGAAGTATAAAGCTTTAAGGTCACTTCTTGCCCTAAAGGCCAAGCGAAGTAGTCCTTGAGGCCTCCTTGACCGAGAAACGAAGTCCTTTCTCATCATTCTCCTAGAATCCATTCTCCCCAACAGATTAGGCATTGGTCTACCAATAGGTGGTCACTCAAAGAACCATTTCTCTTCACCTTTCCCTCTCCATTCTAGGTCTAGTCATGCTAGGCCGCCTAGGGCATCACTTTCCCGACAAAGTAGCCATAGAAAAAGTTCGATCTCCTAGCCTCTACTGCGCTTGTGTGTCCTCAAGGTCTCCTCCAAATTTGAAGAAATTCTGACAGTGGGATTGTGAGATATCCCAAGCAGTGTTGTGAAAATCGCGATAAAATTTGATCCCGATCACGATTTTCACAACATTGATCCCAAGCCCTAACTCTGAGATCAAACTTTGCCCTGGTATTCCCTAGGCTACTACCTCATAGGACAATTTGACACTTTTAAGTGGAAATTCTTGCTTTGATCATTTCGCCTTCCTTTTTTAGGTTAATATCAACATTGGTTGCTAAACTCCCTCCCTTTAACCTAGGTTGGGTCCACTTGGTGCCGTGTGGTCGCATACCTTTGAAGTCAATTCTTTAAGAACCATCGGGGAAACCAAGTCCAATAAGGATTTTAGGGATTGGGAAGCTCCTTTACAAGGCATATTCCTTTAACCTAACCCTTAAATCCTCACCTCCTTCTCCTAGAAAACTTTGTACCTTGCTTGAAGAGCAAGCAAGCTCCATTCTTAACCACCTTCTAGGAAAAGGATCATTAAGGTCACTTCACATCCATTTACTGATTCATCCTTCACAAGTGACTTTCTATATATCGAGTCTCCTCCCATCAGTGAAAGCCCGTAAAGAGTAGAGAGTCTTAGTTGAAGTGACAGTGGGCTAAGTCTCCATTGTTGCCCTTGATCTAGGAGTTGTCCCTTTAGGAGTCTCTTTTAGGCTTCCTGCTAGTTTGAGGGGTAACATTTTGGCATCGTTCCCAGGGAGGAAGAAGGTCTAACTCCCTAGTGAATCATTGAGGAATTGATTCATTAACGACATCTATAAGCATTCCTCTAGTGACTCCACTCATTGTCCAAACCCCTAGTTTACTTGAAGGCGACAACATTCCTCCTTTAACTAGGGCTGTTGCAAAAAGGGGAGAACAAACTCCATCGACTGTAGGAACCACCCTTCTCCTTGAATTTGAGAAATTCAGTGATCCATCCCCAAAGATGCCATCTAGTTCTAACACTGACCCAAAACAAGATCGACCCAAGATGACCAAAGGTGAAAGGCACTTGGTTAGTGTCTATGCCCCTTTGAAATTGAGTGATGATCCCAAACCATTACCTAATAAATATAACCGATAGTTACCCAAGTTCAAAGGGGATGCTATTTGGACTGCCCATGGCTTTATTGAGGAATTCTATTGGCAAATGTCCTCTAGGATGATCTTCGATGAAGATAGGCTCATGATGCTTTTTGCTCTATCACTTGAAGGACAAGTAAGATAATGGTACCTTAGCCTTCCACGGTGTGCATAGAAGACTCTGATGACTTTGAAGGCCTGTTCATGAAGAGGTGGTCATGCAATGCCCAAGGAACCTTTAACATTGAAAAATTCTATCAAATAACCAAGGGAAGGGAAGACGTACGAGAATTCATTAAAAAAATTGATAGGGTAGTCAAGGATATACCTGATCATTTGAAACCATCTAAAGCTAATATTCTTGATAAATTCATAAAAGCAGTGGGTGGCCACTTAACCTATGTATTAAGGGACAAGAAGCCTTCCACATTGGCTGAAGCCAAAGAGATAACAATGGAAGTTGAGGAAAACCTATGAATCTTGAAGGTAGATGTCACTCACCACCCTAGAGCCAAAGTCGAGATCAAGAAGGAGAAGTCCAAAGATCAACACGAAGAAACCCTCCTTGCCATCCTCAAGAAAATGGAGAAATTCACTGAAGAAGCCAACGCACGTGACAGGGTTATCATGAATAAAATCACTGCCTTGGAAAGGGCTCAAAAATCTAGTTATATTCCAAAAGGAAAACCCTTTCCCAAAAAGCAAAGTGAAGAAGATAGGCCAAGCTCGTCTCAATTCCCAAACACTTTGGCTCCAACTAATGTTGTTGAGCCAAACTCATCTTCTGAGGATGAGGGAAGTGAAGAGGGAGAGAGTGAGGGTGAAGAAGTTGATGAGCAGGCTAACCTTGTCGAATCTGACATCTTCAACATTTTGCTAGGAGGATCATATACACACCCTCCCATTAGTGAGGTCACCCTTAAGGAGGAAAAGGAAGAATCCATTCTTAACTCTGATAGCAAGGGAAGGTTCAAAGGGGTCCAATATTCACGAAAGGAAAATAACAAAGACCCTACAACCTCTAAGGAACCATCTAAAGAAGATTCATTGCCCAAGCAAGCCCCTCCCAAGGAGTCTCTCCCTGAAATTCCTCCCAAGAAGGATCCCCCAACCAAAGCCAATTCAAAAAAGGATCCTCCAAGGAAGGAAAACATCAAGAAGAAAGAAAAAGGAAAAGAGGCTAAACTTGACATTGACATAGGGGTTGTCGTAGGAAAAATAACCATACTCGTTCCTTTGAAAGAGATTGCAAAACTTCCCGAGCAACAACAACAAATCAAGAAGTCCCTAGGAATTCAAGAAGAAGAATTACCCGAAGAATTACAAAACATTCATATTCCTGACTAAAACCTTGGGTGTGAACCATTTATGCTCACTTTGGCTATCAATGACCTCTTCTTACACAATTGTATGTTAGACTCAAGGGCTTCCGCGAATATCATGCCCTTAAAAGTTATGAAGCAATTGGGTCTCAACATCACTCAGCCGTATAAGAAGGTATGTGGTTTTAACTCCAAGCTTGTGGAGGTGGAAGGTCTCATCAAGGACCTTAGGTTTCTTTGGCCAGGAACCCCGATATAACCCTTCTCATGGATGTGTGTTAAATTTGGCAACTAGGGCCAAATTCCACCATTGGATAGCTCATCTGTTGGAGATGATTATTGCATTGAACTCCTCTTTTTGAGAGGACCAAAATCGACCTAAAGATCACTGAATTTGAATAAGGAAAAATAGTTATTTATTTAAAAGAAATTCTACAAGTCATAATCTTATTAAGGCGGAAAAATTGAAATTTTGAAATTCAAATTTGCCTCCAGGAGTCAAGGTCGGCTTCACCTCATGTTGTAGCAACTGCAACACACTCCAAAATTTTGGCCTGCATCCAATTTCGGAGCCTCCCTAGGGTTTTCCTTGATGTTTGCAAGCACTTGGGCTCATCCCGTGAGCCCATGTTGATTCTTTGCACCCTCCTCGCTTGACTGTTCAACGGGCATCTCTTTTGCATGTTGGTCACAGTGTCATGCTTGCAGTCATGTTCTGGCCACACACAAGGTACCGCTTCGTGTGCACAGGTTGTATTCGCTATGTAAACATTCGTCGCACTCACGCACGAAATTGTATGCATTGTCGCGCAGGCGTCGTCACGGTCGTTCAACAATCTATCACAAGTGTTGCGCTTGTCGCTCGCACCGTCAGTCAGTCACGTTGAGTATATGTTGTCTTGATGGTTTGATGCGTCTTGTTGTCAATTCATGTTGAGTGTGTGTTTGCAAGGTCGCGTATGCACAAGATCACTCGCTCACACACTTAGTTGCTGAAGTTCTAATGACCGGATCACCCTCCAACGACCAAACCTCCACCCTAGAATCGACTCGACTAACTGTCACCCAGAACAGCGCAAAAGTTTCCCAGCAAGCCATTTCAATTGCGTTGCCCCCAAGCACATCAACCAAGCCTCCAGCTAGTCAACCGGAGATTTTGACCGAGCAGTGACCCCGAGACTCACTCCCCTCAAAAATTGCGCAAAAGCTGCCAAACATGCCTGCTCTGCTGACTGAAAAAAAACCGCGCAGGCATGCCGGACAGACACCCACTGTCCGTCACTATCTCCCTCAAAAAATTGCGCAAATTTTCAAGCCAGCCACCCAGTCAGCCCGCCTGCTGCTCACCTAGAAAACTGTGCAGATTTCATGAGCATTCCCTCAGCTGCCCAACATCCCGCTCAACTCAGAAACTGCATAGAGATGTTCAGCAGGCCAGTCTCCTAGAAATTGCGCAGTTTTTGTCACCAGCATTCTCACAGCCCGCTGCTAGCTCCCAGAAAAAAACGCGCATTTTTTCCCGGCAAGCCTCCTACAACCCGCTGGCCAGCTCCTAGAGGAATTGCGCAAATTTTACTGCAAAACCCCCTCTGCTAGCTGCAGTGCTTCCCTCAAGAAATTGCGCAGATCTGTCCTCCAGCTGAGCCAGATCCCACGGACAGTCATTGCTGATCCGGATTGTCCATCTCAACCTCCTAGTGACTTCTGTACAATTTTCACCAGCAATGTCTGGAGCCCGCATCCCAGCTTGAAATCTGCCTTGCGCAATTTCATAGCCTTGTCCTCTCTCCCAATAACCTGCATCCGAAAGCGAACGACAATGTATCACGGTAGACTAGGAGATTTATGGATTTGATGTCATCTCGTCGTGAGTGACTGCAGATACAGGTACATGGATAAGACATGATGTGACGACGAACAGGATGAACAAGGAGAGCACATGCAAGGAGATTTGTTCGCAAACAAACGAACGAAGGATGCATGCGAGGAGAATTTTTCGCGAACGAACGATAATGCGAAGCATGCTAAAGTAAAAGCGAAGGAGAATTTTTCACGAACGAACGATAATGCGAAGCATGCTAAAGTACAAGCAAAGGAGAGACGTGCACATGCAACATCAAGCGAACACCAAGACCATCGAAGACTCCGCACACCTTGCCATGCGGAGGTGAAGTTATGATACACCAAGAGGACATCCATCACTCAGCAGCACTGCAGCTCGACATGGACACCACCACCAGCATGAACATACCAGCACTGTCGTGTCAAGTCGTGTCATGAGTCATCTCGGCCACATCACTACTGTGGGCCATATTGTTGTAAATCAATGTAATGTAATGTGGAAGTCCAAGAGACCGACATGCAATATGAAAAGTCAAATAAGTCAAACAGTCATGAGGGAAGTCGAACAGTCACAAGGGCCAGTTTTACCCTTGGCTATAAATACCCCTCATTTGTACATGCAAAAGACTTTTCACCTTGGCTCCTCCCACATAGCCTTGAGAGTCTGTAATCTTTTCTTTGAGGAGCGAGTAGTGGCTCCAATGCCCCTCTCACGGGGTTAGTGATGTATGGTGTACCGATGTGTCTTGGAACTTTCGCTTAATTCAGAAGCCTGATAACAGGCCAGCACGTTTTCACACATGTATTGTAATTGTTTGTAAGACTAATCTTGGAACACTTGTAATGCATGTTGCTTTAACCTGTGTTAAAACAGTTGAACTATTTCAGTTGCTCTAATACATATGTTTATGAAAATTTGTTGTTAACATTGTTAACGTTGAATTACCCGCGTGAGCTGCCTCACCGGACATCAAACAAAACCTTTCCCATAAACTTGTTATAATGACCATCGCACTCGTGCGGACTACTCCATTGAGTGTTCTACGTGTTATTCCTTCTTGTGTGTTTGTGACTGTCAAATCTGTGTGGACTACTCCGCCGGAAGTTGCGCATGTCTTGTTGTGTTGTGTCTCTGATAGAGTTGGGACTTTTCCCTTTCCACTAGAGACTCGCTTCCATAAACCTTGACACAAGTAACACTAGCACTCACCAGGGACATGAACCTCATTGTTTGAAGACAAAGCAGACCACTCACATGGGCTGACAAGCAAGAGCTAAGGCAAACACTTAAGATATGGCAACTGAGCCACCATACCGGATGGGACTCCTACACCAAACGGTGTGAGGTCTACTTGGGACTTCATACCAGGGAGATCCCATGAATGTTGGCAGGTCTAGCACCGTCAACATTTATGGCACTAGAAGGAGGGCCGCCAGTTGTTTATGGTTGAATATCCTCTCACTCCCGCTCATCAATCATCTGGTTAAGGCAGTAACTCGCACTCCCTCACACCTACGCGCGACTCTGAAGTTGGTTACTCCTCATCTCCCATACGTGAACATGAAATTTCATATCAGCACCTCCGCTCCATCCGTCCCATCAACCGTCAATTCGCGAAAGCAGTCGGACTGATCCCAGGAATACAACACCTTCCGTACGCATCAAGAAAGCCAAAAACCAATCCCACGGGACTTGTTGTATCATCAGTGGAAGAAGCAGTTCTTGCCACACTTGAAGGTCTGGCAGAAGTTGTTGAGAATGGAGAGGAACCTCTGGTCTTCCAACAAGGAGAACGAGATACCCTCGTAATCTTGGGCTCAGATTCCGGTACAGGAGGCGGAGGGAAGGAATCAGAGGAGGCGGAGGCGAAGAGCAAACTCAGAGTCGAAACTGTCAGATTACGAAGAAGAAGAAGACATGGCTGACCAAAATCTGGAATGGATGACTCAGGGACCATTGGCTCTCCTAGGTGCTTTGCAAAAGATGCCAAAGCGTTCGGAGAGAATGCTCACGAAGTACGACCCTGACAGAGCAGTGAAGGCAGAAGATCACTTGGACAACTTCTACCTACAGCTGCAGACACTCAAGATACGGTACAACGACGTTGCATGCAGATTGTTTCCGTGTACCTTGGATGGTCGCGTAGCAGTATGGTATCACAACCTTCCTGTCAACTCCATCCATAACTAGGGTACGTTCAAACGCATGTTTCTGGAAAAGTTTGTTGATGACAAGACCCCAGCCATGTTGCTCAAAGAATTGGGAAGCCTGAAGATGGAGGGGAAAGAAAAGGTAAAATATTTCAATCAGAGGTTTCTGCACATATTGAATAAGTTTGCAGTGGACACGAAACCTCATGACTCCATCACTGTCGATTACTACATGTCCGCACTGCCAACCAACATTGTGCAGTTCGTCAAGCGAGCTGCAAAACCAACATTGTTAGAAAATTGCGAAGAGGCAATCATTGTTGAGAAAGACCTACGTGCGATTGGAATAATCAAGGATGACGAACCAACAAAGGACTCCAGAGACACGAGCAAGAAGCCTTAGACTGCGGCGAGCAAGGGTAAAGACAAGGAAGTGAGTGATATTGAAACCCTTACTCGCCTGGTCAAGAAGTTGACAATAGAAGTGTCTGAGCTCAAACAACAAACAGTTGACACATCTGCGAGTAGTCGGCCACCCAGACAAAGACAAGGAAGCATGTCATCAGGCAGCAATCGCTTCCCGACTAAAACTGCGCAGAGCTCCAGCTCAGTGTTCCAGGTCGAACAGTGCGCGAACAACGAATTTTTCTCATTTCATGAAGATAAGCACCTAGAAGGGTCTTGTTCGAACTGGAAATGAGTTGCAAGCTCAGTATGCGATCACATGCCAAACATGATGAGCAGTGTGCAAGGACAGTCGAGAGACATGGACGATGACGAAGATGTTGCACCTGATGAGACCTCAAGCGTTGGGCAGGTGATTAACATGTATCAGTGCTCGCAAGCAGCGCAGAAGACAAACACCGAGAAGCAGCCCCAAAAGAAAAATGGTCGTTACAATCTCAGAAATCAAGGGGCTCCCCCCACACTTGGGGAAATGCAACAAAGGCTCGAACTACTGAGGAAGGTTGATCCACCATCCGTCCAAAAGCAGAAAACACAAAGCAAGCCCGAGAAGACAGCGGCGAACAAGAGTACGTCCATGAGCAGCAAACTGCAGAACACTCCGCCGGACAACATGAACACCAATCTCACCTCAGACATCTCAGTGAGTCTACCCGCTCTGTATTACAACATTGTGGAAGACATGAAGAAAACTCGTGCAAACATCAGTTTGTTCGAGTTGGCTAAGATTCAGAGTCAACAGGACATCTTGCTGCGCGCACTGGGGCAGACATCAACGGACAACGTAGCCTCTACCAGCAAGGGAGCAAGCACACCTCCCAGATCACTTTCAATTGTGTTAAACACACTTCAAATGGAAGAAGCAAACTCTGTTTTCCCTCCATTCCTACTTTCATTTGAAATCTTTAACTTTAATGTTCACCATTGTTTAGTTGATTCTAGCGCGGTAGCCAACGTCATGTCGCTCTCAATTGCCAAAAGGATCAATGCGCAATGGAGCAAGACATCCGTGCAGATCATCCAACTCGATCGAACATCCGTACCAACCATTGGTGAACTTCGGGATGTGATCATCTGACTATCTCACAATAGCCGAGTTCACTAGTGCATAAATATTGTTGTTGTGGACATACCGGAAGCATATGGCTTACTACTCAGCAGAGAATGGTCTAGCAAGCTGAACAGATACTTTGCTACACATTGGTCACACTTGTGGCTTTCGTACAAGGGCAAAAGCAATCAAATCCGAGTGTTATCCGAGAGATACATGAGGCACAATGTCACTCCCATCAATGGCGAGAACGAATTGTTGGCCTTCGCAGAGCTCATGTTCGACAACTGCCTCTTGGAAACAATGTTGGGGTGTTATCACGCACAACCAGCTCCGACCCCACCAGACACGCAGTTGGGTCTCCTTCCTTGCCCAACTGATGGAAATGAAACTTGTATAGTGCATTGTAACATTAGTAGCAGTAGCAGTAGTGCAAAAGCATCGAACAATCTGTGTAGAGACGAGTTGTGGACCATGTACTTCGACGGATCAAAGACACGAGATGGCTCTGGAGCCAAGTGTGTCTTGATTGACCCAAAAAACAGGAAACATTTGATTTCAAGCCACTTGGAGTTCGAGTGCACAAACAACATTGTTGAATACGAAGCACTCATGTTGGGCTTGCAAAAAGCCATTAGCCTCAACGTGGTCATGCTCAAAGTGGTAGGTGATTCGGAAATAGTGGCACGGCAAGTATGTAACACCATACACTGTTTATAACCTCATTTCAAAAGTTACCAACAAGAGGTATGGTGACTGATATCTAACTTCCAAGCATTTAATATCACTATTGTACCAAGAATGCATAATGCAGCTGCCAATGCTTTAGCAAACGCAGCTTCTAGAATGTCACCGCTTAGGGATAGATTTATTGTTGAAATTTTGTATAGACCTTCTATCTCGGATAACATAACTAATTTACGCATGTTTGACGATGATCAACAGATACTGCATTTCATGGCCAACGTTGATATCTTCAAGGATGCAGTGATTGACGAAGATGAGCATGAGCAGTCTTTGCAAGCTAGGGCTGATAACAAGAAAGGCAACCTCATCCCCAAGGGTGTGGTATCTTTGGAAAATCTCTATGACTTGCAAGAACGCTTTCAGGGGCCAAGGAACAACAAAACCCACAGCTCTACCATGATACACGAACTGATTAACTTGGGAACAGAACATGATCCGAAGTTCGTCAATCTCGGTACCATGTTGCACGCAGCAAGAGCGGCAAACCTTTGTCCGCTTGTTCAAACAGTACTAGGATGTGTTCGCGTGGACATATGACACGCGAATAATCCAACATATAATTTCGATTAAAGAAGGGGTCAAGCCATATCAGTAGAAATTGAGGAAAGTACATCTGTCACTTGAACCCCTCATACAGAAAGAGCTCACCAAGCTATTAGATGCACGGATCATATATAGAGTTCGTCAATCCACATGGATTTCAAACCTTGTTCCTATACGTAAGAAGTCCGGGGAAATCTGCTTGTTTGTTGATTTCCGGAACTTGAACCGCGCCTCGGACAAAGACAATTACCTTGTGCTGTCTATGGAGCACATTTTGCAGACAGTGTTTGGGGCACAAATGTTTTCCTTACTTGACGGGTTTTCAGGATATAATCAAGTCCTAGTAGCGGAACCTAATAGACTCAAAACTACCTATTGTACCAAGTGGGATACATTCGCATATCGACAAATGTCGTTTGGGCTTGTGAATGCAGGCGCAAACCTTTGTAGAAATTTCTAAGTCTAACCTGTTAGAAATTTTCCTGCACTATCTGGTTTATTTCACCTACTTGTTTAATTACTAAACAAGTTATTTAACCATATAAACACAGAGATAAACACAATGCAGTCTCAACCATCTACAGATCATCAACTAAAAGAAATAGACAAACACACAAGGGACACCATTATTTTTGGACAATCGTCCCCGGAAAAACCCAACTTAGGAAAATCGATGAAGCAGTTATGAGGGTTTTATTATTAAGCAAATTTTCTTGAGTACAACTGGGTGCCAAACTGGCTCACCTAACAAAGAAATCTATCTGGCAGTAATACCTCTTCGGAAGCAGATATTCTGAAAGTCTGCTCCACGAAACTCTCTCCAACGCCTCTCTGAGGCACTGCGTCAGCCCTCCTAGCCTCTGTGTCAGCCCTCTGATGCTCTGTGCAAACTCTCTGGCCCTCTGCGTTACTCACACAGGCCTTCTGGCCCTCTACGCAGTCACTCTGGCCTCTGCGTGGCTCCCGTTGGCTCTGCGTCTGCCTCTGCACTGGTCTTCCGACACTATCTCTACCTCTCTACTATGCACTCACTGCCCCTCGCTACAACTTTGATCACTATTTGATTTCTCTTAGCAAACCCCGCTCTAGAAAATCGAATTGACTGATCAATCTGGTGTCTCTCCAACTGACCCTCAAGCCTCCTTTTATACTTTTTCTGTTGAGTCTTCAACGGCCGAGATTAAATTTCTAATCAACGGCTAAGATTAGATTTGGCTTGATCCATGTCATTTAGAACCTTCTAACCCGGTTTTATATTAATACCCATTAATATTGTTATTTCCTAAGTTTAGACTTAGGAACCCATTAAAAATATTAATTATTTTAATATCTCTCTCACCAGGTAGAATTTCCCCAAACCATTTATGGGTTTTGGAGATCTCATGTGCTTTAGCCTCTCCACCAATTTTCATGGCTAGAGCACATCTGATGCTACCCCAAATCAACACCTTTCAGCGCGCCATGGACATTGCCTCCCGCAGACTCATCAGACAGAGCATAGTGGTGTACCTCGATGATGTGACTGTGTTTTCAAGAAAACGGGAAGACCACATATGCCATCTGAAGAAAATTTTTGAGCGATGCCGGAAATACAGGATTTCCTTGAATCCCAAAAAGAGCATATTTGCAGTGTCTGAGGGGAACCTTCTTGGTCACATCGTTGCCAAAAGCGGGATCAAGGTTGATCCGAACCGGATCCGGATTATTACATAGATCCCTCACCCAGCCAACAAGAAAGCAATGCATTCCTTCTTGGGAAAGATAAACTTCCTCCGGAAGTTCATCTCGGATTATGCGCAGATAGTAAAACCAATGCAAGACATGATCAAGAAGGATGCAGTCTACAGTTGGGGCAAGAGGGAAAAGTACGCATTCACCCATATAAAGCAGGCTATTGCAGAAGCGCCTACACTCTATATCCTGGATTTCAACAATGACTTCTTACTATACACTTTCACCTCCGACAACTCACTCGTTGTAGTACTCACTTAGAAGGATGAGTTGAACAACGAACGTCCCATCTCCTTCATGAGCGCAAGCATGCAGGGACCCGAACTCAACTACCCCGTCATTGACAAACAAGCATATGCAGTATACAAGGCGGTGAAACACTTCAAACCCTACTTGCTAAAGAACCATTGCATAATGTATGTGCCTCACCCAATAGTCTGCTCACTGCTCATACAACAAGAGCTGGGTGAACAACGTGCGAACTGGATGACAGGCTTGCAAGAGTATGATCTTGACATCAAGCCAGTTCACACTATCAAGGGTCATGGTCTCTGCAGACTCGCAGCTGAGGCAGTACACGCACAGGAGGAAGAAGCAGAGCTCGCCAGCTGGGAGCAGGAAATTGAAATGTATGATGTAGTGCGAGCACCACCCACTGCAAGCGGAAACTCTTGGTACGAAGATGTGCGCCAGTACCTTGAGCACGACACCATACCCTCTCACTTCTCCATCAGATAGAAGAGGGCACTACACCTCAAAGCTTTAGCCTATCAGTTGGTGCACAGAGTGCTTTACAGAAAGCACAGTAACAGAATCTTGCTCAGGTGCCTGGAGGCACATGAATCAGAGAAGGTTTTACAAGATCTGCATGACGGACCAGCCGGGGGTCACTTTGAAGTTTGCAGGAAATACCACTACCACAAAGTTATGCGACCCGGTTTCTATTGGCTCACATTATTCAAGGATGCACGTGCCTACGCTTGCAAGTGCCCGGTCTGTCAGCGATGCGCTGGCAGAACACAAAGGTCAGCAGCCCCATTGCACCTTGTTGCAGTGACTAAACCGTTCCAACAATGGGGCCTGGACATCATTGGGGAAATTTCCCCACATTCGTCAAAACAACACTACATTTTGACAGCAACTGATTACTTCACATGGTGGACAGAAGCAGTTCCGCTCAAGCAAGTGAACGACCAGGAGGTCATCAGCTTCCTCCAACAGAACATCATCTCACGCTTTGGCGTCCCGGTATCACTTGTGTTTGACAATGCAACTTACTTTTCATCTTTGAAGCTTTATGATTTTGCATTGCAATATGGTATTGTGCTGAAACACTCATCTAACTACTACCCGCAAGGAAATGGTCTCGCAAAATCCACGAACAAAAACCTTATCCGCATAATCAAAAAGACCATTTACTCTGAGCAGCGTAATTGGCACTCTGCCTTGATGAATGCCTTATGGGCTGACCGCGTAACACCCAAACCCTCTCTGAATACCTCACCATACTTCCTGGTCTATGGGAAAGAAGCCATCCTACCACCCAACATCTACTTGCCTACGCTTCAGTTGTCTCAAGAATCCCAAGGCAAGCCTTGTCTGCTAGTTCAACGTAGGATGGATACACTTCACAAACTACAGGAAGAAAGGATGAAAGCAAAAGAAAAGTTTACACTCCACCAGAACCATATCAAGAGATGGTTTGACAAGAAGTCTGTAGGGAAAGCTAACTTCGATGTTGGTGACTTAGTCTTGAAATGGGATAAACCCCATGAAGACAAAGGCAAGCATACGAAGTTCTAGTCCTTGTGGATTGGTTTGTACACAGTCCATGAGAAGCTTGACCCACACACATACTGTTTGCAATCACCTGACGGGAGGATTGACAGCCTTCTTGTCAATGGCCAAGATCTCAAGCATTACTTTCAGTAAGTCGGGGCTGCGTCCCGCACTATGTACATAGTCTGTTTACTTCTTGTTTGCTTTTTTGCTTTGCTTACTATTTTTGTTTCGTTTTGTTTTGTTTGTTTAGTATCATGTTATTTTTGGTTTTTGTAAATAAGTGTTGCCTTTACTGAGTTCTGACTTTTGAACGAGTATGTATCTAAGATCTAAAGAGTCTTATGACACTGCAGCACTTGGTCTATCCTGCGTACGTCTTCTCTGTGCTTGGTTGTAACCTTTGGTCGATAAAGTCTTGACGGAAAATACAAGCCGTCTGCATGGGAAGCTTGGGTCTAACCATGAACCTGTGTCCACATTGGGAAACCCCATGCCTATACTCAGCCTTCTGCTCTGTGTGATCAAGCTCATCCAACTAGTAGAAACAAAGAAGGGGAAAATCTAAACGAGCAAACCTATGTCAGAGGTCTTACATGCTTCTCTGAAGGAACAACCTCTTCTGCTCTCAATAAGTCGGGATCCCTCTTCCGCCCTAAAAATAAATAAGTGCCTATGCACAATCCTCTTAAAAAATACAAAGGCGAAAGAAGAGAAAGGATTCCTGCACAGAGAGGTGAAGCATGCAACTCCACCAGGGTACTGACCAAGCTCGCTGGCAGTGGAGCAATGCGTGTGTTCCTGCGTGACTCCGTCGGGGTACTGTCCAGGCCTGCTGGCAGTGGAGCAACACAAGAGATGAAAACTTACACTCTAAAAAATTTTAACTTGCGAGCCAAACTACCCTTCCCGATTTCGAAACACTGTGATCAAGCTGAAACTTGATATTGTGTTTGACTGAGTTGACGAAAGGTGAACCATGTTTGTCCATGGGGTAAGTGGGGAAGCCGAAATAACCCGCACAACGATTCAATACTCCCTGAAAGACCAAGGCCCTGTGTTGTCAATAGATGTTATGCAACCAGCTCACAAAATAGAAGAAAAGATAGATGAACGCCTTCAAAATCAACATCTTCGAGGGGGCAACCTCCTTTACATTACACAAATGAACAATTCTTGGATGATACAAATGACTAAACCTCCTTTCTATATATAGGAGTCCAAGGGGTCACAATATAATCAAAGCCGACCTAACAGTAATAACATAAGGGCACAATAATAATAATAGTGGGTTTCTATGGGGCACACTAATAACAATATGGGGACAATAGGGGCACAATAATAACAATAAGGGCTACAATGACAATAGTAATGGGGGAATCACTAGTATTACAAGGACCTAACATGCCCCTCTCCTTCAGAAAATTGTTGTCCTCAACACTTGAGTAGTTCTAGATGCTTCTATATAAAATTCTCATCCTCCGATGTGGAATCTTCAGCGGGTAAGTTCTTCCACTTGATGAGATACTCCGAAATTGATCGATTTCGTAGCTGTCGAGTTCTTGTTTGTGTCGCTGCTTCAGGTTCCAATATGATTTTTCCTTCCTCGTCAAATTTTGGCAATATTGTTTGAACTTGGAGCTTGTCACCTATAACCTTCTTTAAACATGAAACATGGAAAACTGGGTGCACTCGAGAAGTTGCAGGAAGCTCCAATTTGTATGCCATAGTACCAATCTTTTGCAACACCTTGTACGGACCATAATACTTTGGTGATAATTTATTATCCTTCTTAGCTTGCTTGAGAGACATTTGTTTATATGGTTGTAGCCGTAGAAATAGCCAGTCACCTACATCAAAACTTCTTTCGTTGCGATGTTGATCTGCCTATTGTTTCACTCTATTCTGCGCCAACGTGAGGTTATCCTTTAAGAGTTGGAGAACTTGTTGTTGATGCTCGATGTGATCTTCCACTGCTTGAGCCTTAGAATTTTCTCTTAAATATGATATGATGGATGGTGGATGATATCCATAAAGTGCCATAAATGGGGTCATTTTTGCTGCAGTATGGAAGTAAGTGTTATACCACCATTCAGCGAGACGCAACCATTTGACCCATTGTATCTGTTTATCAGATATAAAGCAACGAAGATATCCTTCCAAACATTTGTTTACAACTAAATTTGTCCATGAGATTGAGGATGATAAGATGAGCTATGAGCTAACAGAGTACCGAGACAAGAAAATAATTCTGTCCAAAAATTTCCAGTGAAAATGGGATCTCTGTCACTTACAATAATCTTTGGGTTTCCATGTAGCTTTTGAATTGTTACGATAAATGCAGTAGAAACTGTATTGGCTTTAAATAGATGCGATAATGCACAAAAGTGTACATACTTGGTAAGTCTGTCAACTACCACATGATGACACTCTTTCCTTCGGACTTGGGTAAACCTGTGATAAAATCCATTGAAACCTCCTCCCAATGTTGGCTTGGAATGGATAAAGGTTGTAATAGACCTGGGGTCTTAATTGTTTCAACTTTATTTTGTCGGCAAACCAAACATTCTACCACAAACTTTTGAATATCCGATTTAAGGCCATCCCAAAAAAATTCTTTCTTAACCCTATGGTAAGTTTTTAAAAATCTTGAGTGCCCTCCTAAGGGAGAAGTGTGCAACTCCATAAGAATCTTTTGTTTGACTTGGGAATTCTTACATAGGTATAAGCGATCTTTGTACCATAACAAATCATTTTTCCAACCAAGTGTATCAGATGTACTGGGATCTTGTTGTATCTTTTGAATGAGTGCCCACACTTCTTCGTCATTCTTCCATTCATCCCTTGCTTCGTTTATCCAATCTAGTTGGATAATAGAAATGGTGCAAAGCAATGCTTCCACATCTTCATCCCTTCTTGAGAGCGCATCTGCCACAACATTTAGCTTCCCTTTTTTGTAGATGATTTCAAAGTCATAATCCAACATCTTTGTGACCCATTTTCGCTGCTCTTCAGAGGATAATCTTTGTTCTAAAAAGTATTTAAGACTATCATGATTCATTTTTACCTTGAAGTGTCTTCCCATTAAGTAGGGTCACCATTTCTTAAGTGCATGTATATTGCCAACATTTCCTTCTCATAAATAGATTTGTGTAAATACTTTCCTTTCTCATAAATAGATTTGTGTAAATACTTTCCTTTGATTGGACAACTTTCGAAAGCAATGGGTCTTTCTTCTTCCATTAAAACGGCACCAATTCCATTTCCTAAAGCATCACATTCCACAATAAAGTTTTTTGTGAAGACAGGTATTTGGCACATTGCCTCTTTAAGATGTTCGAAGGCCTTTTTTGCTTCTGGAGTCCATGAAAATGCATCTTTCTTCAATAATGTTATTGCTTCTGGAGTCCATGAAAATGCATCTTTCTTCAATAATGTTATTGCTTCTGGAGTCCATGAAAATGCATCTTTCTTCAATAATGTTGTTAGAGGTGCTGCTATTCTCCCATAATTCTTAACAAACTTGCGATAATACCCTGTCAACCCAGAAATCCTTGCAGATGCTTTATGGATGTGGGGATTTTCCATTCCTTAATGGCTTTAATTTTGCTAGGGTCTACCTTAACAGCTTCATGAGATACAATATGACCCAGATATTCCACCTATTGTACTCCAAAGAAACATTTGGAGTTTTTTGCATATAATTGTTTCTCCTCCAATAGTTTGAGCACCCTGTCAACATGTTGAACATGATCCTTCTAAGACTTGTTGTAGATTAGTATATCATCGAAAAATACTAACACAAATTTTCTAAAGAAGGGTTTGAAAATGGAATTCACAAACCTTGAAATGTAGAAGGTGCATTAGTAAGGCCAAAAGGCATGACCAAAAATTCGTAATGACCCTCATGAATTCTAAATGTTGTTTTTGCAATGTCTTCAGTCTTCATTCTGATTTGATGTGAACGAAGAAACAACTTGGTGAAGTAAATTGATCCATGCAATTCATCAATGACAGGAATGGGAAATTTATCTTTAATAGTGAGTTTGTTGAGCTCCATATAATTTGAACACATGCGCCATGATCCATCCTTCTTGTGCACCAATACTACTGGAACAGAGAAAGAACTTTGACTAGGTTGAATTATACCAACCTCTAGCATTTCTGCAACCATACGTTCAATTTCACTCTTTTGGGCATAAGGATATATGTAAGGCCTGATGTTTGGAGGAACACTTCCTGGAATCAAATCAATAGCATGATCATGATCACGAATAGGTGGGAGGCCTTTGGGAATCTCAAATACCTTGGAATGATTGTCCAAGACTTTTTCGAGATCTGGAGAAATAGATGATTTCAATGTGGGAACTTCTAGCGAACATAATTGTGCAATTACGCCTCGTTGTTCCTTCTTTAGAAGCTTTGTCATTTGTCATACCATTAGAGCTGATTATCTTTCCCGGTTTTCCTACAATACCCCTTAATTCAACTTCCTTTCCTTCCGCACAAAATTTCATGAAAAGTTCTTGAAAATTAAAAGGTATTGTACCCAAGGATTATAGCCATTGGACTCCTAGTACAACATCAACACCTCCCATTGGAATGGAAAGCATTGGGCTATTCAATACATGTTCTCCCATGGATAGCTTGATATAATAGCACTTTCCAGAGCAATTTATGGTTCCACCACTTGCAACCATCACTTGACACTCTGGTGTTGGATATAGGAAGCAATTCAATTCCTTGGCTATCTTACAATGAATAAAATTATGGGCACTGCCCAAATCAATCAACACTATTACCTTTTTCTTCTTGATATGTCCTTTTATCTTGATAGTTTGAGTGGTAATTCCAGCCAATGCATTACAAGATATGGTCGAATTCATTTCTTCTTTCTCTAAGGTTTGTTCCTAGTGTATATCCTCTTCTTTTGACGTTTCTTGTTCCTTTTCTTCCTCCTCTTCATAATCTATGTAGAATAATTTCTTCACAGCACACTTATGACCTTTAGTGTATTTTCTATCACAACTGTAACAAAGCCCTTTTGCTCTTTTTTCTTCCAATTGTCATGGTGTCAATTTTGCATGTTGTGGAAGCCTAGGGGCAACAACACTTCCATCTTTACAGTTGTGAGTGGTAGGCTTCCTGGTTGCCATAATTTTGCTTTCCATTTTTCTTGCCAACCTAAATGCCTTCTCCAGTGAATCAGGTTCCCAAAGGCGAACCTCAAGTTGGATGTTATCCTTTAAAGTCCCTATGAACACATCAATCATATGCTCCTCTAGAATATCTTTTACCCTTATGTTCAATTTTTGGAAGTCCTCAACGTGCTCCATCATTGAACCCTTTTGTTTGAGATTTATCAATTGGCTAAAAAAGGTGTTGTTTTTTGTATCCTCATAATGTGCTATCATTTTTTCCGTAAAAATTGCCCAAGTGACAATTTGTTTACGAGAGCAAAGCCACCAATACCATACAAACTGATTTGGTTCCAAATATAAAGTTGCAATACGTACCTTTTGTGTGTTTTGCACATTATGGAGATCGAAAAATTGCTTCATCTGTAGTATCCATGTTACGGGATCCTTGCCATCAAACTTCCTCATATCGATCTTTGGAACATGGGGGGTCTTCAATCCAACGTTAGAGTCTATGAAATCATGATTAACATTTATTTTGTTCTCATCATGAGTTTCCTTTACTACCCTTTCTCCATTCGTAAACATTTCTTGTAGCAACTTTGTCAAATCTGTCTTCAAATCGTCCATTTTGTCTTCCATCTTAGCTTCCACGTCATTCATCTTAGCTTCCAAACCTCCATCTGATATGCCACAGCATTCATCTTAGCTTCCATGCATTTCTTTAAACCATCCATTTTATCTTCCACGCCTTTCTTTAAACCATCCATCTTATAGCTTCTGTTACTTTTTGTGAGAGTGAATTTTGTTGCACTTCGTCTCGTAATTTTGATATATCATATTGCATTTCTTCCTCTTTTTCATGAGTCATGCTAGAGCTTTCAGGTTGTTTACTGGGTGTTTCCATTTTCTTTCTTCAAGGCATCAATTAATGCTAATAATGCTTCAATATGCCCTTTTAATTCCTTCAAACTAATTTTTCAAACCAATCTTATGCAAAATTTAAAAAAAAAAATTACACACATTTTTTCACTTTGTAAGAGCTCGGTCTTGAATCTGTTGTATCTCTGTAATTGCAGATCATCAAGATCTGAAATTGCATCTTGCGGTAGCCCTCTGAGTCCTCTTTCTAACCCCGCAAATCTGATCAAGATTAGATTCTCCAAGGAAGAGTTATGACAAATCTCCCACGGTGACCTGATTATAGACTGGTTTAGTAGAGCGAACTTGTACGAAGTCCCACGTGTCATTGTTTCGAACTTGGTACCTGAAACTGATATACAAAAAACTACAAGTCGTCCTCTTTCTGAAACTTCTTACGAAATTTCAATCTGATGCTCAGAACAAAAGTTATGACGATTTTCCCCAGGTCACCTGTTTGAGATATAATTCGGGATCCTGCAAAAACCCTAACTTCCTTGGATCATATCTCCAAAAATATAGCAAGAAAAGATCTGAAATTCGGACCTGAGGTTCAGAGCGATTTCGGCTCAAATGGGTCTTTTTTTAGCTTCTCAAACGTCGCAGAAAAAAAGTTATAGTGAAAATTCCACGATGATTTGTTTGGAGCAGCGAAACCCTAGAATCCAAAGCTCTGATACCAAATGTTATGCAACCAGCTCACAAAATAGAAGAAAAGATAGATGAACGCCTTCAAAATCAGCCTCTTCGAGGGGACAACCTCCTTTACATTATGCAAATGAACAATTCTTGGATGATACAAATGACTGAACCTCCTTTCTATATATAGGAGTCTAAGGGGGCACAATATAATCAAAGCCGACATAACAATAATAACATAAGGGCACAATAATAACAATAGTGGGTTTCTATGGGGCACACTAATAACAATATGGGGACAATAGGGGCACAATAATAACAATAAGGGCTACAATGACAATAGTAATGGGGGAATCACTAGTATTATAGGGACCTAACAATGGACCAAAACAGAGAATCTAGAGTTCAACCAGTGTGTCGCCAAGTGTTGTAGCGGCTGCAACACCCTCCAAAATTTTGGCCTGCATCTAATTTTGGAGCCTCCCTTGGGTTTTTCCCTAATGTTTGCAAGCACTTGGGCTCATCCCGTGAACCCATGTTGAGTCTTTGCACCCTCACTTGACCGTTCAACGGGCATCTCTTTTGCATGTTGGTCACAATGTCATTCTTGCAATCATGTTCTGGCCACACACAAGGTCCCGCTTTGTGTGCACAAGTTGTATTCGCTATGTAAACATTTGTTGCACTCACACACGAAGTTGTATGCACTGTCGCGTAGGCATCGTCGCGGTCGTTCAACGATCTATCACAAGTGTCGCACTTGTCGCTCACATCGTCGATCAGTCACATTAAGTATATGTTGTCTTGATGGTTTGAAGCGTCTTGTCGTCGAGTCATGTTGAGTGTGTGTTCGCAAAGTCGCGTATACACAAGTTCACTCGCTCACACACTTAGTCATTTTGCTAAAGTTCTGACGACCGAATCACCCTCCACCCTAGAATCGACTCGAACGACTGTCACCCAGAACAGCGCAGAAGTTTCCCAGCAAGCCATTTCAATCTGCGTTGCCCGCAAGCACATCAACCAAGCCTCCAGCTGGTCAATCGGAAAGTTTGACCAAGCAATGACCCCGGGACTCACTACCCTCAAAAATTTGCAAAAAAACTGCAAAACATGCCCACTCCGTTGATTGAAGAAACTGTGCAGACATGCTGGACACACACCCAGTATTCGTCACTGTCTCCCTCAAAAATTGCGCAGTTTTTCCAGTCAGCCGGCCTGCTGCTCACCCAGAAAACTGCGCAGATTTCATGAGCAGTCCCTCAGTTTCCCAACATGCCACTCAGCTCAGAAACTACGTAGAGATGTTCAGCAGGCCAGCCTCCCAGCAATTGCGCAGTTTTTGTCACCAGAACTCCCGCAGCCCGACGCCAGCGCCCTGAAAAAAATGTGCATTCTTTCTCGACAAGCCTCCTGCAACCCGCTGCTAGCTCCCCGGAGGAATTGCGGAGTTTTTACTACCAACCCCCCTCTGTTGCCTGCACTGTTTCCCTCAAGAAATTACGCAGATTTGTCCTCCAGCTGAGCCAAATCCCGCGAAAAATCACTGCTGATCCGGATTGTCCATCTCAGCCTCCCAGTGACTTCTGCGCAATTTTCACTGGCGGTGCCCGGAGCCCGCATCCCAGCTTGAAATCTGCCTTACGCAGTTTCATAGCATTGTCCTCTCACAGTCACCTACATCCAAAAGCAAACGACAATGCATCATGGTAGACTAGGAGATTTATGGATTTGATGTCGTCTCATCATGAGTGACAACAGATACAAGTACATGGATAAGACATGACGTGATGACAAACGGGATGAACAAAGAGAGCACATGCAAGGAAATTTGTTCAGGAACGGACGAACGAAGGATGCATGTGAAGAGAACTTTTCACGAACGGACGATCATGCGAAGCATGCTAAAGTACAAGCAAAGGAGAGACGTGCACATGCGACATCAAGTGAACACCAAGACCATCGAAGACTCCGCACACCTTGCCATGCGGAGGTGAAATTATGATACACCAAGAGGACATCCATCATTCAGCAGCACTGCAGCTCGACATGGACACCACCACCAGCATGAACATACCAACACTGTCGTGTCGAGTCGTATCATGAGTCATCGCGGCCACATCACTACTGTGGGCCATACTGTTGTAAATCAATGTAATGTAATGTGGAAGTCCAAAAGACCCACATGTAATATGAAAAGTCAAATAAGTTAAACAGTCATGACGGAAGTCGAACAGTCACAAGAGCCAGTTTTACCCTTGGCTACAAATACCCCTCATTTGTACATGCAAAAGACTTTTTACCTTGGCTCCTCCCACATAGCCTTGAGAGTTTGTAACCTTTTTTTTTGAATGAATAGTGGCTCTAATGCCCCTCTCACGGGGTTAGTGATGTATGGTGTACCGATGTGTCTTGGAACTTTCGCTTAATTCAGAAGCCTAATAACAGGCCAGCACGTTGTCACACATGTATTGTAATTGTTTGTAAGACTAACCTTGGAACACTTGTAATGCATGTTACTGTAACCTGTGTTAAAACAGTTGAACTATTTCAGTTGCTCTAATACATATGTTTATGAAAATGTGTTATATGAGTTGTTAATGTTGTCTTACCCGCGTGGGCTGCCTCACCGGACATCAGACAAAACCTTTCCCATAAACTTGTTATAACGACCGTCGCACTCACGCAGACTACTCCATTGAGTGTTGTATGTGCTATTCCTTCTTGTGTGTTTGTGACTACCGCATCCGTGTGGACTACTCCGCCAGAAGCTGCGCATGTCCTATTGTGTTGTGTGTCTCTGACAGAGTTGGGACTTTTCCCTTTCGATTGGAGACTCATTTCCACCCTCTCTCTCTATGGTGAAAGAACTTTGACACAAGTAACACTAGCACTCACCAGGGACGCGAACCTCAATGTTCGAAGGCAAAGCAGAGCACTCTCATGTGCTAACAAGCAAGAGCTAAGGCAAACATTTAAGATAATGGCAACCGGGCCATCATACCGGATGGGACTCCTACACCAAACGGTGTGAAGTCTACTTGGGACTTCATACCGGGGAGATCCCCTTAATGTTGGCGGGTCCAGCACCGTCAACACCTACATAAGGACAAATTGTCATATATATATATATATATATATATATAGGCATCCTCCATCCTCATTTGGATCATCCAAGGAGCAATCACATCAAGATATATCCTTATGAAATATGCGCAGGACTGAGGCAGCAGGACAAAGGCAGGAAGAAGGGTCTTTTGGCATCTCTTGAGACGGTTTCTGTTGCAGGCTATTCTGTTGAGGAGGCCGCACATTTCAGAGGTGAGTAAGGTTGGTTTTGTGGATAGTTAGTAGTGTATTTGTCTTCCATTCTGGGCAGGGAGTATTCTGTGTTTCACCGAAATGAGTAAGACTTTGTTTGGAGGGTCGAGAGACCTAATGAAGGCCTACTATCCTAGCCGCAGCCACACAGAGATCAGCGCAAGTCAATGGAGGATGATTTCCCTTTGAAGTCAGGCTCAAACCTCTTGTTGTAGCATGACCGCAGGTTGTATGATGCCTTGAAGAAGATCCCAAGGTTAAACAATGTGTGGAGAAGGTCTAGACGGGACAGCGAAGAGGGGCAGCCAGTTTGGAAGGGAACCATAGTTTTTGGAGCAGTAGTTAGGGTTGCTGGTGTGCCCTAACCAGAGCTCAAAGTTGCACAGAACCCTAGGACAGAAAGGTAGGCCCTATCTAGACCTCACTTCAGGAAGGTGCCTAAAACAACATGCCAAAATTACAGTTGGGCCATTTACTTGTTTAGGGCAGCAATATTGGAATTGGCAAATCATGTTGACTTTAAGTTATTGTACTCTCTCTTTCTGTTGAACATTTGATATTAATAATAAGAAGATTTGATCAAGGATTTTCCCCATCTTGGGGTTTTTCCCTGGCTTGAACCATATACTTGTGTTCTCTTGTCTTGGCTTGTCTTCTTCATCTTTTATCGACGTTCTTTCTTCAGTTACTGTCATGATAATAATGTATTTTGTGAGTGCTATGGAAAATTGGACTAATTTGGATCTCTGAAGTAACAGTCCTATGCAAAGAACATGTTAAACTCAAAATTTAACAATGTTGTTGTCATTGATATTCGTGATGTGCGGGGAATGCTATTGTCTAGGAAATGGGGGGCTACCGTTGGGGGTCGTGTTCAAATGGACTTATCATATGCTACCATCCCGCAATCTGATGGAACCCTTTTATCCTTTATAGGGAACCCACCTACCTATCTCATGTGATTAAGCCTAGACCATATTACGAAATGCATGAAATTGAGAAGTCTTCTCCTATTCTCTTGGCTCAAGAAGTTTGTATTCTCAAACGACCAATTTCTAAAACAAGCAAAAAGTAGAAGCCTAAAAAGGAGTATAAGGTCGGGGACTTGGTCTTGGTCAATAGAGACCCAATGCCCGTCAAGATTCATGGAAAAGTTGGGGAGGACTATTATTAGATTGCTAAACTCAACGACAAACTTTGGCCCGAGTCAGTCAAATTAAGTCGTATCACCCCTTTCCTTGAGGCTTGATATTGTATCATATGCATGGTAGAGTAGGATGCATTGCATGTTGATTTTGCATTAGAACTAACATCATATGATATTTCTTGTGGTAGATTAGATGCATTTAAATTAAAATTTGCATATTTTATTTTTCTGTTGATTTTGCGGCCTAACACTAAGCATGGGTGATCATAAGACACCGTGAAAAACATGTTGCCCCCTAGGTTCAATCATTGATATGTGCATGTAACAGGTCTACGGTAACCAAAAAATTGTTGGAGTTCTTGTGACCTCCTGTTCGAGTAGCTTCGTCCACTTCTTCGAGAGATCACATTCCAATGGGAGCCAGATGTTACCCACAATTTTATGGGAAATATTCCTAGGAGAAAAAAATTCTCCAGGATGGTCCTTAGTACGTAGCCAGCAGCCCCTTGCAGCCACCAACTAGCTCATTGTACCATTTCTCCGCCACTTGAGCCATCAATGTGGTCCCTCACCCATCTGCCATGATCGCATGTTTGAAGGTGGGCCTCCCGAACCTAAAGGTATGCCTTGTCATTTGGTAATTGAGTATTCTAGTTTGTTTATCATGGACACTTATGAGCATGGATTAACGGGGGGATTCAGCGGAAAGAATGGGCTGGGTCTGTTCTCTTGTCCCCTAGACCCCTTTTGGATGTTAACCTGGATTCTAGTCCTGTGGTATCTCTTTTACTGACCATTTGGCTTTAGGGATGGGCCCCCTCCCTCATCCACATATATTGCCCCCTTTCCACTCATTATAACCCCATTCATCATTTCTACCACCTGGGTCCACATAGGGCTAGCTCTCCCCTTCCCCTTGCCCACACCTTCGGTCAGGCCTGGAATGATGACCCGAAGGTTGATGCAACTAAAAAGAAAAGTAAAAGCATAATTGGCCACATTCAACAGGAAAATGTACCACAAAATGCTAAAAATAGTCGAGACAAACACATTTAGCACATGGGCAAAAGCCAATACATGAGTTCTACCCCATCATCATGGCCATCACCCTGGTTCCTACAAGCCCTAGATGATCCTCCTTTATCATTTAGGAACCCATGATTGTCCCAACCCCTGGTAGGCAATGAACCGCCCTCCATTGAAGGGTTTATCCAATGCCATATCTCACAAATCATGCTCTTACCCCTTGAACCCCGAGCAGTTAACTAAAGAAAAATCATAAAAAGGCAAAAGGCATATAAACAAGTGTGGAAAAATCAAAGTCGAGGCACCTCATGTACCACGATTGCTCCCTCCTATACATTAAATACCCAAGTGTGGGCTTCCCTTTACTAGCTATCCTCGTACCCTAGCATGTGGCTCAGGATTGCCCCTTTTCATTCCCTACTCTATTCATCTCTTTATCACATGCCACCACCTTTTAAAAGATGTACCTTGAACATATTATCCCCTTTGGAAGTAGAAACCACCTAATAGGATGCTTGGTTAACTCCATTTGGAGCTTGGAGACATTAGCATGTGCCAAAGCCCATTATGGAAAGGCATGCCATTATGACGTCCCCACTTGTTGTTCGTGGTTTGCAAGCTCTTTTACGTGATTTCCTTGATGACTTGTTGTACTGGAAGGCTAAGGAATGCATTGGATCTTATGCAGGATTGCAGATGGTCTCCATCTTGGGTTTGGTCTCCCTATATGGGGTCCTAACCCTCCATAGAGCTACATTGGCACATGTAGGGTGTGTTGATAGCAATGGGCCTCCACAACATTAGACAGCACTCCATGGATCCCCAAAGATGTTGAGAGATTGGTCAACATTCACCTATTGGACGAGGAAGATGCACCTGTTTCACCTTTGCCCAGCCAGCCCCAAAGTTGTATAATACACTCGGCAGATGACCCAAGACTTGTATGTTGATGTGGCACTTACACCATCATCTGAGCCCTTACAAATGGTCTACAGGCATCTTCGACTTACTTGGAGACCCATGAGGTCACTTGTGTGCTCTCACAACCATCGGGAGCACCACAAGTTTATTATGTAGAGAACAAGGGGCCAACGCCTTGTCCATTACTTTTGGAAGTCCAATTCATCATTTTGGCACTTATGGACTTCATCGGGCCTCTTAGAAAGCTCAGTAACATGTATTATTGATTATTCGACCTCTTGAGAGGCTTGTTATTTTGTTTATGAACTAGTTTGGTGGACTTGTCACCAATAGATAGTTATTTACACATTATTTTTAGTTGATGGGCTAATGTAGGCTCAAATTAGGTAATTCGAACTCCTAATGAGTGTATAAATAGGAGAGACATGAATTCATTTTGTATCATCACTTGGATTGGATCATTCTCTCTCTTGCGAATTTCGCATTTCTTTCTTAGAGGATGAATTGGAGCATGGATGGCTTTTGTTGTTTAGATTGGACTTTCTTATCTTGGAGCTTCTTTATTGGCAAATGTGTTGATGGTTGGATATGTTCTCTTACATGTAAGTAAACACATTTAATGTTATTCTTGTTTTACTTTGTCATATGCATTGGAATGGGATTTTCGCTATACTAGGGCTAATTACATAATTGTGAAATTGTGGAATTGTTGTTTCTATATAGCATCTCTCAATGTATGGGCCATGTATGTTGAATGAAATCTCCTAGGGATAATTCTACCATTGAATTTTTCTTGATAAGCCATCTCCTTTTGCAAATCAAAGTATAAAGCTTTAAGGTCACTTCTTCTTGCCCTAAAGGTCAAGCAAAGTAGTCCTTGAGGCCTCCTTGACCGAGAAACGATGTCCTTTCTCATCATTCTCATAGACTCCAATTTCCCCAAGGGATTAGGCACTAGTCTACCAATAGGTGGTCACTCAAAGAGCCATTTATCTTCACCTTTCCCTCTTCATTCTAGGTCTAGCCACACTAGGCCGCCTAGGGCATCACTTTCCCAACAAAGTCGCCATAGAGAAAGTTCGATCTCCTAACGTCTACCACTTTTGTGTGTCCTCAAGGTCTCCTCCAAATTTGAAGAAATTCCGACAGTGGGATTGTGAGATATCCCAAGCCCTAGCTCTGAGATCAAACTTTGCCCTAGTGTTCCCTAGGCTAGTACCTCATAGGATCAATTTGACACCTTTAAGTGGAAATTCTTATTTTGATCCTTTCCCCTTCCTTGTTTAGGTTAAGATCATCATTAGTTGCTAAACTCCCTCCCCTTAACCTAGGCTGGGTCCACTTGGTCCCGTGTGGTCTCATACCTTTGAAAAGTCAATTCTTCAAGAACCATTGGGGAAACCAAGTCCAATAAGGATTTTGGGGATTGGGAAACTCCTTTACAAGGCATATTCCTTTAACCTAGCCCTTGAATCCTCACCTCCTTCTCCTAGAAAACTTTGTACCTTGCTTGAAGAGCAAGCTTGCTCCATTTTTAACCACCTTCTAGGAAAATGATCATTAAGGTCACTTCGCATCCATTTGTTGATTCATCCTTCACAAGTGACTTTCATATACTAGGTCTCCTCCCATTAGTGAAAGTCCGTAAAGAGTAGGGAGTCTTAGTTGAGGTGACAGTGGACTAAGTCTCCATTGTTGCCATTGATCTAACAGTTGTCCCTTTAGGAGTCTGTTTTAGGCCCCCTGCTAGTTTGAGCGGTAACAGGCCCCAAAAGCCAAAGATGTTGCATGGGTTCATTGTGATGTTGTTGATAGCAAAATGTTGTGCAAATATTGCAAGCACGCAATGACAGGGGGGCATCTATAGGTTGAAGCAACGGTTGGCTGGTATAGGAGGCCACATAACCCCATGTGATGCACCAAATGAAGTGATAAGGCCTATTAGGGAAAAATACCTTGAAAAGTTTGACAAGATTGACGAGGCAAAGGCCAGGGAAAAGGCTATACAAGCAGAAGTTTGATGAATGGTTGATTCATGTTGACTAGTGATTTGAATTTTGTAGTAGGCCAGTGGCCTAGTAGCTTGAGTTGTAGCATTGTTTTCAGACTCTAGAGGCCATTAGAAGTTTGAACCTCATTGATTATGTGTTTTGCTAATGATATGCATTGCACTCTATGCCATTTTGATATATGCACCCTTACATGGTATATAGATGAGGAAACTTTACATATTTTGTCTCGAATGGTTTGGAATCATGGTTTGAGATCTTAAAAATAAATGTTTTCCAATAAAAAATAACTATTTTATGTATTTTTTTTCAATTATGGTTCATTGAATCCAGTTTGATCTGGTTCGTTTTCAAACCCAGTTTGATCAGGTTCCATTTCAAACCTGGTTTGATCCGGTTCCGTTTCAAACCCACTTTGATAAGTTGCCGGTTCAAAACCCAGTTTATGGTTAAAATCATGCTATGATATCAGGCTTTTTGAACAGCTGGAAGCTGATAGCCTGAATTTTACTTTCTGTAACTCTTATGTAATGGTCGTAGTTTTCTTAATAGAATATTTTCAGTTACAGTTTAAAACCAAAGAAACAAAAAAAACGACCGTCACTACAACTAATTTTATTATTGCAATTGCTCAGTGCCCCTGCCCTGAGTTCAATTCAATGAAAAGTAAAGCAGGTGGTGATTTCCTGTCTGTGTCGACTGCGGTAAAAGAAAATTTTAGCCTTTGTAGGGCAGGCATAATGACATTTAATTTTAGAGAACAATATATTTTTTTGTTTTTGGAAACTTCAAGTTCAACACTTCCAGAGGTTGTGCTATCATAATGCCCCTTTTCTTCCAGACATAAAATTTGTTATAGCCATTCTAAACAAGGCTTATCACTCATTTTCATAGCTTCTGTCCTCGGCAGAGTTTGTCAAGCTCAGTTCTACAAAAGGAACATAAAAATTCACCATTTCATTTGTTTGTCCGAGGGATGAAGAACACTATCTTTCACCAAGATGGCACAGGTTCAAAACTCATTGGAGATATACTGAACCTAAGGACTACTGGTTTGAAGTTCACTCAATATGTACAATGTATGACAATGAAAATAGTATAACGTTACATAAATCAGTTCTTTTTGCATTTGCGTATCATGCTTTGGCATTGTTGAAGGATCTGTTTCCTGCATTGGCCTGAAAGCGAACTCCAGGACTCTTTCCATCTTTTCCTTACAAGAGGAGCAAAAATCGCGTGATAGATTGAATGGAAACGAAAAGGGTGAAAACATCGAGATATATTGAGCAGAGAAGAATACCTGTCCGATAGATAGAAACTATGTCCCGCCTCGTTTGTAGTTAAACAATGGACTGAGCAACGCCAAAAACCCCAGAAGAGGGGATAAGTCGCAACCGACCTGGGATATTGAAGTCATAGGGCTGAAATAAACTGGCAGCTTTTATTACGTTTCACTAATCTGAACGACTATGGTCCTGCGGTAGTGCGGTTGTGTACAGTGGAATATTTTAAGTCAATTTTTTTTATTTGAATTTTTGTAATGTTATATAATGTTTCGTGTACATAATTATTGAATGATTTTTTTAAAGGTTAAAAATATTTAATTTAATGTTATATAATGTTGGGTGTATACACATTATTGAATGAAATTTTTATCTTTTTTACTGTGAATGTTTAAAACTAAATATTTTATTTAATTTTTATGGAGGTTGAAAAAATAATATATATATATATATGTTTTTTATATTAATTTGGTATTTTTCTCGAAGTTAAATAAAATTGCAACTTTATTATGTTTTTTTGTAAGAAGTATCCATGTGCGTCATATTTACATGTAAGTACGTCAATTTGAAAATGAAAATGAAAAGAAAAAAAATTATGCATACAAACCATCCAATATCCATCATTATATATAACAAGCATGTGAAGCAACCCTTTTGTCTCCCATAATAATAATGTCATCAAAATATTTATAATAGTAAAAAATAAAATGTTGTCCCAAACAATAATGATGTCATAATATAAAATATGTCCAAGTAAAATGAAGTAATAGAACATCTTATCAAATAAATAACTCATGTTACCTAGTCTTTAAAAAAAACAACAACAACAACAACAACAAGTGATGTGTTTTTTATATTAATTTGGTATTTTTCTGGAATCTAAGTTAAATAAAATTGCAACTTTATTATGTTTTTTTATAAGCAGCATCAATGTGCATCATATTTACATCTAGATATCTAACCATAACCAAAGAGATTTTAACATAAGATTGTGCCTCATATGCACGGAGCCACCTCATAAACATTAAAACCAACATGTCGCCATAGTCCACAATTCTCGAGAACCCAAAGACTAAGACAGAATCAATACATAAATAGTAAAAGAGTCAGCGCAGAGATCTGGTAAGTACCCACACAGAGAGGAAGGTAGCAATTTCACAAGCAGTGCAAAGCCAACTCCAGGCAACGTAGAAGAGCACTATCGTCAACAACACAAACTTCCAAATTGCAATGCGCAAGAAAATTATCCACCTCCACACTAGAGCCTGGAACATAAAAGACCAGGAAAGAGATTTACATTGTCCAGGTACACGCATGGAAAATAAATTGAGGCGCGCCCCAACTGGGCCATCCCAAACCAAATCAAGTCGCCACCAAAAAACATGATTTGCTTACTTGAGTAAGCAACTGAGTGAGTGAACCATCAGCCAGAAACACCTTGCAAACATGCAAAAAGAAACCGCACACATCATATTTATGCACCGCACCAACATCCACCAAACATTACAACCTTATTATGTTAAGCATATTACATTCATTAATTCTTTTGCAATTAGAGTTATGACTTCAAGATGTAGTTGAACGGAATTGTAGTGTTGTCATGTCAGCGCTTCTAAAAAATCAAGTTTGGATTTCATATATTAATACACATCAACCTACTTTTGAAACATCCACCCCTTTTATGAAATTGATTTTTGGAAACCCATTGATATCACAATTTGCCCAATTGATGATTGTTCTCATTGTACACATTTGTCTGGAAGGTAAATGGCTTCAACAAGAATGGTCTAGTGGAGGTGACTAGTTCCGCAGAGGGTTCTAGGGTTTAACTAAGAGAGTGACAGAGGGCAACAGGTACCCATGGAGGCACAGGGAGGAGGGAGCTCCACTCCCTCCTACAGTAATGTGGTTTCAAACAGAGGAAGAGGAGGAAATAAGAACAAGCCTCCACAACCCTTGGAGGTCAAGACAAAAAATACTGAAACTCAGAAGGTGGAAGGCAACAAAACCCATGCAGATCAAGGGACCCACGAAGAAGAACGACAGGAGGAGAAAGCGGAAGACAGAGGTCAGGGAACAGAGAATAGAGCCAAGATGGGGCCCTATAAACCTAAGACCATAACTAAACCTCGGGTTATTCTGAATGATCCAGCTCTGCAAGCACATAGGGATCACATGACAAACTATGCCATCATATGCAAATTTATGGGAATCTGGCCGTTAGAGAAAGTGTTGTACACATGGATATAATACAATTGGAAACCAAAGGGGGAGTTAAATATACATCTTGGATCCAAAGGTTTTTTATAGTGGTGTTCACGAACATGGAAGACAGAGACAGGATTTTTGAAGGAGGACCATACTTCTTTGCAGCTGCTGGTCTCTATATGCGGCCATGGACGATGAACTTTGTGCTAGAACGAGAAACCTTCACTTCGGTACCGGTATGGATTAGACTCTACTCCTTACCTTTAGATTACTAGATGCCAGAGCCTTTAAAAGCTATAGGCAATAAATTAGGTCATTTCTTAAAAATTTAAGAGGAAACTCTATGGGGAAAATATACCTCCTATGCTCGTATTTGTGTGGAGATGGACCTATCAGGAGCCCTTCCAGATGAGGTCATTCTATAAGTTTATGACGAGGAATGGGTTCAAACAGTTGACTATGAACATATCTCGTTCAGATGTCACAAATTGCATGAGCATGGGCACCTATCTAGAGATTGTCCTCTTAATAGAAGGGAGGAATACCTAAACACCAGCAAAGGGAAAGATCAGACAGGTTTCACCAAAGTAGGAGGAAAAGGAAAAGGAGGGGGAAGGAAGACACAAAAGAACCCTATTGAGAATGATAACAAAACAAGAAGTTACAACAGTTTTGAGATCTTAGGAGAAAAAGAAGTAGATGGAGGTGATCAAGAGAGTATAGAGAATCAGTCAGCAAGGGGGAAAGGAAAAGAGACCAGCATGGAGTTCACTCAGGAACAGAATGAACACACGACGGACCCTTTGAGTACCATGGAAATAGAAAAAGACCAGGAAATGACTCAAAGTGAAAGTGGTACAGAGGACCAAGACTTACAGGAGATCCTGGAAAGGGAGAACCTAGAGCTGGAAAAGTTTCTAGAACAAGGAGGAAACCTAGGAATAAACTCCATCCCTCAGGAGGATGTGGACAAGGTACAACAGATATTCCTTAACAAGTCACATCAAACAGCTACAGGAGTCAAAAGAGGACATGATAACCAGGAAAATAAAGGGACTTCCTCAATAGGATTAATAATAGGAAAACTAACAAAAAATCCAGGCAAGAGGAGGGGAAGAAAAAGACAAAAAGAACTACTGCTGGAGTGTGGCAAATTCATGATTGACTCAGGAAGGATGAAAGACATTTCTAGTTACTCCTTTAAAGCCCCACCTCAATGAAAATCACAACATGGAACATTAGAGGACTAAGGAGCAGAAGAAAATAGAGGAATTTAAGTAACAGGATCAGAAAGGAAAAACCTGACAGAGTATTCATACAAGAAACAAAATGCTCAGTGGAGAAGATCCGCGAAAAACATAGAAAATGCTTAAATAGATATGAATACCTTGAAGTTAAGGCAAATAAATCTGTTGGTGGCATTCTCACTCTATGGTATCCATAGAAATTTGGTGTGATTGATGTGGCGGCATCCAGACATCACCTTTCTCTGATTTTCCAACCGGTGGGTGATAGACAATGTTACATGATCACCAATGTCTATGGTCTGCAGCCAATGGAGGACAAACTTTGACTCCTCACAACACTGGAGGATATGAAGAAGAGATACTCAGCTCTACCCTGGATTCTTGGAGGTGATTTTAACATGACAAAATCACTCATGGAGAAGAAAGGAGCAACTAGAACACTTGGTAGAGATTCAGTTGCCTTGCAGAACTTCATCACCAATATGAAATTGGTTGATATGGAAACAAGCAATGGAATCTTCACTTGGAATAACAAAAGAGGGGGCCCTACCCAAGTAGCCTCAAAATTGGACAGATTTATTATTTTAGAGGAACTTCTTCTCATGGGAAGCAGCATGACTGCGCTCATACTACCTTTTGGAGGTTTAGATCACTGGCCTATCCAATTGGAAGCTTATTTTTTTGGTAAACCAAGGAACTCCCCCTTCAGGTTTGAGAACGATTGGTCACACATTCAGATTTCCTCACAAACATTGAAAAATGGTGGAAGGAAGAGCTACCCTTCAAGGTACAAAGATGTTCCTTCTACACTGCAGGCTCAAACACATTAAAGGGAGACTCAAAGAGTGGAATAAAAAGGAATTTGGTAATATCTTCAAAGCTAAAGGAGATGTGGCAAAGAAACTAAAGGCAATAAACCATATTCTTATCACAGAAGGCTATACAGATGAAAGGAAAGAGATGGCAGAGTCACTCCAGCATGAATGGGAAAACAGATGTCTACAAGAGGAAATATTCTGGAGACAGAAATCCAGAGTACAATGGATTAAGGAAGGGGAGAGAAACACCAAATTATTTCACATATCCACCATAGCTCACAGAAACAACAATAGAATTGTGAAACTTACAGATCATCATGGAATAGAAAGAAACACTCATGAAGAGATGGAAAAGGTTCTAGTCCAGCATTTTCAAAAAATTGCTGAGGAAACCTCAGAAGACAGATATCAGTTTACGAAAAGATTTACTCAGTACATTCCTAAATTGGTTTCTAGAGAAGATAATTACAATATCAACAGACCAGTAACAGAGGAAGAAATTGAGGAAGTTGTTAAAGAGATGCACAATGGGAAAGCACCAGGCCTGGATGGCTTCATTGTGGACTTTTTCAAAGCTTGTTGGAGGATAGTAAAACAGGATATCCTGGAGGTAGTGGAAGACTCTCGACGATTTAAGACAGTCTTAAAGGCGGTTAATGAATCTTTCATAGCCTTAAGCTCCAAACAGGAAAAGGCCACCTCTCCAGACAAATTTAGACCTATAACATTATGCAATGTGGTATACAAAATAATATCCAAAGTGATTGCCAACCGTCTCAAACCACTCCTCCCACCCTAGTGTCAGAGGAGCAAATAGGCTATGTGGAAGGAAAACAAATTCTTAATAACATAATTCAAGCACATGAAGTGGTTCATTCACTCATTACCAATAAACAGGCAAGGATGATAATTCAGCTGGACATATGTTTCAGGGAAAACTAGTGTCTTTTTGATCTGCTAGTCCCACTAGGATTGGCAGCTATCCTAGAAACAAACAATTAAAGCAATTCGCGATTTCCTTTATGTATGATAGATAAGAGAGAAGTAAAGAGACCAACCTGGATCTTTCGCTTGACTCCTTGCTTGATTTCTCTCCCCCTTGATAGAGCTTGCAACTCCTCTCCTACTTGTCCTGCTTAGAGAATACCTGTAGAAACAAAGTAACAAAACATCATCAAAGCATCTTGATCTATTATATCATAAACAATGCAGAATCAGAAATACATTGAACATACAATGGCATTCACAAATAACAAGATTCACAAGTACACAATTGTGTGGAGGAAAACTCAAAGAACTTTATTAAAATAGAAGGGAGAAGTACAACCCAGCTGCCTGATCCAGCACCATCCTCCCAGCATCAAAGCCCTCTTCACCTCATGAAAAGCAAGATCACCCAACCATACAATGCTCCTCAAAGAAAAACTAACAGCACTTCCTTACAAATTACAAAATTCCAACCTCCATATCTCTCAGATGAGGGATCCATTTATAGATGTCTGCAAGGGTGTGAGTCATCTCTGGGTTTTTTATTACTGTCATTCCACTTGTATTTCTTGGTTCCACTTGGAGATTTCATTGATCTCTTACTCATTCTTGGGCGAATTCAGAGAGGCAAGTGTCATAGGAGAAGTTTCTAGAAGATTCCATGAGCATCCACTTAGCAAACTATCTCAGACATTTGTCCATTCTCGCTCATCACACCCCACAGAAGGCCTCTTTAGTATGCATCGCACTTGGCTAGTGTAGGAGTCAGTATGCATCACACCCTGACAGTGGAGCGGTCAATATGGTCCAGTTTTGGCCAGTTCTGAGTGGTTTTTTAGGTGGAACTTTTGGGGAATGATGTAATCAGTTGACTATGATCCTTTAGGGTATGAAACAAAACTTTTAGGGGTTAAAGAGCCCTTGGTTTATCGACATATAAGATTGGGGTTGCAGTGCCCAAATATGTCTATAACAACATAGCAAAGGCCTATGACAAACTTAGCTGGTTGTACATAAGAGCAATATTAAAAGCCTATGGCTTTGATTACAATTGGATTAAATGGGTTATAGCGCTAGTTACCACCGCTAGTTGTTCAATTCTTCTCAATGGCTCTCCCTCCAAAACCTTCAAGCCTTCTAGAGGTCTCAGGCAAGGTGATCCTCTTTCTCCTTTCCTTTTCATTCTAATGATGGAAGGGTTAGGGAGAGCAATCAGAGTTGCTAAGGAGGAAGGGTGAATTCAGGGTCTGAGACTCACTCAAGGTGGGGACACGGTGACACATCAGCAATTTGTGGATGATACTATGCTTCAAGGCACACCCACTGTCAAGGAAGCCAAAGCATTTAAGCAGATTCTGCGTGAGTTTGCTAGGACAGCAAGCACAAAGGTAAGTCTTACTAAAGCAAAGATTTTCTTTTTCAATATAGATATTTCAATACAAAGAAATCTTTCTAGAATTTTGGGCTTTCAAAGGGAGTCACTTCCTGCGAAGTACCTGGGAGTTCCCCTCACCGACAAACCGCTACACAAGGATATCTGGGAGCCTGTTCTAACAAAGCTAAAAGAGAAGATTAGCAAATGGACAAATAAAGCGCTAAATCTAGCAGGGAGACTGATTCTAACTAAGGTTGTCCTCCAAAGTATCCCTATCTATATGCTATAAGCCATTCTGGTACCAACTGGTGTAATTACTAATATAAGAAACATTCAGAGAGACTTTATCTGGGGGAAGGTGAAGAAAAGAAGAAATGGGCCCTTGTGGCATGGGACAGGGTATGCAAACCAAAGTCCCATGGTGGCTTGGGTCTTCATGACCCAGGAATTCTTAACATAGTTCTTGGTGCCAAAATCTGGTGGAGATAGCTAAAGGAAATACAAGCCCCCTAGGCAAAACTATGGAAGCAAAAGTATGCAAGAGATTGTCAGGAGAAGAACCTCATCAGAATGACAGGACAAGTAAAAGGTTCTGCAATTTGGAATAGGGCATGGGAGAACAGGGCACTAGCCCAAAATCATAGTTTCTGGGAGATCAGAAATGGAAATCTGGCCTGGTTCTGGGAGGATAATTGGCAACAGGAGGACAATCTCCAAAGTGAAGAATTTGCAGACATTCACACCAAACCCATCAACAAAGGATTAAGGAGGGTAAGTGACTATTGGGACCAATCAAGGAACAATGGGAAATGGAGAACATGGAAACTTCTAGATTACAGTGGAATGGGCATGTTGCATACTCAAGCTATAGCCCTTAAAGGTCTTTTAGACAAGAGGCAAATCTTAAAATCAACATTGGACGATCAACTAAGATGGGGAAAGAACAAGGTAGGTCTCGTCAACCTTAAGGAGGCCAAAAGGATAGATTCAGGGCTTAACCTTCCAAACACTGATAAGACGTGGAAAGAACTCTAGGATAATCCTCATTGGATGAAAGTCAAACTGTTCAAGTGGCTGGTTCAACAGGGAAAGATTCTGACATGGGATAACCTAAGAAAAAGAGGCTTTGTTGGCCCCTCAAGATGTCACTTATGTGGACAACAGGAAGAAACTACAAATCATCTCCTGAATAGATGCACTTTCACTACAATACTTTGGAATTGGGTTGGAGAAGTCTTCGAGCAGACAGACAGAAATGTAAATGACATCATTGCTACTTTGAAAAAATGGCAGAATTTTTTTCGGATAATGAGATCATTAACTCCGCTGGACGTTGACCCCAGGATTCATAATCTGGAATGTTTGGAAGGAGTGCAACAACAGGATTTTCAAGGATAAAGTGAGCCCGGTGAGCAGCATCCTTAAGCTAATCCTTAAACAACTCAAAGAGACTGTTCATATCCTAGGAGGTGTATCTAATGGCAAACCCTTCTGACAAAGAGAGGCCATAATACTGGAGAAGTTAGAGCTCAAGGTTCATCCCCCTTAGTGTTCTATGCAGATCAACAAGAATACCTCAACAGAAAAGGATTCATGGCAACCCCCTTCACATGGCTTTTTAAAAATTTAACATAGATGGGGCCTCAAAAGGGAATCCGGGAGAAGCTGGTTATGGAGGGATCATGAGGGATGAGGAAGGAAACATACAAGTCATCTTCCATAGTTATCTAGGAAAAGCAACTAACAATATGGCTGAGCTCATGGCGATGGAATTATGCTTGGAAATACTGCTCAAGTACAACATTCACAATGTCATCATTGAGGTTGACTCGAAATTAGTCATTAACTCGGTGAAGAGGATAAATATTGGCGCTGCACCAGAGAAAATCTCAGGACACTGGCATCTTCTGCAAGTCTACCAAAGAATCCAAGCACACCTAATAATGCTAAGAACTCTTAGGTTGGTGCATGTTCGCAGGGAAGCCAATAAAGTTGCGGACTGGCTTGCCAATGAGGGGGTTCGAAACAAGCATATCGACTTGTGCTGCTAGTGGGAGGAGGTAACGGATGACAGGTTGAAGGAGGAATGCTCATCCTGGGCCCTCGGCGGTAGACAACAGTATCAGGAAAAATCAAGAGAAAGAATTTTACTTCATGCAAACGATGGATAAGTTCACTTTAGATGGCATATCAGCGGAGATGCATTGTCGATTTTCTAAGGGAGCTTCTAGAAACATAGGCAGTAATCGAGACAGAAGATATCTGTTCACAGGAGGATTTATTCCATGGGAGACGAACGCCAAAGAGGCCTCCCTTCCGGCTATGTCTTCCTTGGGAAATGCGTCAAAGGAAGAGATTACTGGGGTCAAAAACTTCCCGAGACATACCACCTGCTTTGGGCGACCTCTGACCTGAGAGAAGTTTTCCTGGAGGAAAAGCGATGCCATTCAGCAAGCGACGCGTGGAGGTAGATGGACAGTGATTACCGCCTTCATCGTTGGGTAATCCGCGAGCAGTTGTGTGGTCCTATTTGGTCTGTGGCCGTCAGATCCAGAGAGGGAAGATCAACGGCCACCTTTTGGTGTGCAAGTTGGTGGGGCCGAAAGGATAAAACCACTAATGGTTTACCACCTTTATCGGGCACCTTCCAAACCAAAGACGGTTTTAATGAAAAGCCAACGATTCCACTCAGGAAGCAACACATGGCGGAGGACCGAAAAAGCAAACCGCCTTCATCGCGCGATATTCAGCTGGCTTTTTAAGCCGCGTGATATGGACTCCAGCCGTTGGATCATAAGAAAAAGATCAACGGTCAGCGTTGATCGTGCAACTTTAAGGTTTTTTGGGGGCTTCACCCCTGCGCGGGTTGAATCCTGACCGCCGAATTGTTAGAAGACAGATCTTCGGTCAGTTTTGGGGAGCAGACCTTGGATCCACTTGCCTGCTCTTGGTTCCAGGGAAGTCTAGGCCATGTCTCTGTTTGATTTTTGGAGGGAATTTTGGGTACTTTGGGTATTTTCACTCCCCCTTTGTGGGAGTTTGCGCCACTGGGCATATGTTGTAAAATGTGTAAAATATTTTTTTATCTAAGTTAATAGAAGGACCGTCTCTTGCTTAAGCAAAAAAAGATTGTTCTCATTGTACACACACCATTAGTGTTAGTTATATTGATTGTTAATTTCACCATTAATCATTGATTGTCGTGTCATTGATTCTTTTGCAATTGGATTTATGGCTTCAATATGTAGTTGAATAGAATTGTAGTGTTGCCATGTCAACTTTACTAAAAATCAAGTTTGGATTTCATATATTAATACACATCAACCTACTTTTGAAACATCCACTCCTTTTATGAAATGGATTTTTAGAAACCCATTGATATCAAAATTTGCCCAATTGATTATTTTTCTCCTTGTGTACACACCATTAATGTTGGTTATATTGTTATTAATTTCACCATTAATCATTGATTCATTGCATCTTTTAAAGATTATGTATCCCATCAATCAATTCGCACTTCAATAAAGGAAAGAAGCTCTATTTTCAACTCGTAACCATTTGATTTACTTTGTATTCTTGCTACTAAGAAAACTCTTCAATTAGAAAGGAGCTCTCATTGAACTCATAACCATTCAATTTCCCTTCTAAACTTGTTGCCCAAAAATTTCACATTAACCAAGGAATCGTCGCCATTGCATGCACAAACTTGAAGGCTATACATCAAACTACAAATAATATCCATTGTCACATGTCACCTCCAAGTTGGTTATTTAATAACCTTTTGTATTGTCTTTGATGTATTCGTTGTGGTAAATAGTAGTGATTTTCAATTGTTGCCATCAAATTACTTGTTATGTTATTCAATTAATATCGAATCCTCCCACCATTAATTATATTCATAAAATCAACCCCTGTTTTGAATTTCTCAAAGCTATTGATTTTGGAACCTTTTCCTATTCTATTCATGTCAAAATTCCTTGGTTATTAGAAGCTTTCAATTATGCAACCCACCATTCACTATCACATAAGCTGACAATTTGAAATTTGCATAACCAAAACCCTTGTGATCCCTCTATGACGTATTTCCAAGGCTCCTCTATGACTAAATTCCATTGCATATGATTCGAACAAGCCATCAACCATGCCATTTATTTCCTCATTTTTTTCAAAATCCCAATCGAACCAGAGCCCTATCTAATTGGAGTTTGCCATTGAATGATCCAGACTTATGCGAGAACGCAACAGAACACAGATATAAATATAAACACACAGATGCATCAGAAATAAAACTTCATTTCATTAACATCAAAGAATCGAAATATGCTTAGATACATAATGGAAATAAACTCGCTCTGGCGATGATAGCTTGTCTTTGAGAAGAGATGTGGCAGCTACATGCCTCTGAATTGTGTTACAATAAGGCTCAAGAGCCTATTTTATTATTGAACAACAAAGGAAAACCCTAAACAACCAAAAACCTAACCTCAGGAGATGGAACACCAAGAGTTTGTGGGCCCTGTTAGGGTTAATTGGGCATCCAACATCTCGGTGTTATAACTTGGTCCTGTGATCTTCATTTGGTGCGTACAATACCTCGTTGGAAAGATCTCTCCGAGTACTACAGGATTTGCGGCAAGCCCTTGTCTACACCTATGGCCTTGTTACGATCCTACTACGGACCTAAAAAAATAGTTGTTTATGGGGTCAAAACAACTCGAGAAGTTCAGGACCTGAAAAAAAACTAATAAAAATAGTAAATGTTGTTATAATCAAGGAAACTGATGAAACCAACTAGAGGTCTGTGTGGAATAGGTGGATGGCCACCAAGATCCACCTGGATCAGTCCTCCCCCTTAGGAAGCAATGGTCTTCATTGCATGCAAAGCCTCCATGAGGTGAGGAAATTTCTATTGAACTTGGTCCTTGGTGAACCACTTACCCTGGTGAAAGAGTTGGCATGCTTTGACAACTCGATATAGTTGGATTATCTATTGGCGAGTGTTTTTGATCTGTGTATCCATGATCATGTTAGTTGTGGCTTGTTTGATGCAGCTTGGGTTGAGCTATGTTGGTGTCAGTGGCTTAGTAACGTCGGATGTGTTTAACAATGGGGGAAAGTATGGGCACAACCAGTCCACATTGAATACTAGGTGCAAGGCAAGGAACGATGGAATGTTGAGCTCAAAGGAATTGTCCCCTATAGCGTTGGTGATGGTTTACGGACCATATCAGAGCAGGCGAAGCTGGCGATGGGGCCCAGTGAGGTGCTCCTTCTGCAAATGTAACCAAACTTTGTCACCCACCTAGAACTTGTGTGGAAACTAAAGTTGATCATGACGCTACTTGTACTCAACATTGGCTCAGTCCAATATGTCATGAAACTGCTGGTGGATGTGTTGAATGCGCTCAATGAAGTTGTTAGCCCTGTAAGCTTCGGACTGGACATGAGTCGAATCTACCTAAGTAGGTACAGATGGTATGGCCACATCAATGGGACATAATGGATGGAATCCCAACCCCACTATAAAGGGGTTATGTCCAGTTGAACTATGGAGAGATTTGTTGTAGTTGTGTTGGACACAGGGGAGGATTTCATCCCATGTGCATGGATGCTTTGAGTTGTACATGCGCAAAATGCGCACGATCATCCTGTTGACGACCCTTGTTTGGCCATTAGTTTGGGGATGGAAGGTAATGGACTTAGTGAGCTTGGTATCCAGCATCGACCAAAGGCTTGACCAAAATGCACTCAGGAACCTGCTATCTCGATCTAAGATAATGGATTGTGGGATCCCAAAGTACACCCACACTCATTCAAAGAAGAGATTAACAATGGATTTTGTTGTGATACTCTTCTTGTATGCCCCCATAATGGCCATCTTAGAGAACCTGTTGATGACCATAAAAACTCAGTTGTTTTCGTGCTTAGTAGGAGGAAGGCCTAACATGTAATCCATGGAGATGAATTCCTAAGGTTGACTAGGAGTAGGAAGAGGAGTATATAGGCCTTGCTTATTGATTGTAAGTTTTGAAATGGCACAGCCAATGCAGAAAACATTGTCGTTGTTTTCTCTACTCTAAAATGTCCATCGACCAGATTATAGTGTGCCTCCCAAATCATCTGGACACGCTCGCTTGAAGGAACACAAAGGTGTCCCATGTGGCATAGCAATAGGCCTTAGAGGTGAAAATATGAAACGTACTTACCTTCCAGAAGCATCTTGTATTTGTTGTTGAATTCTACATCGCTCTTGTAAAGATGTGACCACCCCGAAGTCTCGTGTCCACAAGAGTCGAGTAGAGTGGTTAGCGCCATAAACGGTGGTCGGTTGAGATAGTTTGCAACATTATTGGTGTTTCCCTTCTTGTACTTATTGTTCAAATGGAACTGTTGCAGATATGTGGACCATTTGTAATGGTGATCATTTTGCGACTTTCCTTGTGTGTGTATGAACTACATGGGTCAGTGTTTTGTGTGGATGATTGTTTCCTTCCCTAGAATTTAATGCTTCCATTGTCGATAGGCCTGCACCATGGAATACATCTCTTTGTCATAAGCGGGATAATTTCATACTATATCTGAAAGTGTCTCACTGTGATATGCCACCGGATGCCCCTGCTGGGTAAGAACTGCACCAATAGGATAGTTGAAGGCATATCAATTTCAAATTGTTGTTGCAGGTTTGGTAATGTGAGAATTGGTGAAAAGTAGAGGTGATGCTTCAACTCGACAAACGACTTATGTTGATATTCATACCATAATAACTTATCTTTCACTTCGCCCTTGGTGACTTGACTAAAAGGCCGCGTGATATGAGAGAATCCCAACATGAACCAGCGATAGAAATTGGCAAGACCCATAAAGCTATGAAGCTTTGTTATAGTGGTTGGGGTTGGCCAATCCTGAATGACTTGTATCTTGGTTGGGTCCACATGCACACCTCACTCATCAATGATGTTCCCCAGATATTGAACCTGGGTCATACCAAAAGTGCATTTACCCAAATTGGCACCCAATTTGTGTTGTCACAGGGTTTGGAGGACCTGTCGGATATGGTGTACATGCTCTTCCCAACTCCAGCTGAAGATCAGGATGTCATCCAAGTACACTACCATGAATGAGTTGGTGAAGGGTGTTATAGACATTTTTGTGCCTTACAGCATGGAGCATGAAATGTCAATAATCTGAGGGATCCAAAGTCCCTAAACATGTTGTTCTTACCCTTAGAGGAACAAGGTCAGCAAACCACAGCACTGCAAATCAGTTCTCCACTGAAAAACACTCAAAACAGGTCAATTTTGGATCAAAGCAGCTGCTCCACTAAGCATCTGCGCTGAATGACAAAAGCTCCATGGTGTACCTGCGCTGCATAGCAAGTGCAACAAAGGCTACCTGCGCTGGGCGTACTTTGACATGTGGAGGAATCTTTTCTCAATGTGCCAGTGCCCAGGAAGCTTCCAAAATGACACTTGGATCAGAAGATTCGCCTAATGATGAGTAAAGAGGTTCTAAAACTCCAAGTGGAAGGTAGAAACTCCGAGTGGACTCAAGGACTGAAGAACAACTGGAGTTGAAGAGGACAACAAGTCACACATCAAGCTGACTTATCTTCACTCCAAAACTCTATATAAGGATCTCATCCCATGGGATCTGGAAGGCCGGAATTTTGTGCAAAGAATTGCTGTTGGTTTACAGTTGAGAGTATTGGGTGATTGCTTGAGGGAGGTGAAGAGGAGATTTCTTTCCGTCGGGAAGGTGATGCTGGATTGGACCTCTCACGGTTGTATCACCGCCTGAACCTTACTTCCTTATATTAATAAAGCATTTGAGGTTCTTCTATTCGCATGTGTTTCAATGGTGTATTGTCTTACTTGCGTATTTGATTTATGCTAATCCTTGAATCAATTATGAATGCATGCTTCTTGTAGTTTCCTTTTCTTGTCTTGTTCGCAGGATCTCGTGTAGCTGGGCCCGTGAGAAGACTTGGAGCTGGGAGCGAGCGGCAAATAGAGGAGATTGGATCGACCATTTGCGCAAGACATCGGTAAGTGGATCTCTTCCTTTCATCTCTTGCATGTCATAAAGAAGTAACTTTAGATAGCTTTGCTTCAGCTGTTGCTAAGGAACTATCACCCTTAGAGTGGGATAGGGTCATTCTGTGTTGGATACTTTTCCCCACAACAGACTGGCGACTCCGCTGGGGATCGTGTCTTGTTGGTAGCTTGTGTTTCTTGCTATTCATTTCCTAAACGAAGGGAGTACCGAATCGAACTGCATTCGAATCCTTCGAATGCAAAGTAGAGGGCAGCTACTCTAGCCCAGTGCTGGGCATGTTTATGATTTGAAGAGCTGATCCACAAGGACTCTTTTTAGCTCTTTGTGATAGTGTTCATCTTCCTTTAATCATCCTCTAGTGTATACTTGACTGATAGCCTCTGATTTGGCCAAAAACCATTGATTTTTGAGCAAACTGTGACCCGGAATCTGAGAGAGACGAGAGTTGTCTCTTCAGTGCAGCTGCAGCAAAGGCTACCTGCGCTGCAACGCAGGTCCCGAAGGGGCTACCTGCGCTGCATGTCAGATTGACAGTGCAGCACCTGCGCTGATCCAGTTTTGCCTTGTGCAACTGGGGTTCCCCACTGTCTGTTGCCCAGTTTTCAATATTGTTTTTGCAGCCTGTTGTCAACCTATATACCCAGCTGAAACTACCTTTCTTTGCCTTCATTCCGCCTCAGTTGTATGAAGAAACCGTGATTGTTCTTATTGTATTTCTTGCTTTCATTCACAGTTTCCCGTAGCGAAAGTGAACTAGTCTTGCTGTGACCTCTTGGATCTAGACCTGTGATAAAGTGTCGTTGTGATTCTAAGAGCTAGTTTATTGCTGTTCATAGCTGCTTGAACATTTGCTTTCGTTATATGGTTCGAATTTCAGTATTTCTTGTGTTGAAACGAGTGAATCTTAAGGTGTTCTTTTGATTATTGGACAAAAACTTGTTTGCTTTCGCTTGAAATTGAATTCGAAATTATACAACAGCTTTCTTTTTGTAATACATCAACATTAAGGAAGAAGAAAAGAAATACTTGCATTGTGCATGTGCATTTTGACAGTTTGCATGTCGATTTAGGAAAAGTGCATCAGTGTGTGCTCTATGATCTGTTTGAAAAGATGATGTCTTTCTTTTCCCTCAGTAGTTAAGATTTTCATAAGTTGAAAGAATTGAAAAAGCTTGCTTATCATTCTTAGACTGCATTTAGGAGTTGTATCATACATCACGTGGTGATCCATAAAGGCAAACTGCTAAGCAAGATCAACCTAAAACGAACTGAATTTACATAACAACGCTTTGAAACATAACGAAACACAGTAGAGGTCTAGGTAGAGACGTGTTCCGGCGTCGTTAAACATAGTGACTGTCGATCTCTATGAAGGTGGGTGATTCCTCCTGAGGGACGATAGCACTAATACGGACTTGTGCTCCCGCGTACCGTCGCGTATATTGGGAGACCCCTATAGGAACAAAGCCTTTATCCATAGGAAGCCGTGTCGGCCACCCTACTGATCGCGATGCAGTGAACACAGCATTCACGAAGATCGACCACTCGTACTGTAAAACGTATTCTGTGGTTTCGCGAAAGGTTTGGCACACGCTCTGCCTAGAACTCCAGAGTAGTTTCTTTTGGCCTTTTTCAAACTCTATAACTGAAAAAGTCCATCCGAGCATTTGTCACTTCGGGCTCGTTAATACATTGAAGGAGACTAGAGTCATCTTTAGCTTTTTCTCGACTCTTAAAAAGTGAAAAAGCAAGTTGTGTCTAAAAGCATCGTCATAATAAAATTCATTTTAAACGGAACATAATCACCTCCTATTCCTGCGTTGATCTTCGAAGTTAGTCTTTTGGCATCGTAAGTTCTTGTAGAATCGCTAAGAAATCTTTTGGATAGACTAGATATGTCTGAACAACCGTCGACATCTAGGATTGTGTCGTCTGACACAGCAGCAACAGAACCTCCTGCTGCTACTCCAACGATGTTCGCTGGTATACCATCTGTCCCGGCAAATTGTCAACAACAAGCCGGAGTCCAATCAGGGACGACAATATGGTTAGTTCCTATTTCTTCATCCGGATTATCATCTGGTACTTCTTATGTTGAAACTCAACAAATTGATCCAATGTGTCTTCAAAGGCCAATTTACCATTTAAGTACTGGATTTCCACCATGTGGAGGGCAGTATGCTCTTTCATTGTTCCCTCCCGGAGAACAACCATATGGGAGTTTACAACAAGGCTCAGATCAAACTGGAATTACATCCAACGGTTGGGTACCAATACTGCCCCAACAACCAGGAGTTGTATATTCAATGCAACCAGTACACCCTGCGTCGAATATTACCACCACACCTGCTATGGCGAATGCGTCGCAAGTACAAGCGCTACCTGTTGTAATACAACAACCTCTTGTCTCAGCGGCTCAATCACAATCTCAGGGTAGTGCCTCCTTATCTGGAGCGACTCAGGCTCAAACAAGTATTGTGACTCCTCATCTTGGTCAATCATCCAGTATTGGTCAACAGCAAATGGTCCAACAACCAGAGCTGGTTCAATCTCAACAACCGCCATTCCAGCAATCATATCAAGGACCTGAGCAACAAGTCTTTGTAAGTAATGGGCAACCATGCTATAATGGTTATGCCCATCAACTTTGTCAAAGTTGTCAGCATTATGCTGGTCTGCAAAGACCCGTTGCTTAGGCGATACCATCTTATCCTGGATATGCTTCGCCTAACCTGAACCAACAGTTTCCCTTTCTAGCAACTCTAGAATTACCAGATCTAAACCGGCTGACGAATGATCCAATTGCTTATGCCCCTTGGTGGCCAGCAATTCCGCATAAACTTCCATCGGACATTCCTAAATTCAATGGAAATCCAGGTGAAGATCCGTCAAATCATGTGATGACATTCCATCTATGGTGTTCATCAAACACCCTGAATGATGATTCGATAAGACTTCGCCTCTTCCAGAGGACATTGACAGGTCCAGCGGCTAAATGGTACATTGAATTGCCAAGAGCCTCTTTCGACAATTTCAGCTCCTTAGCCACGACTTTCTTAACCCATTTTCAATTACCAATAAGGTATGAAACAGGAACCGAAATACTGACCAACTTCAAACAAACGACAGCTACTCACATATCTGATCATATACATGAGTGGCGTTGTCGTCGTAGGATGGTGAAAACTTACGTTCCCGATCAGCTGTTAGCTGAATGGTTTATAAAGTCGTTACTTCCGGCTATAACGGAAGATGTGGCCAAGGGAGGAGTCGTAACAGAGGAGCAAGTCATTACTCGCGCTCAATATTTAGACTTAGTATATACTCAGTCCGGCACGCTCTACGACAAAATACCTGATGCCCCTAGACCTGAATTTTCAATTCCTCCCCCTCCTAAATCGAATACTGACTATCACGCCAGTAATGGCGTGACTGGCAAACGCAAAATTTCTAGTCAAAATGCAAATGAGGAACTTCTTGCCTCAGAAGTAAATGCCATGTCGACCGACAAGAACAAACAACTGAAGCAACCAGGGGGCAAGAAGAAAAAGAAAAGGAAAGGGAAACCCTCGACAGGGTGTCATATATGCGATGAGGATCATTGGACGAAAGATTGTCCACATATAGCTGAAGTTAAGAAACTCTTCAAGAGTTCAAAAACCCCAGCAGTATTGACTGATCCGTTTCCTAATCCAAGACAAAATCTGGTTGCTAATCAAAATGCTTCCCGATCCCAAGTGCTTATGTTGTCCACCTCAAAGCAGCAAAATAATGCTTTGACAAGGAATAAAGATCACAGGAATCCAAAGCAGTTGAACAACAAGGCGAATAAACAACCTAGTAGTTCAACAACAACTTTGACCAAAGTTGTGCCACCCATCGTTCCTAAACCAATGATAAAGTCGCCAAAGGGAGTAGTACACAAATCGACATTTAATCCTCGTGCAAAAATAGCACAGAATTATAATATAATAGAGGACCTGGCCCAATCGTCGTCCGGTATGTCGACACTTGAGGTAACGCAAAATTGCACCTCCCAAGAGCAAGCTTTATTATCAGCCATACGTGGGATTGGCCCAATGGATTCCAATCTTGTGGCCTTTGATCATAAAGGATATGACCCTCAGATACCAGCTCAACTAGCTTTCCTTATTCAAGTGAAAGCCCTCAACAAAACTGTTCATCGAACAATTATTGATGAGGGGGCATCTACATGTCTTATGTCGATGAGTTGCTGGAAAAATTTAGGCTCACCACCCTTGTCAAAATCGTCAACGACATTAAAAGCATTTGATGGACGATCATACACTCCATACGAAATTTTAAGTAACTTGCAAGTTGAACTGGGGGGCAAAACAGTAGAAGTCGATGTTGAAGTAGTCGATGGAAACCTCGATTACAACATCCTATTAGGAAGGCCCTGGATATATGCCATGGCCGCAGTTGTGTCGACCTACTTGAGGAAGATTGCATTTCCCTTTCAAGGAGGAATTACAGTCGTCGACCAACAAACTTTCCTCCCCGACAGTTCACAAGTTACGGGAAGCGCTCCAATGATCCATGAAAGCGATCGTTCGCTTCAAAATATTGGGGTAGGTCTCCTAAAAGACCCTGCCTTAATGGGTACTTTTGCCCTACCGCCGGCAGGTAATCTAGCGGAAGTAGCCACAGTGGAAACCTACAATATGGAATCTTCTATATCCAACGGATTCGGAAGATTCCTAAATATTTTTTCAGCATGGATCATCGCCCTAATGGAAATACTGTAAATACAGTGGGCCCCGAGGACGGTTCTTATCTCGTGTCAACCTCGTTAAAAAATGAAACAAGGAGTCATGAGGATAGTTCTTTTACTGTGTCAACCTCATTAAAAAATGAAACAAATCCCCTTTTCAAAATTCAAAGGTAAACCTTCATTCCAACCACCAAGTTGAATGCAATGAAGCTTGGGGGGCACCCTCCTTTGACATGCGTTATTATGATGCTGGGGGCATGCAAAATAAATGAGCAGTTTTGGCAAAGTTCATGCTCGTTAAAAAATAAACGCAAAACCGAGCAGTTTTAACGCGGAATTCATGCTCATTAAAAAATAAACATAAGCATGTGAGCAAGCTTCCTCCAGAGTTCAAGCTCATCCAGAAAAAATGAACCGGTAAATAACCATTTGAGACCGTAAATTCATCAGCCATAAAAGCCTTGGTCGTGTTTGTGCACCGTCACCTCCACTTTTCATTTGGCTGATCATTCACATCCACTTGATTGTTTACCTATTTTTAGGAACAGCTGCGAAGAGTGATTTCACCTAGCCATCCTTGTGACACTGCCATGATTGGAAAATTCCAACCTGTACCTAGAATCTGCTGCTATCCCTGTTTATCACTCGTTCCTCAAAATACGAGTCTTCTTTGAGCTCTTTTCACTGACTCGTAAAATATGAAAAGTTTGCCGAGTTTTGGCCTTCCAGCTCGTTAAAAGGACCGGAAGAGCTATCCCTCCTCTAGATTTTAATCTTTTTGGACCTGAGGGATTATTGCACAAAAAGATCGAGCGCTTGTCTAGTTCGGCTCGATAAAGATATCGAACATTCATCCCTTCTGTATTGTTTTATACTTTTTCGGACTTAAGGGATTAGATGACGAAAAAGGACCCCTGGAGTCCACTTTATGTACCCTTTTCAGACTCTCTAAAGATGAAAAGGACCGAGTTGTCTTTGTCGCTGGGCTCGTTAAAAATATTAGATAGCGACAAACTTGTCTTTAGACGAGAACGAGTTTCCCTATCGTTAAGCTCGTTAAAACATAGCGATGGGCTTGCCCGAAGGGCAGGTTATAGAACAAGCATATGTTATCCTCCTCAAGCTTGACAAAAATAAAGAGGTACTGGTCAGAAATGACTGGGGAAAAATTGGGAAGAACCTCAAAGCTTAATGGTAGCAAGTCGCTCTTGAACATGACACTTTTCCCTCCGTAGATATCAGGTTGGGTTATTATCATTCACCGGTCCCTTCACCATGGTCTCGCCATACCATCCATACATGGGGTAATGCTACCGATCCATCACATCAGTGTCGTTATATGTTCAAGAGATGTCATTCAGAAAGTGTCAACCGGGTCCCATCCACTACCATACATCATCTTTCGTCCTTCCATGACCGCCACCCTGAATCATATTTCACAGATCGTTTTCACCATCATCACTAGCTCCGTTCCGTGTCACTGATGTGGGATTCATTAAGGCCCTCCTTTGACGGATCACTTCTTGTCGACATCAGCTCACTATCCAAGAAGTTGATCTAGGAACACCCCCTCAGTACTTTGAAGCTTGCATGCCTCAATGGCAAGTTTCTCACTTCCGGCGATAGGTATACATTAATGACCTTCGACCGGGAGACTTTGCGTGGTGTTCGACGTCAGATCCTATATTCACGCCACGTGAATTGTGCTGCAGTACCTTGAGGGTCATCATCATTATCGGTGATTCCTCTCGCGCTTGTTAACAGTTTACATTATTGACTGGTAATCAAGCGATGTCTTTCCATGTTCGACTTCAAGAAATTCTCACATGGATCGACTTGTACTAGAGTGAAGATCGGACAAGTTTGAAGACCCCGGATCTAGTTTCATCCATCCGGGCTGCGATATATATTCAGGAGATAAAAACATAGACATGTGCAGCAGATGATCATCCTACTAAAAGGATGATAATTAAAAGCAGAGAATTATCAGTCTATTATCAGACGATCGTCTGTTTATGTACAGCAAATGTATTTATAAAGCTGAGCATGGAAATGCCCGCATCAGCTAGATCATGAAAAGAAAGTATGAAAAGATAATGTATTGTATTGTATTTTGTTACAGGTCACCTCCCGACGATTGAATGAACTTCGGATCCTCCTAATAAAGCATTTCACCCGATAAATGACCTCATACTTTAGGGGGCAACTGTTATAGACATTTTTGTGCCTTACAGCATGGAGCATGAAATGTCAATAATCTGAGGGATCCAAAGTCCCTAAACATGTTGTTCTTACCCTTAGAGGAACAAGGTCAGAAAACCACAGCACTGCAAATCAGTTCTCCACTGAAAAACACTCAAAAACAGGTCAATTTTGGATCAAAGCAGCTGCTCCACTAAGCATCTGCGCTGAATGACAAAAGCTCCATGGTGTACCTGCGCTGCATAGCAAGTGCAACAAAGGCTACCTGCGCTGGGCGTACTTTGACATGTGGAGGAATCTTTTCTCAATGTGCCAGTGCCCAGGAAGCTTCCAAAATGACACTTGGATCAGAAGATTCGCCTAATGATGAGTAAAGAGGTTCTAAAACTCCAAGTGGAAGGTAGAAACTCCGAGTGGACTCAAGGACTGAAGAACAACTGGAGTTGAAGAGGACAACAAGTCACACATCAAGCTGACTTATCTTCACTCCAAAACTCTATATAAGGATCTCATCCCATGGGATCTGGAAGGCCAGAATTTTGTGCAAAGAATTGCTGTTGGTTTACAGTTGAGAGTATTGGGTGATTGCTTGAGGGAGGTGAAGAGGAGATTTCTTTCCGTCGGGAAGGTGATTCTGGATTGGACCTCTCACGGTTGTATCACCTCCTGAACCTTACTTCCTTATATTAATAAAGCATTTGAGGTTCTTCTATTCGCATGTGTTTCAATGGTGTATTGTCTTACTTGCGTATTTGATTTATGCTAATCCTTGAATCAATTATGAATGCATGCTTCTTGTAGTTTCCTTTTCTTGTCTTGTTCGCAGGATCTCGTGTAGCTGGGCCCGTGAGAAGACTTGGAGCTGGGAGCGAGCGGCAAATAGAGGAGATTGGATCGAACATTTGCGCAAGACATCGGTAAGTGGATCTCTTCCTTTCATCTCTTGCATGTCATAAAGAAGTAACTTTAGATAGCTTTGCTTCAGCTGTTGCTAAGGAACTATCACCCTTAGAGTGGGATAGGGTCATTCCGTGTTGGATACTTTTCCCTACAACAAAGGGCCACAAGATGTCATCCATCATCAACATGAATGTTGCGGGGGTATTTGTCAACCTAAAAGAAATGACCAACCATTCGAAAAGGCCCTCCTTGGATTTGATGGAAATATTCCATACATCAGAGGGTTTGATTAGTACCTGATGATAATTGAACTTCAAGTCAATCTTGTTGAAATATTTGCCCCCTTGAGTTGGTCCATAAGGTCATTAATCGGTGGGATTAGATACATATTTTGGACAGTGATCTTATTCAGTGCCTGATAGTTAATATAGAGTCTCCACGTCTCGTCCTTCTTCTATACCAACGCGATCAAACTCTCATAGGGTGATGAACTTGTTCTGATGTACCCTTTTTGCAACAATTCCTGAATCTGCCTCTTGATTTCATTGTTCCCCATAACTAAGCATCAATGGATCAGTCCATTGTGTAGCGGTGTGCCTGGGGTTAGATCAATAGAGTGCTTGACCTAATAGTGTAGGGGTACCCCTGCGAGTGAGGTGAAGATGCCCCTGTACTCCTCCATGAACTTGTCCATCTGTTGTTGTTGTGCGTGTTAGATACCTATACCAATAGGTTTCATATTTCATGATTGGCAAAGAAAGTTCTAAATATGCTCTGCTTTGTTGATGCAGAGATCCCATATTTTCAAAAGTATGTAATATGTGTACATAGCTTGATGTTGACTCAATTTTGGATGGGTGATCCAACAACTTAATCTGGATCATGCCATGTTTCAATTTCTTGTTGTAGAATAGAGAAAGAAGTCTGTCCAAACTGTTTAATCTTGGCAGACCAGTAGTTAGGTAGAGAATTAAGGTTCCCAACTGCTTAATCTGGGACCTTGGAAGCAATAAGGGCAGTTCTAGATAGAAAATCAAAAGAAAAAGCCAAAAGAAAAGAAAAGGCACATGAGGGTCTGCAAGTCTAAGTGCACCCTCCATGAAGAAACAAAAAATGCTAGGAAAGTTAATGGGTAGGTAGAGGAGGTTGCAGAAATGTCATTCCTTGCAATTGAATTTTGCTGGTCTAACATAAAGGAAACATCAGTGGATAGAGAAGTCCCTCTTCTCCATCATCTTGCAGCAATACAAAGGAGCATGTCTAACTTCCTGTTTCCCCCCTCACATTCATTTCTAACATCCCATTACCAGTTATGTTCATGAAAGAAAGTTAAGGTCTTATGGTGGTTCTTGTTTCTTTAAAAGCCACATTTCTTGTGTAAAATTCTTTTCATTTTGATCTACTCCCTAAACTAAGTTGATTCCATATAAAACTTAGTGTTTCCACTCCTCATCCACCTCTTCCACTCATATTAACCCCTAACTTCTACTATTTAACTCCATATACCCCCTATTCCCCCTATTACTATGTAAATTATGTAAAAAACCCTGAAATACCTATGTATCCCCTTCCCCGAGCATTATAGCTCTAAGTTTGGTTTTAAATGGTGTAAGCGCTAAAACATTAGAGCGCGACCCAAAGAGCGCTCATACATTAATCCTGGGATTAATCCAAGATCCGCTTGGATTAATAACCTTAATCCGGCTGCATAATACATTTTTCCCGTAACACAGCTTGAAAACCCACTTTTCTAAAGTTTCCGCCGGGCGCGCATTTCACGAAAAACATTATTTTATTCTCGCGCCCGCTGCCGTATCACCCTGACAATTTGATGACCCGTCGACCGTTGGATCTGGGCCTTCCCATCCGACGACCCATATCCATATCGGGTCGGTCCCGATGTACTGTCGTTATCGCCCGAGAAACTGTCAGAGGGTGACGTCAGGCCTCTGCCACGCGTCACCCCCATATTCTCTCGGGTCGCCCTCTGACAATACTGCTTCCGTATCCGGAGCGGTCCGAGAAAACCATTTACCGCCTACCGTTTGGCGTTGACCAGTCACCGCCACGTCGTGCACACGTCATGCCACATTGCCGCCGCATCAGCGCCCCCGTCCGACAATGCTCTGACCTGTCTGCCACTTCACCATTCCCCGTGGACCACTCACAGGCCGCCACGTAACTCGATGACGTAATGATGACGTCACCCGACCCTGACCCCACCTGATGACGTCATGCTGACGTCATAAAAAAAAAAGCGCCAATATCCCAAAAAGTCCATATTTTTGCCGAAAATCGCGGTTTTTCTTACATTTTGCAAAACAAAAACTGTTCCGCTTTGCATGCATACTACGACCGTTGGCCGCCAACCTGCAGAAACCAATACAAAGACCGTGGGCGCATCCATTACACCTGCATTTGTAACCATTGCCGACAATTCATAAGGTATTTATCCAAATCGCTCCCTCCGCGCCTGGTTTTGTCCATAATTCTCCAAAGATAGCTTAAAAAGAGTGAAGAACACTGTAACTACCAGCAAACCTCCAGTAACCAGTGTCTATTTTCAATTGTTGGGTCGGAATTCCTTTGCAGAACCCGCATTTAGCCAAATTTTCCCAAATTCACCAACAGTTCGCGCATTCGTGAACTTACGACCCGAGCTCCGCTAATTCACCGTGAATACAGTTTCACTAGGCCTGGCATTTACTCTATCAGTCCTCTGTGCAGTATTTCAATTGCTGGCACTACCAGTTACCCTCAGTTCCTCTGTAATTCACCTCTCTGATTCCAGAGATATCCCTCTGTGTTGTTTTGCCCACTGAAACCAGTTCTAGTACAAGTCCTAGTACTACTTAACCATGGAAACACCAGTAGCCCTGAATATTCAACCTTTGAATGCTCCACAAAGAGAGCTAGAATGGAAGGCCCTAGGAGATAAATATTATCAGATGATAGACTTGTTCTCAATGAATTCTAAATTTAATATTCATATGCTAAATGAATTAAAATCTCAACACCTCAGTGGAGCTGATATTTTAGGGATCTGGGACTCCAACTTGCCCATTTACAACCTCCCTCAAGTCAATTCCCTTCCAGACTTGATCCATAGATGCTGTGAATGCTATGATCCATGTCAGAGAGCTGTTCTTAGTCCCACAGGCTCAGTCTTATTCCACATCACCCCTGAGGCCATAAATGAGATGCTGCACTTTCACTCTGCAAGACCATTGACTCCTCTCTCCATGTTGGACTTACTAAAGAAGGGGGGCAACCTGTCCAGTGCCCAAATTATCAAAATTAATCAGTTATTTATTCAACCAAGCTATGAAGCTCTGAGAACACCTCCTATTGGACATCCATATCTAAATGACTTGGGGAAGATGCTGGTGGATTTGATCAGCTATGTCTTGGGGTATAAGGGAGTTGAGGATGTTGATGACACCATTATGGCCATGCTGTCCATATTTTCTCCTCGGAAGCCTCCTGCTGTGCACTATGACTATGCTGAATACATTGCAAACAAGATTCATGAGCAACTGATGAATCTAGAAAGGGAAAAGGTGTTCAGATACACCTCATACATCTATCATTTGTTCATATTTTATCAACCAGACAGTTTCCCTATTCCTCTCAAGAAACTTGATGCCCAGGGAAATCCAAGGTCTGTAGTATTTTGGACCTCAGTTTTTCATTGCACCTCCCGTTCACCATACACATACTGTGAATTCATAGACCTTTTCATTCATCCAGCTTTGACCTTGTTATATGGTGTTCCTCCTCCAAGATTGACTGATGAAATGCAAAGAATTCTCCATCTCTCTAAGTCCTACAGCATTGGTGATTGGTACTTTTACCAACACCACACAGTAATCAGAATATATGGTTGTGAGTTGGACCCTTATAGGTTGCCAAGATATGTCCCTAGAGACTATTTGCCTTGGAGTATTTCAGGCAATTTGGAAATGCAGACCACATCCATTTCCATAGCAAAAACAGGAAAGTGCAATTAAAAGTCAGGAACCAGCTAGGCCCTTTTCTTTACAACATAAGGGAGGAGGGATGCAAGGAAGCAGATGGCATGCTAGAGGCCCTCAGATTGGAAACCAGTTTTCGCTGGGTACCTTATGACCCTAATCATTTCATTTCTCTCAGGAGGGTAAAACATAAACTGGGTGGCTATGCTCATGTCAGATTGCCTCACATTGAGAAGTATGCCAACTTATTGAGTTGGAAAGAGGGAACCCTAGAAGAGGCAGTTACTAGAGAGAAAATGTTACAAAGAGAGGCAAAGAATATTGAAAAAGAGGCTGACTTGGAAACTTGTGGACAGGTTTCCTCTTCATATCAAAGGCAACTTGGAGCGGCTGCCTCATCTTCTACAGCACACCAGCAAGCAGCCAAAGCTACTGATCAGGCTCCCAGCAAAGGCAAAGAGAAAGAGATGGAGCCAGAGCAGCCACCTCATGAAGAAGTACAACAGCAAAAAGAACAGCAAAAACAGGAGCAGCCAGTGCAACAAGAACAAACAGTTGAAGCCCCAATATCCACTGGGCAGCAGGCACAAGACACTGTACCCCCTAGGCAGGAAACGACAGTGGAGGCCTCGGTCCTCCAAACCCCACAAAATGAAGACAGAAATCGGAAGAGGGATAGAGAGCAGGAGACTCCCCTCACCACATCCACAAATCAAGGGGAGAAAAGGCACAGAATGAATCCCCTCTCTGAGGAAGAAATGCATATTGGGCAATCTTTGGGCATGGGCCCACCGAGTATGGAGGCATCTGCAAGTTCCTTTCAGTAGGAACAAGAAAGAACAGTTGGAGGAGAAGTCAGCTCCTCAAGCCACCAAAGGGGAGTTGAAGCAGGCATCAAACTACAATTTATTGATATTAAAAAGAGGAATGAGCCACTCAAGATACAACTCTACAACCACTTATTAAAGATGGCTCCTACAAACCAGCAGAGGTTGATGTCTGCATATGATGTACATGAGGGCAAAATGGTAATGAGTCATTTCATGCCAACCATGCTGCAGCCACAGTCAGTTGCAGACTACATAAGGACCAACCTTGAGGTCCTTGCAAAAGACATCCACCCCATGGATCAAATTGAATTGCACAAGCAAACGGGTGAGATGGTATATGCCACTCTGGCAGACAAAACATTGGTGAATTATAGGCTGGAAAATAGCCTAAATAACACAGCTGCCCAACTTGAGTTGGAGAAAGCATCCTCCCAGGCAAAAGACAACCGAATCAAAGCATTGGAGGATATCATCATAGAGCTTGGGCATGATCCCAAGGACATCAAGGCTGTACAAGAGTTGTTGAAATTAAGAGATGCAGATATGGCAGCATTGAGAAAAATGATCAAGATTCCAGCAACTCTTCATCCTCAGACAGAAGAGGTTGCCCAGCTAAGGCATGACCAAGATGCAGCAGCTATGCTGGTATCATTATACAAACAGTTGATCCAGACACAGGAGAAATTGGGAGAGTTAGAGGCTGCGCTGCAGGCAGCCCTACAACAGAAGGAAGGAGGCCAAACATCACAGCCCCCTCCACAAATAATCAACCTTGAGGAATCTCCTCAAAATATTGCTCCTCCTACAGAGCAGACAACTCAAATAGCGCCATCTACATCAGCACCGGCACCAACAACAGAGCAGGCTCCGAGCCTTGATATGCAAAAGCTGAAGAATGAAATTCAGGCCTTAGAAGCCCAAATGGCAGAATTAAATGAAGCCAGGGAGAATTTGGCTAAGCTCAATGAAAAATATGATAAGTCAAAGCAAAGCATAGCTGAAAAGGGAAGAGAAGATAAAGGAGCTGGAGAAGGAGCTCACCCTTGACAAAGTGGTGGCTGAGCTCAAGACAGTTTTGTGGGCCAACATTGGCCAGTCAATCACAGATCAGTGGCAGTATATTGAGACCATTCATGAGTAAATGGAGCTCATAGGCAAAGCACACAGGGAAGTCCAGAGAGCGAGGGCATCTCTAGGCAATATGCCTGAGATTGCCAATAGAATGATTAACGTGCTCAATAACCGTACAGGTACTCAGCTGGCAGCTATAGGAATCCCTAACAGAACTGAAACTATCCTGCTGATAAAGAGGGTCCTTACATTAAGAAGCCTGGTACAAACACTGGAAAGAAGAAGCCAGGACATGCAGACAGAAGTAAACATATTTATGGACAAGTTTGCAGCATTACAAAACAGAGGTCTTCCTGGCTTACTGAACAGCGCAGGGAAACTACTTTCACATGAGAACTATGCTAAAAGGGTCAACACATTTGCTACCAATCAGATCACTGTAAGACCAAGTACCTCAGAAGAAACAGGGCCAACATCTGGGCAAAGTCTCTATAACAGAGTAGAGAACTTATTTTTTATCATGAATGAGATCAAACATTTGTTTGAAGTGCCTCCAAACTTCTACAAATACACAGAGGCAGATGAGACCTTAGATGCAATTTTGAGACATCAATTGCCCACACAGGAATGGTGGACCAAAATGATATAGTTGATCCTGTGAACTAGAGCCTCTCATCAAGTTTTTTCATTAAAAAACATAAGTCATCATATACAGGAAAATTTGATGCATTCAGTATGTATGAAGAAGAGTGGACTGAGCCAACTCAGCAGAAAGATTCGGCCACCAAAGCAATACTGACAGCTGCAAATGACAGGGCCGAGAAAGCTACAGCATGACAAAGCCATAAAGACACATCATTCAGCATTTATGCAGAACGCTCAACCGACTCAGTGACCTCCAAAGGTCAAAAAGACTTCTGACAACATTAAAGAGCATTCATTTTGTATTAAGAGCAGCAATAACTTCCTTATCTACTATTCTGTAAAGTTGGTAAACATATTTACTTCTCAAGTGACTCAGCGGTTCAGATATTTTGTGTAACCGATTGTATATATTCCCCCTCGCATAAGCTTGCAAGGGTTGTTGATTTTCTCTTCTAGAGATCTTATGCTGTAAATTTTCAGAGGATTAATACAAAGGCTGATGGAATTTCCAGAGTTCTGTGTTGCCTGAGGTGTTGTAGTGTGTTTGCTGAATGCTACAGGATTCCTGCGTATTTCATGGCTCAATAAGTTTCCTTTAAACTCTTCATTATGTGTTTTTGTTATTTCTTCATAACCCAATCATATGCTATGTTTCACAGTTAATGGCAGAGAAAAAGAATAGTTCCAGGATTTATTCATAGAATACCCTGGCCTCAATCTATGTTGTTATAAATGTTTTCTTCAGTTATAGTTATAAGGGTGTAATTCTTAATTGCTGCATCTTCAAACTATATCTTTCACAGTGGTTATTGTTCAGGAATTCAAATCTGCTCCTGTGCAGTATATCTCTTTCTCACACCCACAGCTTAGTGGAAAATCCTTAATTTCTTTTCACTGGTTAAACATACTTCACCATCACAATTTCAAGTTTGTTTCATGAAATAGTTAAATGGCCTTGCAGTTTCAACATCCCCACTCAATAGTTCAAACAACCCGTAGCCACAGACTCCATTGCCCAATGAATTAATACTATCTGAAGATTTCCACCCTAGGTACTGAAAGACATCATTCAACCAAAAACCTTGAACAAAAACTGAACTCACAACTAGCCTAAAATCCTCGCAAAACAGAGCTAAAACTTAAAGAGAGAGCCCTCTCTGATTATAGGCAGGCTAGGACCTATAATCCAAAGCTTGGTTAGTGGTTACCCCGACCGTATTCCCTTGGGAGTCAAAGGGAACAACCTGGGTGATAACATAAATGGCGACTCCACTGGGGACCTGGATAAACTTTGCAACCTCCTATTTGTTTCTTAATGCTGTAGATAAAGCCTGAGTGATAGCCAGATAGCCTTAGAAACTGCCTCTGCTTTGCATGTGCAGGAATATATAAAAGCTGCCTCAGTCAATCTTTATTCAGTATTAATTCTCATATAGCTGTGCTATAATTGACCAGTCCTTATCAAAGATCACAACCTCCTTAGAAATTCTCAGAAAGAAAGTTATAGAAGCTGGCTCCTAAGAAGAAAACTCGTTACACAAGATCAAACCCAGATCCTGATCCAGCACCTGAGTTTCAAAATCCAAACTTGATTGCAAGAATCCTCAAGCGACACAAATCAAAAGGCACCTTATCAGATTCAAGTTCGGAAGCAGGTCTCCAAACTGACATTCCAACCCCTGTTAAGGTTTCTCTACATCCTGATACAACTGGCCCACAGTCTCCTAGTTCTTCATCCACTTTACAAGGTATCCTTTCAACCACTCCATCAAACACACACACCCCTTTCATTCCATTTCCTCCACTTGTTCCATTCATCCATGTTATCCCTGTTGTCCCACCAAACATGGCTAATAGATATGCCCCACTACAGTTACCGGCCAATCCAGCTCCTCTGCCTCAAGAGTACCAAAGCAATATCTCATACTTTGATGGTACTGGCTCATATCCTGCCCTTCAACATACTAAGAAAATGCAGGACTACTTTGAAAACTATGAAATAGATGATGATGGGGTTAGGATGAAAATTTTTGTGCAAAGCTTAACGGGGGATGTAAGAACATGGTTCAGGTCACTTGCACCAAATTCCATAGCTGACCCTGAAGCCCTCTATCAAACATTTATCAACAGATGGGAGAAGAAGAAGGACCCACTCCATATATTATCTGAATACAATACTATCAAAAGAGGTCCCTAAGAAACTGTCCTGGACTACTGTGCCCGGTTTAACAATGTCTACAATGCTATTCCCCAAAATCTTAGACCCCCACCGGATCTAGCTTTATATACCTTCCCTGATGGGTTTGATTCAGATATGGCATATCAATTAAGGGAAAGGGCTCCCAGAACTTTAGTTGAAATGCAAGATATAGCAGTAAGTGTGGAAGCCAATCTGATAGCCAAGAGAAATAGGACAAGAACTGAGAGAAAGACCACCTTCAAAGAAGAGCCTTCAGGCTGGGATAAAAAATTGGATGCAATAATCACTGGTATGCAGAGATTAGGTGACAGAGTGGAATCAGTTGAGAGGAAGTCATCATGGGAAGCACCACAGAATAATCCTATTAGGAATCCTAATTTCAGAAGAAACCAAAATCCAAATATTGGTAAAGCCAATTCTGAACCAGAAATTAGACCTCCGTTCCAAGAAAACTATACAGAAGCATCCACTTCTAATGAACAAATAGATGACACCCACATTAACCTAATGGGCCTGAATGACGATCAACAAGTTTTCCTAAGTCAAGAAGATCATAAGGACGATGATATTAAACAGTTTCAAACCAAGTCAGGTGAGTCATTCGACTTTAAACAAGGCTATGACACAGCTGTTTATGAAGTTCATAAACAATACAAGCTAAGGAGCAGAACCATAAATGTGACACAGCCTGAGAAAACAAAGGACACTCCTCTGCTTAAGAAAACCATGGTCACAGAGCCAATTGACAAAACTGATTCTATTACAAAGGAAGTAACAGTTGAAGAAATAACTGAAGCATCTTCCCCAAAACAACAAGCAATGGCTACATCACCCTTGCAGCCTAATTCAAGCATTACTTCGCAGAAGATGAGGAAAAAGGACAAGCCTCAAGATCAGAGTGAAAACCAAGAAGAAAACTTGAACACCAAAGAAAAGGCTGTCAACCACAACACCAAGGTCCAATCTGAAAAACCCTTTGACTTAGAAGCTGAAATTGGAAAATTGAAGATAGCCATTCCCCTTTCAGAGCTAGCGAAGCATGACATTTACAAACAACAAATTAAAAAGTCCCTACAACTCACCCATAATAAAGATGATGTCAATGTGTTGGATGATACCCGAGAACTACTTTTCGGTCCAGAGGTTGATGGAAAGACAGCAGTTACAGGGATCTTACCTTTTTATGTCAGCTTGCATGTTCATGATAAAATATTACACAATGCAATGTTTGATTCAGGTGCATCTCATAACCTTATGCCTAAATCAGTGATGGAGAGACTCAACTTAGACATTACAAGACCCTATAAGGACCTATTTTCATTTGACTCCAGCCAAGTTAAGTGTTTAGGATTGATAAAAGATCTATGTGTATCCCTGGTCCAGTATCCAAACAAAACAATCTTAATGGATGTTGTAGTTGCTGATATCCCACCCAAATATGGAATGTTGTTATCAAGATCATGGGGGGCTAAACTCCAAGGTTCCCTGCAATTAGACATGTCATATGCCACCATCTAAGTCTTTGGTCAACCCAAGAGGCTATATAGAGAGTCACTTATGAAATACATGGTGAGCAGTGAAGAAAAGCCTCAGAATTTCCCCATTTATGCAGTCCATTCAGATATGGATTCCTTTATTCTGTTCAATGATGATACAAGCCCTGAGAGTGATAATAAATCAGTCACACTTGAACAAAACATGCATGAGAGTAAGCAACCAAGTCCCCAAGAGATCCAAATTGAGAAACCAATTGATGAGTCACTCCTAAAAGATAAACTAGATGAAAAACAAGAACTCCAACTTATAATCCCAAATTATAGAAAGAATGTTGAAAATCCCTCAAAACAGGAGATCTTATGGTTCCTTGAGTTTGATGGATCAGTCAACAAATTAGGGGCAGGAGCGGGAGTTTGGATACATAACAAACAAAACAGTCATGCAGAGGGCTGAGCCTACAGCTTAAACTTCAGGTGCACCAACAATATGGCAGAGTATGAAGCCCTCTTACTAGGCCTCAAGCTAGTAAAATCCTTACAAGCCATAAAAGTTTCAATCCTAGGAGACTCAGACCTAATTATCCAACAAGTAAAGGGAAATTTTGTCACTAATGACAAAAGACTGAGATCTTATAGGTCTGCTGCTACTGAAATGCTTAAAACTCTCACTGAATTTAAAATTACCAAAATTCCTAGAACCCATAATCTTCATGCTCATAGTTTGGCTACATTTGCAAGCACTTGTAAACTACCTTTTGAACCCCAGCATTGCTTTACAGCTGAGATAAAACACAGAACGTCTATCCCAAACAATGTCAAGGATTGGCAAGTGCTTGAGGATGATACACAAATAAACAATTTCTTGACTTTGCAGCAAGAATTTGCAGGACTAAACATTGATACTGAGGCTGCAAGTGATTCACAAATACTAGGTGAACAACACCAAACAAATATCTCACTCAAAACAGCAAATCAAATGCTTCGTCCGACAAACTTTGACCAGGAGAAAATACAAGATCTTGAACAATTACATTCTGAGGAAATAGCTGATGCTGAAGATGAAGTTATACAATTGAAAGACAATTTTCTTCCAACAGGCCTAGCTCCATTAGAGGACATTTTTGACTCAAATGATGTCCCTAGAAAACCGAAATTGCAGCCTCTTAATGCTGCCATTGAAGAGTGCAACATTGGAACTATTGAAAAACCCAAGATAATTAAGTTGTCTGCATCTTTACCACCTGATCAGAAGCCTAAATACATTGACCTCTTCAAAGAGTTTCAAGATGTCTTTGCATGGAGTTATGAGGATTTAAAATCCTATGACACCTCTGTGATCCAACACACAATCCCTCTCAAACCCAATCAAAAACCCTTTAAACAGAAATTGAGGAGAATCAATCCTATGCTTCTCCCTTCAATTGAAAAAGAGGTACAAAAGATGTTTAAAGCTGGCATCATAGCACCAATCAGGTTTTCTGATTGGATTTCAAATTTGGTCCCTACAAGAAAGAAAACTGGTGAAATAAGGCTTTGTGTTGATCTAAGGAACTTAAATCAAGTATCCCTAAAAGATAATTACCCCTTACCCAAGATGGATCACATCTTGCAAAGAGTAGTGGGGGCCTCAAGAATTTCTTTACTTGATGGATTCTCAGGTTTCAACCAGATCTTAGTTCACCGTGATGATCAGGACAAGACAGCATTTACAACCCCATGGGGAACCTTCAAATATGTCAAAATGCCTTTTGGATTGAAAAATGCAGGGGCTACATTTCAAAGAGCAATGGATATTGCGTTTGCCAAAGAAATTCATGATTTCCTTGTCATCTATTTAGATGACCTCACACCTTTCTCAAAATCTGACCAAGAACATTTAAAACATCTAAGGCAAATATTCATAACTTGTAGGAAATATGGAATTTCTTTAAATCCCAAGAAATCCCTGTTTGGTTTGGAAGAAGGCATGCTCAATCCCTTGATTGTGCAAGGTCTGGTGCACAACTATAGTCACAACTGATAGCAATCTCATTCTCTACCACCTATCCCTGCCGAACTGAACATGCACTGACATGCAACTGAGTTAACTGATGTATTCTATAGTTGTATTATGAGTTAATAACTTGTGAATTAATTAATAACTAATTCACCCAACTCATCTCTAGTCTATTGATCAGTTAGACTAAATACAACCAGTTTAACAAAGCTAAACTGAACACAACTCCATCAACTGCACCTCCAGTCCACTAAACTCAACTCACTTGAGTTCTAACTAAAGTCCTGCATGCAAATATTTGTCATCCCATAGGTAACCACGTATTTCCCTCTGGGATCTGCATGTACCACATCCGTAGCTCATCCTGAAGTGCTCCAAGAGAATAAGATCAAGTTTATAGTCCAAATATTATTATGAGACAATAATATTTGACTTTTCTATTTTTGACAGCCAGTCTAAAAATAGACTTTGATCACTTACACTGTGATCACTCACACTTTGATAAAAAATAGAAGTCCATCTATTTTTCCCAACTTGACCAATCATCCATAAACAACAACCTGCAATCCATAGACATGATCCATATGTCTAAAAATAGACATAGTCTAAAAATAGACTTGCGCCAAAAATAGCCTGCGGGCCCACTTAGTGAAGGCGACTCTTTTCACTAAGCTCCATCATCTTGTTGCACTCTCAACAAGCATTTCTTGTTGCACACTTTTCAACACTCCCTCTCAACAAGAAAGGCTTCCTCTCAAACCCGATCCTGTAACTCTGGAATGTTCTCCATGCAACACATCTGGCCGGTCCACTTGCTCTGTCATCAAAGTCTCTGACTGCTATTGCCTCTGTCGACTGAAACTCTGCATCTCTGTGCTCTTCAGTATCTGACTGCTCTAGCCTCTGTCACTTTGATCTTTGACTGCATCCGTGCTGCTGCTGGTTCTATCTCCCAGCATTGCATCCGCACTGTACCTCCCAACTGACCTCCCTGTTGGGATAGAAACATCCTCTGATGCTGAAGCTCTACCTGCTGCTGACAAGTGCTCCCTCTCTGACATCTGCGCTACTGCAACATCTCCATGCATCTCGCACCATTGCACACCTCTCTGTGCTACCTAGCACTGTGCAAAACACTTGTGCCTCTCGCATTGCTACAGCCTGCTAGCTATGCGCTGTCCTGGGATTCCCTGCACTGTCGCTCTCTCTGCCGCTCCATCCGCATCTGTCTCTACCCAATCAGTCAGTTCCTGCTACTACACATTGGGGCTCCCGTAGCAAGGTCTCATCCAAGAGGTTGGGTACCTCAAGGATCTTGCCCCTCCTCCTTGGGATGATCAATCCACATCACCCCACCTCCTACCTGGAGGTATGGCTGCATGCAATCCCTCAGCCCACCTAGCTCGAAGTTTCCCGCTACTGGAGGTCTCTGGATGAGTAGATGTCTCTACTCGATCTCCTCTCAGCTTCCCTTGTTGTGGCTGCTCCACAACCTCCTGAAGCTGCTGCACCAATCGTGGCTCCTCCACAATCGTCTGAGACTTCTTCTGGCTCTGCATGTTGAGAGGTAATATACGCTCCTTCTCAACCACCAAGTCTCCATCAGTTGCCTCGCTGCTCAAGGCTTTGCATGCATCTTGAACCTCAAGAGCATACAGGTTCTTGACCCATGAACCAATCTGCTTCACCTGTCTAGTGATGATGTGTCTAAGGAAAACCTTTCCCTTACTAAAGACCACATCATAGCCTCTGTCTTCCAACATCGCGATCGACACCAAGTTTCTCTTCAGTCCTGGTACATACTTGACATCGGTCAAGGTAAGGCGAGCTCCATGCTCCCTCTGAAAAATAACCGTGCCTACACCTGAGACACTATACTTCTCATCATTACCCATCCCTATGAGTATCTGGAGATCTTTCTCCTCCAAAGTACTGAACAAACTTTTGTCAGCGATCATGTGGAAAGAAGCTCCACTATCAAGAAACCAACCACTTCCCATCATGGATGAAACCATGCATGCGAAGAGTGTGAAATCCAACTCAAACTGTGAAGCAAGTGCCTCACCTTCAGATCCTTCCCCGGATCCCTTCTTAGACTTCTTCTTTGGGCAATTAGTAGCATAATGACCCAACTCATGACAACGAAAGCATCCCACCTTCACCTTGTCAACCTTCTTCCCATCATTGGAAGAACTGGATTCGGAAAGAGAAACCTTCCCCTTCCCCTTCTTCGCCTTACTCGCTAAGGCACAGTTCTCCTCATCCTGCATGGATGAAGAACCGTCTCTGGTGCTCCGTCTAATCTCCTCCTGCACAAGATCCGACCAAAGTCTCTCCCATCCTGGCAGTTTCTCCCTTCCATTCACCGAGTCCTGGTAGCTATGCCAACTCTTAGGAAGGTCAAGGAGTGCTAGACTCACCATCCTCATCCGACAGTCCCCCCACACTTCCCAGCTCATCCCGACATTGGGTGAACTTCGTGAGATACTGGGGCATACTATCTCCATTCTCACACTGAATGTTTCTGAGTTTTATCTCTTGCTTTGGAATTAAATTCGAATTCCACCAGCTCAAAACTCAACTTCTTCCGATCTAGAATTTGTGAGAACAAAGTATTTCTTGCACAGAGATCGACTGTATGGGCATTCACCGGATATCTCACCTTCCAAAAGAAGGATGAATCCAGAGGCTACCTGGCCCGATTACAGACTCTGCCTGAAGAAATAAAATGTAAACACTTCTTGAATAATAGATCCGATGATCAATACAACACTGATATCATGTAGAACTTCTTCTACAAATCAGCTCGCTCTGGTACCATGTAGAAACTTTTTCTACAAATCATCTAGCTCTGATACCATGTATAAATATTTTTCTACAATTATCTAGCTCTGATACCATGTAGAAATTTTTGAATAATTTAACACATATTCAACAGAGATTATCCTGATCATACAATTTAAGCGGAACATGTATAATACATAATCTCCTCTACGTTGATCATCAATTTACAGAAGCAGAAACATCCACAGGCACACATAGAAGCATCAATCAAACTCATTAACACAGTATGTATCCCGGGGAAAGCATCTCGCTAAAAACCCCACACTATCTGTATATTATATTGATTGAATCATGTAACATTACAAAGTACAATGCTTATCACAAGCAATCCAGTACCAGCTCCACTTGTTACACACAATACAGCTCAGATCTGATCTCCAAATCTCCCCCGCTGCTTGCCTGCCTCCACAGCTCAATACCTGCTCAAGAACTGATGAGAATGGCTCACCAAACTCGTATTTCACCTCAAAATAGTCACTCACACTTTGTTGGACGTGAGCAAAGGCTACAATACTGGGCAAATACGTGAGCAAACTCATTGGCATACTCAATCCCTTGATTGTGCAAGGTCTGGTGCATAACTATAGTCACAACTGATAGCAATCTGATTCTCTACCACCTATCCCTGCTGAACTGAACATGCACTGACATGCAACTGAGTTAACTGATGTATTCTATAGTTGTATTATGAGTTAATAACTTGTGAATTAATTAATAACTAATTCACCCAACTCATCTCTAGTCTATTGATCAGTTAGACTAAATACAACCAGTTTAACAAAGCTAAACTGAACACAACTCCATCAACTGCACCTCCAATCCACTAAACTCAACTCACTTGAGTTCTAACTAAAGTCCTGCATGCAAATATTTGTCATCCCATAGGTAACCACGTATTTCCCTCTGGGATCTGCATGTACCACATCCGTAGCTCATCCTGAAGTGCTCCAAGAGAATAAGATCAAGTTTATAGTCCAAATATTATTATGAGACAATAATATTTGACTTTTCTATTTCTGACAGCCAGTCTAAAAATAGACTTTGATCACTTACACTGTGATCACTCACACTTTGATAAAAAATAGAAGTCCATCTATTTTTCCCAACTTGACCAATCATCCATAAACAACAACCTGCAATCCATAGACATGATCCATATGTCTAAAAATAGTCTAAAAATAGACTTGCGCCAAAAATAGCCTGCAGGCCCACTTAGTGAAGGCGACTCTTTTCACTAAGCTCCATCATATTGTTGCACTCTCAACAAGCATTTCTTGTTGCACACTTTTCAACAATTTGCTTTGGAAAAACCATGAGGGTATATTGTTAAACTGCTTAATTGAGAATGAGACTAACAATGTCATGAAAGAATTCCATGTAGGTGACTGTGGTGGACACCTGTATTGGAAGTCCACTGTGGATAAAATACTGAGGGCTGGTTACTATTGGCCCACTGTTTTCTCTGATGTCAAAAAATTTACCACTTCATGTCATAAATGCAAGTGTTTGAGGGAAAGAGAAAGTTACTGCCACTTCCTTTGAGGCCTATTGCAACAGAGAGACCTTTTCAACAATGGGGCTTGGATTTCATTGGGGAAATTCATCCCTCATCTTCAGGCCAACATAGATGGATCCTCACAGCCACGGACTATTTCACTAAATGGATTGAGGCCATCCCTTGTAGACAGGCAAATGATTCAACAATCATTCAATTTTTGGAAAATAACATATTGTCTAGATTTGGTTGTCCTGATAAGATCATAACAGACAATGCTGCTGCCTTTAGATCCAAGAAGATGGTGAACTTTTGCCACAAATTCCACATTACCTTGGGCCATTCTATTGCATACTATCCCCAAGGGAATGGCCTTGCTGAATCATCAAATAAAAGCCTTGTAAACATCATAAAGAAGGTGTTGGAAGAAAATAAGAAGAATTGGCATAAGAAGCTTGTGAATGCCCTATGGGCAGATAGACTAACAACCAAGAGATCCATAGGGGTCAGCCCATATGAGTTAGTCTATGGGTTAGAAGCCAAATTTCCTTCATCACTAGGGGTTCCTGTTATGAAACTACTGCAAGAAAGTCAAGCTGAGCCCAACGACATGCAAAGAAGGATCAATCAAATAATATGTTTGCAGCAAACTAGAGACCAAGTTTATAGCAGAGTTCAGGTTTTACAAGAAAAGTTAAAGAAAGCTTTTGATAGAAGAACTAAGGCTGAAGATTTCAACATGGGTGACAAAGTCCTTAAGTGGGATTCAAGAAGGGAAGATAAAGGAAAACATGGAAAATTTGATTCCCTTTGGAGAGGACCATTTGTCATCCAAGCAGTGCAAGGAAACAATACTTACTTCCTAAAAAATCTGGATGAAACTGACTTGGATGAAGGTCCTGTGAATGGCAGGATGTTGAAGCACTATTTTGACTACTTTCCATAAACATAGCATGGTTGTTCCCCTGTACATAATCTGTTGTATATAATGTTTTCTTTCAGCATGTGAATAGCTCAGTTTGAAAGGTCTTGCAGAATCAGGAAAGGGTTTTCAGTTCAGCAAGTTCCACAAATATGACAGAGCACAATTTTGAGATTTCAAGGAGGAAAACTCCAAGTTTTGGTGAAAGAAGTCAAGGGCCAAGGCATTCTGACCTGCTGTTCTTGGTCTTTCAAATGGAAAAACCATCCCCATGTGGAGCCACTGTTAGATACCTATACCAATAGGTTTCATATTTCATGATTGGCAAAGAAAGTTCTAAATATGCTCTGCTTTGGTGATGCAAAGATCCCATATTTTCAAGAGTATGTAATATGTGTACATAGCTTGATGTTGACTCAATTTTGGATGGGTGATCCAACAGCTTAATCTGGATCATGCCATGTTTCAATTTTTTGTTGTAGAATAGAGAAAGAAGTCTGTCCAAACTGTTTAATCTTGGCAGACCAGTAGTTAGGTAGAGAATTAAGGTTCCCAACTGCTTAATCTGGGACCTTGGAAGCAATAAGGGCAGTTCTAGATAGAAAATCAAAAGAAAAAGCCAAAAGAAAAGAAAAGGCACATGAGGGTCTGCAAGTCTAAGTGCACCCTCCATGAAGAAACAAAAAATGCTAGGCAAGTTAATGGGTAGGTAGAGGAGGTTGCAGAAATGTCATTCCTTGCAATTGAATTTTGCTGGTCTAACATAAAGGAAACATCAGTGGATAGAGAAGTCCCTCTTCTCCATCATCTTGCAGCAATACAAAGGAGCATGTCTAACTTCCTGTTTCCCCCCTCACATTCATTTCTAACATCCCATTACCAATTATGTTCATGAAAGAAAGTTAAGGTCTTATGGTGGTTCTTGTTTCTTTAAAAGCCACATTTCTTGTGTAAAATTCTTTTCATTTTGATCTACTCCCTAAACTAAGTTGATTCCATATAAAACTTAGTGTTTCCACTCCTCATCCACCTCTTCCACTTATATTAACCCCTAACTTCTACTATTTAACTCCATATACCCCCTATTCCCCCTATTATTATGTAAATTATGTAAAAAACCCTGAAATACCTATGTATCCCCTTCCCCGAGCATTATAGCTCTAAGTTTGGTTTTAAATGGTGTAAGCGCTAAAACATTAGAGCGCGACCCAAAGAGCGCTCATACATTAATCCTGGGATTAATCCAAGATCCGCTTGGATTAATAACCTTAATCCGTCTGCATAATACATTTTGCCCGTAACACAGCTTGAAAACCCACTTTTCTAAAGTTTCCGCCGGGCGCGCATTTCACGAAAAACATTATTTTATTCTCGCGCCCGTTGCCGTATCGCCCTGACAAGTTGATGACCCGTCGACCGTCGGATCTGGGCCTTCCCATCCGACGGCCCATATCCATATCAGGTCGGTCCCGATGTACTGCCGTTATCGCCCGAGAAACTGTCAGAGGGTGACGTCAGGCCTCTGCCACGCGTCACCCCCATATTCTCTCGGGTCGCCCTCTGACAATACTGCTTCCGTATCCGGAGCGGTCCGAGAAAACCATTTACCACCTACCGTTTGCCGTTGACCAGTCACCGCCACGTCATGCACACGTCATGCCACATCGCCGCCGCATCAGCGCCCCCGTCCGACAATGCTCTGACCTGTCCGCCACTTCACCATTCCCCGTGGACCACTCACATGCCGCCACGTAACTCGATGACGTCATGATGACGTCACCCGACCCTGACCCCACCTGATGACGTCATGCTGACGTCATCCAAAAAAAAGCGCCAATATCCCAAAAAGTCCATATTTTTGCCGAAAATCGCGATTTTTCTTACATTTTGCAAAACAAGAACTGTTCCACTCTGCATGCATACTACGACCGTTGGCCGCCAACCTGCAGAAACCAATACAAAGACCGTGGGCGCATCCATTACACCTACATTTGTAACCATTGCCGACAATTCATAAGGTATTTATCCAAATCGCTCCCTTCGCGCCTGGTTTTGTCCATAATTCTCCAAAGATAGCTTAAAAAGAGTGAAGAACACTGTAACTACGAGCAAACCTCCAGTAACCAGTGTCTATTTTCAATTGTTGGGTCGGAATTCCTTTGCAGAACCCGCATTTAGCCAAATTTTCCCAAATTCACCAAGAGTTCGCGCATTCGTGAACTTACGACCCGAGCTCCGCTAATTCACCGTGAATACAGTTTCACTAGGCCTGGCATTTACTCTATCAGTCCTCTGTGCAGTATTTCAATTGCTGGCACTACCAGTTACCCTCAGTTCCTCTGTAATTCACCTCTCTGATTCCAGAGATATCCCTCTGTGTTGTTTTACCCACTGAAACCAGTTCTAGTACAAGTCTTAGTACTACTTAACCATGGAAACACCAGTAGCCCTGAATATTCAACCTCTGAATGCTCCACAAAGAGAGCTAGAATGGAAGGCCCTAGGAGATAAATATTATCAGATGATAGACTTGTTCTCAATGAATTCTAAATTTAATATTCATATGCTAAATGAATTAAAAGCTCAACACCTCAGTGGAGCTGATATTTTAGGGATTTGGGACTCCAACTTGCCCATTTACAACCTCCCTCAAGTCAATTCCCTTCCAGACTTGATCCATAGATGTTGTGAATGCTATGATCCATGTCAGAGAGTTGTTCTTAGTCCCACAGGCTCAGTCTTATTCCACATCACCCCTGAGGCCATAAATGAGATGCTGCACTTTCACTCTGCAAGACCATTGACTCCTCTCTCCATGTTGGACTTACTAAAGAAGGGGGGCAACCTGTCCAGTGCCCAAATCATCAAAATTAATCAGTTATTTATTCAGCCAAGCTCTGAAGCTCTGAGAACACCTCCTATTGGACATCCATATCTAAATGACTTGGGGAAGATGCTGGTGGATTTGATCAGCTATGTCTTGGGGTACAAGGGAGTTGAGGATGTTGATGACACCATTATGGCCATGCTGTCCATATTTTCTCCTGGGAAGCCTCCTGCTGTGCACTATGACTATGCTGAATACATTGCAAACAAGATTCATGAGCAACTGATGAATCTAGAAAGGGAAAAGGTGTTCAGATACACCTCATACATCTATCATCTGTTCCTATTTTATCAACCAGATAGTTTCCCTATTCCTCTCAAGAAACTTGATGCCCAGGGAAATCCAAGGTCTGTAGTATTTTGGACCTCAGTTTTTCATTGCACCTCCCGTTCACCATACACATACTGTGAATTCATAGACCTTTTCATTCATCCAGCTTTGACCTTGTTATATGGTGTTCCTCCTCCAAGATTGACTGATGAAATGCAAAGAATTCTCCATCTCTCTAAGTCCTACAGCATTGGTGATTGGTACTTTTACCAACACCACACAGTAATCAGAATATATGGCTGTGAGTTGGACCCTTATAGGCTGCCAAGATATGTCCCTATGAGACTATTTGCCTTGGAGTATTTCAGGCAATTTGGAAATGCAGACCACATCCATTTCCATAGCAAAAACAAGAAAGTGCAATTAAAAGTCAGGAACCAGCTAGGCCCTTTTCTTTACAACATAAGGGAGGAGGGATGCAAGGAAGCAGATGGCATGCTAGAGGCCCTCAGATTGGAAACCAGTTTTCGCTGGGTACCTTATGACCCTAATCATTTCATTTCTCTCAGGAGGGTAAAACATAAACTGGGTGGCTATGCTCATGTCAGATTGCCTCACATTGAGAAGTATGCCAACTTATTGAGTTGGAAAGAGGGCACCCTAGAAGAGGCAGTTACTAGAGAGAAAATGTTACAAAGAGAGGCAAAGAATATTGAAAAAGAGGCTGACTTGGAAACTTGTGGACAGGTTTCCTCTTCATATCAAAGGCAACTTGGAGCGGCTGCCTCATCTTCTACAGCACATCAGCAAGCAGCCAAAGCTACTAATCAGGCTCCCTGCAAAGGCAAAGAGAAAGAGATGGAGCCAGAGCAGCCACCTCGTGAAGAAGTACAGCAGCAAAAAGAACAACAAAAACAGGAGCAGCCAGTGCAACAAGAACAAACAGCTGAAGCCCCAATATCCACTGGGCAGCAGGCACAAGACACTGTACCCCCTAGGCAGGAAACGACAGTGGAGGCCTCGGTCCTCCAAACCCCACAAAATGAAGACAGAAATCGGAAGAGGGATAGAGAGCAGGAGACTACCCTCACAACATCCACAAATCAAGGGGAGAAAAGGCACAGAATGAATCCCCTCTCTGAGGAAGAAATGCCTATTGGGCAATCTTTGGGCATGGGTCCACCGAGTATGGAGGCATCTGCAAGTTCCTTTCAGCAGGAACAAGAAAGAACAGTTGGAGGAGAAGTCAGCTCCTCAAGCCACCAAAGGGGAGCTGAAGCAGGCATCAAACAACAATTTATTGATATCAAAAAGAGGAATGAGCCACTCAAGATACAGCTCTACAACCACTTATTAAAGATGGCTCCTACAAACCAGCAGAGGTTGATGTCTGCATATGATGTACATGAGGGCAAAATGGTAATGAGTCATTTCATGCCAACCATGCTGCAGCCACAGTCAGCTGCAGACTACATAAGGACCAACCTTGAGGTCCTTGCAAAAGACATCCACCCCATGGATCAAATTGAATTGCACAAGCAAACGGGTGAGATGGTATATGCCACTCTGGCAGACAAAACATTGGTGAATTATAGGCTGGAAAATAGCCTAAATAACACAGCTGCCCAACTTGAGTTGGAGAAAGCATCCTCCCAGGCAAAAGACAACCGAATCAAAGCATTGGAGGATATCATCATAGAGCTTGGGCATGATCCCAAGGACATCAAGGCTATTGAAATTAAGAGATGCAGATATGGCAGCATTGAGAAAAATGATCAAGATTCCAGCAACTCTTCATCCTCAGACAGAAGAGGTTGCCCAGCTAAGGCATGACCAAGATGCAGCAGCTATGCTGGTATCATTATACAAACAGCTGATCCAGACACAGGAGAAATTGGGAGAGTCAGAGGCTGCGCTGCAGGCAGCCCTACAACAGAAGGAAGGAGGCCAAACATCACAGCCCCCTCCACAAATAATCAACCTTGAGGAATCTCCTCAAACTACTGCTCCTCCTACAGAGCAGACAACTCAAACAACGCCATCTACATCAGCACTGGCACCAACAACAGAGCAGGCTCCGAGCCTTGATATGCAAAAGCTGAAGAACGAAATTCAGGCCTTAGAAGCCCAAATGGCAGAATTAAATGAAGCTAGGGAGAATTTGGCTAAGCTCAATGAAAAATATGATAAGTCAAAGCAAAGCATAGCTGAAAAGGGAAGAGAAGTGAAGGCTCTCAAAGAGAAGATAAAGGAGCTGGAGAAGGAGCTCACCCTTGACAATGTGGTGGCTGAGCTCAAGACAGTTTTGTGGGCCAACATTGGCCAGTCAATCACAGATCAGTGGAAGTATATTGAGACCATTCATGAGCAAATGGAGCTCATAGGCAAAGCACACAGGGAAGTCCAGAGAGCAAGGGCATCTCTAGGCAATATGGCTGAGATTGCCAATAGAATGATTAACGTGCTCAATAACCGTACAGGTCCTCAGCTGGCAGCAATAGGAATCCCTAACAGAACTGAAACTATCCTGCTGATAAAGAGGGTCCTTACATTAAGAAGCCTGGTACATGTTAGCACTTGAAATTTCACCTAGGCTGAGATAGACAAATCTCAAGGCTACATCAAACCATTCAGCCTCGTAGCTAGCCCTATGAGGCAGGAGAAGGCTCTATCCGATCAAACTCGGTGGATTTTTCAATAGGATGAGCTGACCAATTAGAAACACTGATATTAGGCTAGTAAACTGATAAGGAGGGTTGATTTAAAGTTTTTGGGGTTTTTGGTGGCAATTGGAGGGAGTGCAATTCAGGGTGCGGGGATTGAGCTCAGGTTTTGCAGGTGGGTCTTTGGGGCAAGGTAGGAGTTTGTGCTGATTCCTTTAGCTGAGATGGATGATCAAGGAAGAAAAAAGAGAAGCTAAAGAGGGCAAACAATGACTTTGAATCCTCTTTAGACAATGGAAAACATAAACATTAAACAAATTTGAAAGCTGAGCATGGCAAGCATGAATTCAAACTTTATCACTTCATTTGTTTAATAAGCTGCAGTAAAGAAAGAGATGGAACACATAAACACACTTAAAATTACAATAAGAGAACACACCATCAACACAAGAGTCCACAAGAATCCCAATGATGTCTGCAAAACCCTGGTCTTCCTTTTCCTCAAATTGCAGAGATACAAGTGAAATATACAATAGGAGCTTCTCCCTCAAGAGTCCAACCATGAAAATGAGCAAGAGAAGGCATAATATAGATGATCTAACTCCTTTCCCCACCTCTAGGGGTCGAGCTCAGCTTCCTAGGAGCTTTTTTAACTAATTCTAAACTGAGCACTAGATAATAGGCAGTCAAAACAACTTGCCTCTAAAACTTAGGAAACCTATCCATGCATTAAATTTTTACCATTTACATTCAAGAATCTTCTAGAAGTGATCAAGGAGAGTAAAAGCATCATAGAGCCATGAAAATTACACAAAAATCCATCATTTACATGCCCAAAACATTAAACCAAGTGAAAACAGTGTTTTTCTGGCCGAACTGGTCAAAACAGGCAAAATTCCCTGACGGGTCGCGCACATTGAGAGGCCTGTTTGGGGGCCTTCCCGGTGTCCAAATCAGGTGCAAGATAGCTCATTGGAAAGGTCTGCGAGTCTACTTTCCAACCCCACCGGAATTTTTGAATTTGGAGTTGATTTGACCCCTCAAAACTCAATTCTCCCAAGACAGCTTTCTGCAACTCAAAATAGGGGCAGAAAGTCAAAATTTGCATGTATTTTGACCTTTTGGAGGCCCAAATCTCCATAAAAACTGAAGTCCATCCACAGGTAGGTGTAACTTTGCATGAAAATTCCAAAAATGCTGAGTTTTCCCCGTTCTGAGTTGCCCCCATGTAGGGTCGCGCGCGGGGTGAGACCCGTTAAAAGGCCAAAACCTGTCAATTTCCCAAAAATGCCAAAAATGCCTCAAAACTTTCAAAATTTCTTGTGCTAGCTGCTAGGAAGAGGCTAATGAGTATCATGGTGAGTGAGAGAAGCCTCGGCCAAGATACGGAGTGGGTTGGTCTTCTTCTTCCTCTTGCGGGCCTCGGACAACCTTCTTTGGAACATTTTCATCTTTGCCTTGCAAACATGCATCCTCGCCCAATAATGATTCTTCATGTTCCTTAGCAGCCTCTTGTCCTGGTTGGCCTTCTCCAACAGCCTCTCCAAGCGAGCATTCTCCTGAATGAGCAAAGACTCCCGGTCAGCAGGCAATGGGTCACCGGGCCTCCTACGGTTCAAAGTTCGATCACTGCGGATCCTCCATAGCTCATCAAGTTCTTTTTCCTCTTCTAATTGTTTGTTGCGCTGCTCCAGATAAGTGATGGTCCATTGAGCCATTTGGAGCTTTTGCTGCAACACGAGGTTCTCCTCCTCTCTCTGTCTGATAATCTCATAAAAATCTGAAGAAGGAGAGCGGGCATCAAGGTCAATGAAATCATCATGTGTATCACCGGCTCTCTCATCCTCAACCATGGGCTGCTTGCCCTCCCGCACTGCCTCTGCTGATGAAGAATGCGAGGCCCCTTCCACCTGGTGTGGAGATAACACTCGCTGCCCTGAAGATGATGACGAGACCCCTTCCACCTGCTGTGGAGAAAGTACTCGTCGAGCTGCTGCAAACAAGGCCCTGTGGCCTCTCTGGTAGGTGACCTGAGGTGAGGAAGCAACATGTCTCGGAACAGTGATCTCAGGCTGGTGAGATGGACCTCCCTCCTCATAAATGACCTCTGGCTCCGGCTGTGGCTGTGGTGGCGCTGTGAAGAACTCATGGGAGATGAACTCTTCCCATGGAATGCCCTGCTGACTCAACTGATGGGAAACAATGAGCTGGATGAGACCATAGTGACATAAACTCCTAAACTGCTGGGCTGGGGTCTTCCTCTGTAACATAGGCACCATTCTCTGAATATTCTGGAAGAAGAAAACCGGGATATTCATCATCCTCACTCGGGTAAAGTGCATCAACAGGCGGATGTGATAAGAGTACACCTGTGAAAACCTGCCCTCACATGTAAAGTAATGCATGATGAGTTTCAAGATCGGAGCATACTCCCTCTGGAGAAATCTGAAAGGAAAGATCCCTGACAAGTGTCTCATGAAGGCTGGCATGACATATGGCTCAAAATGAACAAAATCCAACACTTTGCGCTTGGGCCACACCTCACCCACATTTGGTATCCCGGTAGCCTCTGAAATCACTTCCGAAGACAACACAAAGTTCACTCCTGCCAGAGTGACCTGCCCATCATTAAGGTGCAAAACAAATAAGCGGGCCAACTCCCTGTGGTGCTGGATCTGAGCAAGCCTCTCGCAAAACTGAAAACATGACATATACCGAAAGCAATTCACTGCCAAAGGACAGGCCTGCAATTCTGCCAATGAGGTGGGCTCCTCTCTCTTATGATGACCACCTTTGCCCCCCCTACGAGGCCTCCGTTGTACCTCAACCTCTGTAGAAGAAGACTGGTCATCACCTTGCTCATAGGTCTCGGTGGTTGACATGGTGCTTTTGAGCAAAGTGGAGAAAATAGACAAAGTAAACTGCTGCCCTTGCCTGCAAAAATGCTGAGTTGTATGTTGTTTTCAAGGGGAAAAAATCATGAAGGAAATGTTAGGGGAGGGGATTTTTTAATAAGGAAAGGGAAACATATGAAAACAGGGAATTTTCAAGGGACAATTCACAAACTGTCAAACATATAATCTCATCTTAATCAGCGGGAAATCATTTGCAAAGAAATGTTTTTATTAGGGAAACATGGATAATAATAACCAAGGGAAATGACATGTATGCTCAACAGGGGGATGGGACAACATAGATAACTTGCTCATTTGATTTCTGCCTTTCAATGTACATCATAAGGCACACTCTGTTTTTTCAAAGGGGTTCATGTACATTTGATGCTAGGGGAAAAGGGCTTCATTGACAAGGATATTAGGGGATAGAAGGGAAAACATGGTTTTTGCTTTTTAGGACCACAACAACATTACTTTTGATCAAATATACATAGCAATATTTCCTTTGCTTTTGTTTATATACACAGCCACATTTTCTTTATTTCTTGTTTTGGCATTTTATCATCATATTGCTTTCTTTTTTGCATAATCATTTTGTTTTTCTTTCATAGCATTTTGTTCTTTTTGCTGTGTGTGTTTTTATATCACAATGGAGGGTATTAGGGTTTTGGGAATGTGTTTAGGGAGGGATAGGGTTTGATACTTGGAAGGAGGAAAATTTCATATTCTTTGCAAATAAGATAAGATAGAGACATATGATGACAATTGTGAAATCAATGGGGAAACATGGAGGGAACATAAATGGGAATTAAAACCTTGAAAAAAAAAACACCAAACCCTAGCATTATGCCTACATTGACAAGCAATCACCAAAATCTATTTTCTTTGCATTCTTAGTGATAAAAACATATAAATGAAAGCTCATCATTCATCAATTCATCAATTCATCAAGTGTATAGACCCTACCTCGGTCGATTTTGCAACTTAGAGGGCGATTGGACAAAATTTGGGGCGGTTTTGGTGTCAACAGCTTGACGGGTCGCGCAGGGCACCCAACGGGTCGCGCACAGCCCGACGGGTCGCGCCCGTTACAAATTAACACTGCTGGGAGGCGCCTGACGGGTCGCGCACCGCCCAACAGGTCGCGCACAACCTCTGACGGGTCGTGCACCTTAAACTGGTTCAATTTCTCTGCACTTTGCCTCCTTTCGCCTCTTCGCCCTATCACTTCTTCTTGCAAGCTCTTTAAATGCACAATGAGGGTATTGAGAGGGAATTTGACTCTTTATAAGCTCAATTTGAAAAAATTTACTTACCAAACCCACTTTCTAATGTTTTGCCTTGACACTTTCTTTTAACACTGTTTTGAGTTTTCTTTTGTTCTGAATTTGACTTTTTGGGTGCTTTAGCTCCGTTCTTTTTGCAGGTAGACCATCTGATGGACTCTGGCGAGGAGACCAGGGTTATTGCCGACATTTTGAATTTTTTTTGAAATTTCCTTATTGTTTTACAAAATTGACATGACCTTGGGTTTAAAAACAGGGTTTTTAAATCCAAGGTATAAATAAGCTGTACATGATGAAAAATATCAATGAAACATATTTACATACCTCCTTCTGGCTTGCTGGGGACTCATGGACCTCTGACTCATGATCTTGCAATGACATTTGACTGAAACCCTAGACCTAAGACTTTGGACTTCAAGACAAAACAAAACAAGTGTGACATAAGCTCATTAACTGATATGACCTGATCCAGCAAAGCCAAGAAGGGAACAAGGACCAGCTCCTCCATCAGTTTTATGGCATGCCTAATGGGATGCAAAACTGACATTGATGAGACACCTACTTATGCATATGCAAAGAGTTTTTTTATCACTGATGGAGGGCATCATGACCGACACTAACAATACAGACACTGGAAAGAAGAAGCCAGGACATGCAGACAGAAGTAAACAGATTTATGGACAAGTTTGCAGCATTACAAAACAGAGGTCTTCCTGGCTTACTGAACAGTGCAGGGAAACTACTTTCACATGAGAACTATGCTAAAAGGGTCAACAGATTTGCTACCAATCAGATCACTGTAAGACCAAGTACCTCAGAAGAAACAGGGCCAACATCTGGGCAAAGTCTCTATAACAGAGTAGAGAACTTATTTTTTTATCATGAATGAGATCAAGCATTTGTTTGAAGTGCCTCCAAACTTCTACAAATACACAGAGGCAGATGAGACCTTAGATGCAATTTTGAGACATCAATTGCCCACACAGGAATGGTGGACCAAAATGATACAGTTGATCATGTGAACTAGAGCCTCTCATCAAGTTTTTTCATTAAAAAACATAAGTCATCATATACAGGAAAATATGATGCATTAAGTATGTATGAAGAAGAGTGGACTGAGCCAACTCAGCAGAAAGATTCGGCCACCAAAGCAATACTGACAGCTGTAAATGACAGGGCCGAGAAAGCTACAGCATGACAAAGCCATAAGGACACATCATTCAGCATTTATGCAGAACGCTCAACCGACTCAGTGGCCTCCAAAGGTCAAAAAGACTTCTGACAACATTAAAGAGCATTCATTTTGTATTAAGAGCAGCAATAACTTCCTTATCTGCTATTCTGTAAAGTTGGTAAACATATTTACTTCTCAAGTGACTCAGCGGTTCAGATATTTTGTGTAACCGATTGTATATATTCCCCCTCGCATAAGCTTGTAGGGGTTGTTGATTTTCTCTTCTAGAGATCTTATGCTGTAAATTTTCAGAGGATTAATACAAAGGCTGATGGAATTTCCAGAGTTCTGTGTTGTCTGAGGTGTTGTAGTGTTTTTGCAGAATGCTACAGGATTCCTGCGTATTTCATGGCTCAATAAGTTTCCTTTAAACTCTTCATTATGTGTTTTTGTTATTTCTTCATAACCCAATCATATGCTATGTTTCACAGTTAATGGCAGAGAAAAAGAATAGTTCCAGGATTTATTCATAGAATACCCTGGCCTCAATCTATGCTGTTATAAATGTTTTCTTCAGTTATAGTTATAAGGGTGTAATTCTTAATTGCTGCATCTTCAAACTATATCTTTCACAGTGGTTATTGTTCAGGAATTCAAATCTGCTCCTGTGCAGTATATCTCTTTCTCACACCCACAGCTTAGTGGAAAATCCTTAATTGCTTTTCACTGGTTAAACATACTTCACCATCACAATGTCAAGTTTGTTTCATGAAATAGTTAAATGGCCATGCAGTTTCAACATCCCCACTCAATATTTCAAACAACCCGTAGCCACAGACTCCATTGCCCAATGAATTAATACTATCTGAAGATTTCCACCCTAGGTACTGAAAGACATCATTCAACCAAAAACCTTGAACAAAAACTGAACTCACAACTAGCCTAAAATCCTCGCAAAACAGAGCTAAAACTTAAAGAGAGAGCCCTCTCTGATTATAGGCAGGCTAGGACCTATAATCCAAAGCTTGGTTAGTGGTTACCCCGACCGTATTCCCTTGGGAGTCAAAGGGAACAACCTGGGTGATAACAGTGCGGAGGAGCCCTGTCAAGAGGTCGTGGATGTGGCCACAATCTTCTTCTTTCCCTGAGGGCGAATCATAAAAAAGACAAATTTCCCAGTTTGGGAAATGATCTTATTGCACTGCTTTGTAGAGATCAAAGAGATGGCGGTAGGAATGCTACCTCTAGTATCCTATATAACTTATTACCTAAAGTAATAATAACAGTGTGAGGCCTAGACTCATACATAACATGATGCTTCCACAAGTATGGTTGGCCTAACAATAAATCACAAACTTCAACAGGAGCAACATCACTCATTACCTCATCTGTGAAGGGCTTGATGTTGTAGGGAAGGCGACATTGTTGGCTAACGCGAAGATCTTGTCCTTGGTGAAGCCACCAGATGGTGTATGGCTGCAGGTGTGGTGTGGTCGGTAGGCCCAATCGCTTCACGACCTATGTTGAAATGAGGCTCTTTTGGCTTCCACCGTCGACAATGAACTGCCATAGAGAACCCTTCACCCACATTTGTGAGTTGAAGAGTCGCTCCCCCTCCTTTGGATTTTCAAGCTCAATCTTTTAGATCTTGGTGGTGGAAATGATGGCACTGGGCTTCGCATCAATAACCTTATTCCCTTTGTCGTTCCCCTTGTCGGGTTCTGACTAAGAGTCAGAACATGCATTTGATTCAGAAGCCTTCAGCTCGGCCACCAATGGTTACTTGGCTCAACACTCACTTGTGTTGTGAGTGGGGCTCTTATGGAACTCACACCATTTTCCTGTGTCCTTCTTTGTCTTCATGGTGTTTCTCTTTACTTGTGGCTTTAGCTGGTTTTCCTGGGTCGCCTGCTTTGGCTTTGCCCTTTTTTTCTGTGATTTGGGGGCATCTTTTCCTTGCTTCAGATTTGCAGATCTAAAGTCTCACTTCTTCTATTTAATTTTTTTCTCAATCTTGACAGTGTATCGATAGGCGACACCAAGAGAGAAGATGTTTAGGAACTCCATCTCATCCTAGATGTACTTGTGTAGTGTTACACAGTAATTTTTCACTGTCCTCATCTTAGTCCCTCTGTTGTGTCATGTATCAAATAAACATGTCCATATCTTCCCACTTATGCAAAAAATTAAACAATGCTCTCTGATGCTGAAGACTGACCTTTTTTCCCTAAGTTTTTGCATCATCGCCAATAAGCCATTAAAAGTGTGTGACGATCCCTCGTCATGAATTGCCTCGTCGTGACACCGTCGCAGGTGTACACGTGTTTCTTGCGACAATTGGATTTTAGGGCTCGGCGCGAGGCTCCCAGCTATTTATTGCGACGATTAGTCTAAATGAATTGCCTCCTTGCGATGTTGTTGCCGTGCCTTAGTTCATGACCTACGATGATCCAGCTTTGGCAAATTTGTTCAAACAGTTGGACTTTTGGGTGTTTCTAGAGTTGGTTGTTGGGTCAGTTTGGGTCGCCTTTCCTCCTCTGGGATGGTGGTTCCGCCTCTTGTGCAACCTCCCTTGAGGATAAGATACCTCTCCCTCATGTCATGGAGACTCATTCTCCTATAAAATCACTCACCATTGCTATGATCTGCTAGTTCTTTAGTTCTGGAATTAGTGCTTGTTGGTTCTTTTGAGTTTGGTTTGAAGCTAAGTAGATAGCTTTGGTGTGAGTGTGACAAGTGTAGGATTGCTAATAGTTTGATAAGAGGTTGTGGAGTATATTAGCTTTGTACGAGGGCTTGATAGTGAGAGAGAGCTATTATCCTATTGGGAGACCCATTATTAAGAGTGAATGCTTGAAGGAACATACTGACTGGACCCTCCGAGAAGACTTGCGACGTCAAGGCATGGTTGTAAGTTTGCTCTTGTTTCATTTTTAATACAAGCAGTGATGATTTCGCATATCTTGTGTATAATCTACTTGATAGCTTGTGACTCCTTGACTTTACAAGTAAATAAATCATTATTGTTTTCGGTTATGTGCTCTGTTATTTTCTTGTGGTGTTTCAGGTTGATCACTCATTGAGGAGAAAGAAACGGAAGTTGGAGCAGTGGAACGAAAACTTCATCAACCATCGGTTTGAGGTAGGCCTCCAACGATGACTATTTAAGGGAATCGATTGTTGTTTTGTCTTTGTTGTGACTAGACCTACTCTAGGGCTAGAGGGGTTGCCTCTGTTCGCAGAGGGAACACTTTCCTACATCACAAGTTGGTGACTCCACTGGGGAGTCCTTTGTATGTTTTCTTCTTGTTTACTGTTCATTTGTCTTTTGTTTTAGTGTCTCTTGGATCTTCGAGGTCTGCACCTTCAGTTTTTGATTGCCTGGGTTTAACTGGGAATTCCCCTTACTGTCTGGAAGAATAGCTTGGTGTTTGTTTGGGAGTTCTCACTTGTTTTTCCTTGGTTTTAAACTCATTGTTGGAAAAAGCTTGACAACTGTGATGATGTCGCCCTCTCCTCATTTTGTAAACATGTGCGTCTCTGATCCCCTGTCGTACAGTCGCGACTATTCCTGAGATCAACCCGTCACGGAAGATAGGTGTACTCCTGCGACGACATTGCTCTGCTGCTGCCTTTACCCTTACGACGATTGGATTATCATCACAAGTTGCTGGTTATAGACCCATGACGATTCCTGTGCAAGTTGTTTTTTGCAACTTTGCCCCCTGAAACCATCAGTCTTGCTTATCCCCTGTTGTTTTCTCTCTCCCATTAGCTTGTCTTAGTTGCTTTGGCTGAGGCTTATTGCTTGTTGGCTTCATTTGAGTGAATCTTGTCTCTTTAGCCCTGTGACCTAGCTCTTTCAAGTTTTTTGAACCATTTGTTTGGGTTGCTTGTCTATCCAAGGTTCATCCACAACCATCTTATTAATCTGCTTGAAGTTTTTGCTACTTGTTTTGCTGGTCGATTTTTGGTGTCGATTCTTGAAACAATTTCTTATGATTGATTCAATTTCTTCACTACCAAGCATAGATTACAATTGTTTGGATTGATCAGTTTACACTCGCTTGTTTGTCTCTTTAAATTCAAACACAAAAAAAAATCAAAATAAAAGATTGCATTCATTTAGTATATGAAAGTGAAAGTACATTTGCATTTCAAATTTTCATGTTTGAGAAATTGGAAAGCGAACTTTAAATCTATCATTAGTAGTATCGATGCACTGTAGGATTGGTGTGTTAATGCATTGTGTTTCTTAGCGCTTGCATTTGCTTGTCTTGGTTTTGTCTTGGTTTGGGAATGAACTTTCTACCTTTCTTTAAGTAGGTGTTCATCGAAATGAAAGATGCTTTACTCATTCTAGTTGCATCCTAGGGTTTTTGATATACATACGGTAGGGCCTGAAAACTGAAACCTAATTCAAAGATCAACTCTAAAATTAATTGAATGAACTTAACAATGCATTGGAACTTAACGCACATTATTTAGAGGTCTAGGCTAGAGACGTGCTCCGACATTGTTAAACCTAGTCACTATTGTTTTCGCTTAAGGTTGGGTAATTCCTCCTTCTGTGACTCAATAGCTGGCTAGTACAGACTTGTGCTCCCCGTACCGTCGAGTATATATCGGGAGACCGCACTAGGTTATCATCCTACATCCATAGGAAGCCATGTCTGCCGCCTTATGAACCGTAACCCATCAAACATAACATTTGGGAAGATTGAATGCCATACGGAAATTCCTTGGTCATTTCTCTTTCATTTGATCACCAAGGTGTATATGCAGTTTTACGGTTTGTCCGGTAAACCTTTTGCTTAGTTCTCCAGAGTAGTCACTTTCGTTCATTTTCAACTCTTTAAAAGAAAAGGATCATCTGAGCACTTGCCCTTTCAGGCTCATTAAATATTCGAAGGTGACTAGAGTCATCTTTTGTCCTTTTCTCGATTCTTTAAAAATGAAAAGGTCAAGTTTTGTTCCTGCGTCATAAAAGTTATTAGACCACGTTCACATCTTCCTTGTTAAATCTTGACTACATTTCAGATTCCGTAAGACTTTTTTCCTTGCTCTTTTATCTTTTCCTAGGACTTTTGAGTTAAATCATCCTGGCGGAATCACCGATCTCATCTCTCGTACCAAGTGAACAAGGCTCTGCATCTTCTGTCGCTTCTGAGGTACCGACGGTTAGTGGTACCCTTCCTATTGTTCCAAGTGTTCAACTACTTAACTCCCGTGCCCCAGAAGAAGAGTTGTACGATATCAATTAGAACCCTATTTGGGAACCTTCCGAAGAGGACTTCCCCGTCACTCCTCCTGGTGTCTCGGTCCTGATGTCTTCTTCTGACATGGATGAGACGAACCCCGTCTCTAATGGTGAAACCTTTATGGCAAGTGGTGAAATCCCTATATCTACGGAAACCTCGCCCTTCCATGTTACCCCTCTTGGTATCACCCTACCTTTACGCTACCATGCTTTAGCAGATATCATGGGTTCGCGCTCTCCCCTTACAAGTTCCATGTGGTCCTGTACTGTAGCTCCGACCTCAGAGCCTTTTATACCCCAGATTCACAATGTGCCTGTTACATCTGTCCCGACTATACCTACTGTTTGTATGGCTTCTTCAGCTCCCACTGTTAGTGCCGTCGCTACCTCCTCGGTGGTGACCACTGTTGCTGGACCTGCTGTTGGTCCTACTAGTGGTGGACCTTTAGCGTTGGCATCTGGGGTTGTTAATCCAACCAGTAGTGTTCCACCTTCTTTCGGTTCCATTCCGGCAGGGTGGACATATGATCAGTACATGCATGCTTTTCAGAATCCAAATCCGCAGCCTCCGTTTCATTATTATGATCCTCGAGGAGCTCATATTTATCACCTTGGATACATCCCATCTCAGCCTGCGATTGAGGTTTCCGTTCCATTATCTGTTGCTTGGGGCCCAATTGGTTATCACGGTGGCCAAGCACAGCCTTCGGCTTTTCAAGGTCCACCCTCTCAAGGTCAGCCGTCTTATGGGCAGCCGTACCAAGGAGGGAAACCTTATCCAGGGAAACCTATTGGCCCACAAGGACAACCCTTACAGGGACAACTTTCGGCCTTCACCGATTCCTCTCTTACTTACTTCAGGCAACTTTCTAGTTAACCGGGTCAGCCTTACATACAACAAGGCCAACCTGGTGCCCAACAAGGTCACCCCTCTAGACAAGTAGGTCAACCTCAAATCCAACAAGGCCAACCTACTGTCTAGCCTGGTCAACCTTTTGGACAAGTAGGACAACCTCAAATTCAACAAGGCCAACCTACTGTTCAGTCCGCTCAACCCTCTGGTCAGGCAGGCCACCCTTCGGTTCCACAAGGTAAACCCATTACCCAACAAGCTCAACCTTCTGGACAAATGGGCCAACCTCAGTCTCAACCAAGCCAACCTTCTGGCCAGCTGGGTCAACCTCAGTTTTCTCAAGGACATCTGTTTGGTCACGTTCAATCGGGCACTCAAACACTTGCTGTTTCTCAAGCTCCACCCGGTTTCCAGACCCAACCTGGTCTTTAAACTCAAGTTGGCTTCCAAACCCAACCTGCTTATCAAATGCAGCCTGGACCCCAGGCCCAGTTTGGAGCTTAGCCGCCATATGTTTTTCAGAATTTTCAGCAACCCCAAGGGCAGTCCTAAACTGCCCCGTATCAAAATTATCAACAACCACAGGTCAATCCCTATCAGAATTTTCAGTAGCTGTATGCTACTCCTGCTGGTCAAGTTGGTGGTGGTCAAAACCCAGGTCAACCATCTGGTTATACTTAGAATCCCTATGGAAAAAACTCTTATGGACAAAATCCATTTGGGAAAAATCAGTAAGGGCAACAAGGAGCTGGATGGAACCCTAATGTTGTTGCTTATCCACGGCCTCAGATTTCCTTCAATCCTCAATTACCTTCCTTGGCGACTTTGGAACTGCCTGATGTGTCCAAGTTGACAAATGATACCATTCTTCATAATCCATATTGGCCACCGGTTCCAACCAAGATTCCTAGTGATTGTCCCAAATTCGACGGTAAATCTAGAGAAGATCCTCAAGCTCATGTCATGACCTATCACCTGTGGTGTTCATCTAATTCCTGGCTTGACGATTCTATTCAACTCTGTTTGTTCCAACGGACTCTCACTTGCTCAACCACCAAATGGTATATTGGGTTAGCTCGCAGAACTTTTCAGGACTTTAACTCGCTTGTTATGGCATTTCTAACTCATTTTCAGTTGCTGATTCAATATGAAACGGGCACACACCTCCTCACATCTTTGAAACAGGACACAGCCACGCATATCTCTTATCATATTCATGAATGGATGAGGCGTCGTCATTTGATTAAGTTTTGGATCCCTAATCAGCTTCTGATTGACTGGTTTACAACCTCGTTCATTGGTCCGATAGCCCGGGATGTTGCTATGGGGGCATGTGTTACTAAAGAGCAAGCTATTGCGCGTGCTCAGTATCTAGACTTGGTTTATTCGCAGTCTGGTACATTATATAATTATTTTCTTGATGCTCTGTGACCCAGATGTTCCAAAGCTCCGTCAACCCCATCTGTTGATGGTGTCATTGGTTCCGTTAGTTCATCCTCCAGAAAGTCTTCCGCGAACCCTGCGAAGCAAAAATCTACTGCTCCAACTGAAAATGCTTCTCAGGCCCCATCCAATCCTGGTAAAACTTCCGAAGTTAATGCCGTCCAGTCCACCGCGACATGCAAAACTTCGAAATGTAAAAAGAAGGGTAAAGGGAAGAATAAAACCGATCAACCGAAGTAGGATCCTCCTAAGCCTCCAGCCGAGGATGGTGCCAAACACAAACCTAAGTACCCTTGTCTCATTTGCGACGAGGATCACTATACTAAAGACTATCCTAGACGGTCTGAGGTTAGTTGTTTGCTAAAAGGCGCCCTGGGACTCCTGTTGTGCTCAAAGAGCCTTTTCCCTCGCAACAAACTCAAATGGTGGCTGATCAACCTCAATCTTCTTCCACTTTCGGCTCTCAAGTCTTTATGGCTGGGACGATTCCCATCCATATTAGTACTCGGTCAAAAGAATATCCTCCACCCGCCGGGAAGGAAACTGAAGTCCCCTCCAGTGTTCCTTCGTCCAGTACCGGTCCCCTCCATATCGAGCGACCTAGTATCGAGACAGTCATTCGACCTCCTCCCAAAGGAGTACTCCGGAAGTCTTCCTACAACCCTAACGCTCGTGCTGCGTAACACTATAGCATTGTTGAGGACCTAGCCCAAGCTCCTTCGACTATGTCCACATTGGAAGTCCTCTAGAGTTGTCCCTCCCATAGGAAGTCTCTGCTGTTCGCCATTGGTGGCATTGACCCGGCTGACTCGGATTTGATCACTTTTGATCTGGATAATCATGTACCAAGACTGCCTCATCAGATCGCCTTCCTCATTCAAGTCATCATTAACTCTAAGAATATTGATCGCACCGTTATCGATGAGGGCGCCTCCACTTGCATCATGTCTGTTGCTTGTTAGAAGGCTATTGGTTCCTCGACTTTGAGTCAGTCTCCCAATACCTTGGAAGCCTTCGATGGAAGAGATTCCCGTTCTTATGGTATCCTCCCTCGCTTGCCTATTACCCTGGAAGGGAAGACCATTGAGTTGAGGTCGAAGTTGTTGATGCCAATTTAACCTACAACCTCCTCTTAGGTCGAAGCTAGACATATTCTATGCGAGTTGTGGCCTCATCTTTATTTCGTGTCCTTCGATTTCCCCATCAAGGGAAGATTGTCACGGTTGACCATTTGTCCTTTTTCGCCTCTTCCTCTTCCGATGGCAACTTGCCTTTCGTGGAGCATACCTTTGTTCCATACGAGAGTGTGGGAGCGGGACTTTTTAAAGATCCTTCCCTTATGGGTGTTTTTTTGCTCCCACCTCCCAACATCGCTCCCATCAATATGATTTCTGTTCGTTCTGATCCTTGGGTCCTTCCTCCCGTCGATCAGGTAGAATGTTGGGGCAATGTCATGCTGTTGAATCCTGCCGAGCTCAACTATGTCCAAATTGTTTCTGCCTCGGCTTCATCTTTTGAACCTGCTCCTTCGAGCAAGGTTCTTGACACATATGTACTATCCCCTTTGCACGGAGATAACACTTCTTCAGATCCGCTACAGGAATTCTTTCCTTCTGATGAAGCAATTATCGAGACTATGTCTTTCGAGGAACCTCCTTGGTTTGATCATCACCATCGCTCCTCGTTTCTCCCTAGCCACAGGGCTATGACTACTTGTCTTGAGTAGTTTGCTTCCTGTGTTCCCTCCCAACCCCTTCAGATGCCTATTCAAATCGATGAAGTTTTCTCTGAAGGCAATATGGGGAACATTACGCAAACCATGCCTGTCGACATCTCTGTCAAACTGGGGATTGTTGAGAATATTCACATTGGAGTAACTTGTACTCTAGAGGAGATTCAACTTTATACCGATCTTTTTAGATAATTTCATGACATTTTTGCTTGGTCGTATGAAGAGATGCCCGGAATTGATCCTAGCATCGTGGTGCATGAAATACTACGTATCCGGGTGCCAAACCTGTTTGACAGCGTTTACGCCCTGTGCACCCCCAAAAGGCTGCAATTGTTAAAGGAGAAGTTGAAAAACTTCTTAAAGCTGGATTTATTTACCCTATCCCGCTCACTGATTGGGTCTCTAATATTGTCCCTGTCACTAAAAAGCAGGGCACTATTAGGGTTTGCGTCGACTATCGCGACATTAATCGTGCCTGTCCCAAAGATAATTATCCTACACCTTTCATTGACCAACTCATTGACGATTGTGCTAGAAGTGAGATTTATTCTTTTATGGATGGCTTTTCTGGTTACAACCATATCAATATCTTGCCCACGAATCAACACAAAACCGCCTTTATCTGTCCGTGGGGTACATTTTCCTATAAGAAACTCGATGACATACATCTTGTCACATCAGTTGCTGGGGGGAAAATACTCGAAATGGATTGTCATCCTTCAAGAGTTTGATTTGGAGTTTACTACGGCCAAGTCTAAGAAATCCCTCGTTTTCGCTGAATTGCTCTGCTCGCTACCATCCGCTACCGCACCCTCTCGGTTAGAGGACCATATTCTGGACGAGTCTCTGTTCTTGATTAGCACCCTTGATCCCTGGTATGGGGATATTATTTTCTACCTTCAGATGTCCTCCTTTCGTCCTGATTTTTCCAAGGATGCTCGACGACGTATTCGCCATCATTCTAAGCCTTATCGCATTATTGGGGACACCCTATACCGTCTCAACGTTGACTTTGTTCTCCATTGTTGATTGACGTTCGAGGAAGCCGAACGAGTCTTGAATGACTGCCACTCTGGTGCCTGTGGTGGTCATATATCCGATTATGCTACTGCCTAAAAGATCCTCCACTCTGGTTATTTTTGGCCATCTATTTTTAAGGATTTCATTCTTGCCGTCCGTTCTTGTCATGCGTGCCAAATCTACAAATGGAAGATGCGTGCGCCTCCCTCTCCTCTACACCCTGTCATTATCGTCGGCCTTTTTCCAAATGGGGCATTGATTATATGACCTGTAACCTTTGCTCGGCCGGGGGGCATGGGTATATCATCGTTTCTGTCGATTATTTTACGAAATGGGTCGAGGCGATGCCTACATTATCTAATGACGGTAAGACAGCGACTCAGTTTTTATTCAATCATGTAATTTCTCGATTCGGAGTCCCTCAGGCTATTGTCACTAATCATGGTTCTCATTTCCGTGGTCATATGATGACTAAATTAATAACCCAGTTAGGCTTGCGTCATGATAGTTCGACACCATATTATCCTCAGGCCAATGGCCAAGTAGAAGCTGTCAACAAGGTGTTGGTCACGATGCTTCAGCATACCATTGGTATGCACAAGTCTAACTGGAATTTGATGTTGTTTTCCACCTTATGGGCCTATCGTACTTCAGTGAAGGATGCCACCGGATTCACCCCGTTTCAACTTGTTTACGGTCTGGAGGCTACCCTTCCAATTGAATGCGAGATCCCTTCTCTTAAACTAGCTGTCAAATTGCTCCCAAACACTACTATGGTAGAAGAACGCCTTCACTATCTAGAGCGGTTAGACGAGACCTGTCGACTAACCTCTTTAGTCATTGAAGCACAAATGAAGAGAGTGAAAACTCACTTCGACCAAACTGTTACCCCTCGTTCTTTCATTGAAGGAGACTTAGTCCCGCTCTACGATCAAGCAAATGATAAGCTGGGGGCAAGCAAATCCGAGCCTATGTGGCATGGGCCTTACATTGTGAAACACGTTTTGCAAAAAGGGGCCTATGAGTTGATCGATTACGAAGGGAATCTTCTAGATAAGCCCCGGAACGGGCTTTATCTAAAGAAATATTATGCATGAACTTCATGCATCTGCTGTGTACATATGTGTGTTATCAGTGTCTGTGTGCATGTGTGGCTTGGTGTGTAGGCATTATCACCGCTTATTGTGTCTTTTGATTTCTTATGCAGATGTCTGGTGCACCTTACATTGGTTTCGCTGATGGTACCTGCCGTAGTACTCGAAATCTTTCCTCTGTGGCATGGGTGATATACGATCGTCACGTGAGTTAGTAGACCTTCAAGCTATTTGTCTAGGTTGTACCACAAACAACGTTGCTGAATATAGCGCTATCATTGAACTATTGACCATGGATGTTAACCTTGATATTCGTGCGTTGGTTGTAAACCTGGATTCTCAACTTATCGTTCTCCAGCTTAACGGGCGTTATTCCGTCAGAAGCCCTCCAATTTTAAGGTTGTATTTGCGTGTTAGATTATTGGAAAGAAATTTTGATTTTATCACATATCAACATATTCCAAGAAGATTAAACACATTAACTGATGCATTGGCCAATCATGTATTAGACGAACATTTACGCAATATATAATCAAACATTGTATGCAAGCATTTAGACACAATAATAAACCATAACGAGTGTATATATATATCGTATGGCGCACCGAGGCGCTCAAAAAATAAGTGTGTATGTCAAAAAATAAAGTCTGTGTTCACGATACATCCGAGACACATGTCTAGCCTAGGTGTCTACTGTGGTGGGTTCTTCTCCCTATAGCAGACCACCGCCCGCACTACTCGTCTCAAGAGTCTGTGCATCCTAGGTGTCACGCCAACGGTATGTCTCTGGTACTGCCGTGGGACCTCCTTAACTCCCCTGTAATCCGGGATCCCATCAGTTAGGCCCTCGAGGTTCTGGGTGATCTCCTCCTCCGCATCACCACCTGGGCAAGGCAGATCCAGCTCTCCGTTGTCGTCCCTCCGTGCTATAGGAGTGAGCCCTGCAGGTCTCTCAAGTCCCACATCTGCGAATGGCATGAACATAACGATTAAGACATATGCATGTGAAAATCCAAAAACATTATAAAAAACAAAACACATAAACAATGTGGTGTTTGACTAAGTGTGTTACGTCCCTCGTCCCACTACTCGCCAGGTGGGAGCAGCATGTGAGGATCTCTTCGGAAGTCTGTGCCCGCATAGGGCCAATCCCCAACGATAACCTTCTGTCGATCTAGCCACTCCTGGAGTAGTACTCCTCATGACACTGGCCGACCGCCACCTCCTCGTGGCATCGCGTGTGCCCATCTGGTAATGCGAGTCTCTCGCGGTCCTGGCACATACAGGTCCATGTCTTGTAGCTGAAGTGATGGTACCCGCTCCAGCATGAGAGGTATTAGGATGGATCCATATCCAAACTGTTTGGTCTCTTCCCGTGGGCATTTAGTCAGTTGTCTCTTCATGTTCAGAGACACTGCCTCGGCCCAGTTGTACATGGTCGGAGTAAGACAGTCTAGAGCCAATCGCAGTTGGGTCTTCGTTGCCTCATGCTATGCTTGAGAGCCTACTGCTCTCGTAATCATAAATAGTACTATGCGAAGGGTCATGTCCTCCACTGTCGGGATCTGCAGTTTCCCGCTAGTGGCCGATTTGTGTGCCCCTGGGCACACCCGTGCTATCAACATGTCAAGAGTCTCGTTGGCAGCCCATACACCCTCCATGAGTGGTCTCTCACTGTGACGAGACAAACCTGTCAAGAAATATATGTCAGTCACGTCAAACTCAATATCCTGACCTCGAATGACGAACTTGCCCTCCGTCGGGTTCCAGGAACGGATCAAGAACTCAAGCAAGTCTGGCTGTGCCCGAAGGTGTGGTGTAAGGAAGAATTTTAGTAACCCATAGTCGTGCAGGGCTCTTCTACACTGAGGATCATTCATTGCTCATTCGTCATCAACATCGTGGGTTCTCTCTTGCCATACAAATGCCATTGTTTCTCTTTGCATTGAGGAAAAATATAATTAGAATTGTTCTCATGGGCTAAAAACATGCAATGTATGAAATTTGAAATTTTACGGCGTCGTTGCGGCTGTTTTTCAAACAACAGCGACGGCTCAATTATCATAGTTCACTTTTTCCCCGATCGTCGCGACAGTACACCTATCTCTAGCGACGACCCCGATGGTGGTGCATGTAAAAATCCTTGATCGTCCCTAACCCGTGAGGGATTTTCGCGACGACCGAGGAGCGAATTCAAAACAAAAAATTTGCCATAATCTACCTACAGAACATGAAATTGAACTTGAAAACAATCAAAATGTAGCGCAAGGAGTAGTGTACTTACTTGGTGGAAGTTTCGGGCGAAATGGTCAACCACAGGTACCAGGATCGAGCTCCAAAGATCGCACAGGTATGCACTTAAAAAATTACCAAGGGTAAAAACTCAAAATGCAATGTGAAAATGAATTACCATGAGCCCTTATATAGCTATTTTTTTCCAAATTTTAGGGTTTTAAACTATGGGGCTTAGGGTTTTGTGATATATTTTGGGGTTTTGCCTATGGTTTTAGGGTTTTTTTAACCTAATTTTCAAATATATGGTGCATTTTTGTCGAATGGATCTTATACTTTGGTTCTTTTTTGTGCAGACACAGGGACGAAGGATGAGTTTAATGATTGATATATGCTTGGTCCATATTGTGAAATTTTCTACAAGTCTTCTTTAAGCCCTTTTTTCGACTTACAAAAGACGAAAAGATTGCCGAGTTTTCCCTTTTAACTCGTTAAACGAAATAAAAGGCGGTCCACTTTCAGCTCTTTTCTAACCGTATAAACATGAAAATATCACCAGACTTTTGTCGTTTCGAGTTCGACATTGGTTATGAAACGACGTGTTTTCGATCGCTTTTTTACTTTTCGGATCAGAACCACTAATTACGAAAAGTACTCCTTGGTCATAATGGTCAAGTAGTTCTCTCGAGTATTGTTTTCTACTTTTTTGGGCTCGAGGGACACCAATTTATGAAAAAGGACCCCCCTAGAGTTTTCTTTTCCATTTCTTTTTCAAACTCTCTAAACATGAAAAAGACTTCGAGTTTTACCTATGTCGGACTCGTTAAACCCTGACGACATTGGACTCGTCACCATGACGGGATTCGAGCTTCTCCTCCCTAGGGCTCGTTAAATTATTACTAGGTTGGATTCGTCCGAAGGTCGAACTTATATCACAAGCACATGTTATCCCCTTCAAGCTTGTTTTTCAAAAATAATTGGGGTACTCGCCAGCAATGGTGGGGGAAAATTTTGAAGTCGTCATTGGTTACCTACGATAGCTAGTCCCTCTTGAACATCGACACTTTTGCTTCTCGTCTGGTTGGGGTATCCACTTCGTCATTTGGCCTTCCAAAGTTTTTTGGGTTGCCATTTTGCCTCATTCCATCTGATCCATGTTGTCTTCGTCAGACCTCCGATCCCTTGGTACCAAAATGCTGTCGCATTCTGGAGTCGTGTTGCCAATATGTTCAAGAGTATAATCCTTCTGCAGTTTATGCGCTTACCTCCTCCTCTAATTTTCTGTTTCACCATCTACCACTTGTTCCTTGTCTCATGTCGTTGATGGGGGAAACATTATGGCCCTCCTCTGACAGATCATCTCCTATCGACATCAGCTCATTATCCAGGATATTGATCTAGAGATCCCTTTCGGTACCTTGGAGCTTGCATGCATTAATGGCAAGTTCTTCACACCTGAAGACAAATTTTCATCATTAGTCTTCGATTGGGTGATTCCATGAGTGTTCAAATTCAACTCATTTTTTGACGCTTAGTGGATTGTACTCGTAGTACCTTGAGAACCATTGACATTACTGGTGCTTTCTCTCGCGCTTGTTAACGGTTTCCATCATTGACTGGTAATCAAGCGACTTTCTATCATGCTCGACTTCAGCACATTTGTTTGCATGCTAGAATTTGTGCTATGATTGGTTCCGGGTTTCAAGACCTCGGACTAAGATTAACTGTGTTCTAGCTGCGTGGATTGGTTCGTGATTACATACATGACTCTTTGATTGGATGGCTGTGACCATACCATTATCATTATATATGGTCTTGTCAACTGGGTGGCTGTGTCCATACCACATACCAAGTTTCATATGTCTTTTGGATGGCTGAGCCCATGCCTAGACTACATGTATTTCACTATCAGAGATATCAGTTGTACTTGTTCCTGCATGTTCTTCAAGGTGGTGTTCCAGTACGGTCATGGTTTCATAAAGCATTTCACCCCTCCCACTCTCTCGGGCTTCATGCTTCAGGGGGCATCTATGACACAGTAATTTGTCATTGTCCTCATCATAGTCCCTCTATTGTGTCATGTATCAAATAAACATGTACATATCTTCCCACTTATGCAAAAAAATTAAATAATGCTCTCTGATGCTGAAGACTGACCCTTTTTCTCTAAGTTTCTGCATTGTTGCTAGTAAGCCATTAAAAGTGTGCGACAATCCCTTGTCATGAACTGTCTCGTCACGACACTGTCGCAGGTGTACACATGTTTCCCACGACGGTCAGATTTTAGGGCTCGGCATGAGGCTCCCAGCTATTTATTGTGACGATTGGTCTAAATGCATTGCCTCCTTGCGATGTCGTCGTTGTGCCTTAGTTCATTACCTGTGATGATCCAGATTTGGTGAATTTGTTCAAACAGTCAGCCTTCTGGGTGTTTCTAGAGCTGGTTGTTGGGTCAGTTTGGGTCACCTTTCCTCCTCTCGGATGGTGGTTCCGCCTCTTGTGCAACCTCCCTCGAGGATAAGCTCCCTCTTCCTCATTTCATGGAGACTCCTCCTCATATAAAATCACTCACCATTTCTATGATCTGCTAGTTCTTTAGTTTTGGAATTAGTGCTTGCTGGTTCTTTTGAGTTTGGTTTGAAGCTAAGTAGATAGCTTTGGTGTGAGTGTGACAAGTGTGGGATTGCTAATAGTTTGATACGAGGTTGTGGAGTATCTTAGCTTTGTATGAGGGCTTGATAGTGAGAGAGAGCTATTATCCTATTGGGAGACCCATTCTTAAGAGTGAATGCTTGAAGGAACATACTACCAGGACCCTCCGAGAAGACTTGCGATGTCAAGGCATGGTTGTAAGTTTTCTCTTGTTTCATTTTTAATACAAGAAGTGACGATTTCGTATATCTTGTGTATAATCTACTTGATAGCTTGTGACTCCCTGACTTTACAAGTAAATAGATCATTATTGTTCTCAGTTATGTGCTCTGTTGTTTTCATGTGGTGTTTCAAGTTGATCGCTCATTGAGGAGAAAGAAACCGAAGCTGGAGCAGCACAACGGAAACTTCATCAACCACCGGTTTGAGGTAGGCCTCCAACGATGAATATTTAAGGGAATCGATTATTGTTTTGTCTTTGCTGTGACTAGACCCACTCTAGGGCTAGAGGGGTTGCCTCTGTCCACAGAGGGAACACTTTCCTACATCACATGTAGATATCCACGGTACTTGAGTACCAGATGTTGCTCAGAATCCTTGATACCCAACTTCTTGCAAAGGGTATGAAAAATATTTGTTAACTCTGCCATGTCTTGGTCCCTTCCTTGCCACAACGTGGTCTACTTTACGTATTTATCTTCATAGCTCATGATAGGGTAATATTGTTCCTTGATGGCGTATCGGAAAGAATTCCAAGTGGGATCGATTGAAAATAGTGAGCGTTCCCTCTTGTACTTATGTTCACAGTATGTTTCCCACCAGTCCTTGACATGGGGGGCATATTTGAGGAGCGCAAAAAGTAACTTTTTCCCGATTGGAAAAGTCATGAACCAAAAAGTATCGTTCCAATAGATTTAACCATCTATCTATGGTGTCTGCATCTATTTAGCCTTCAAATATGGGGATTTCAAAGTTGACTTGTACATTAAAGGGTGTGGCGCCTCCAGAGTGGTTGATGGATGAAGAAGCATCACCTGTGGGTAGCCATCGAAGGATATGGACAAATTTGTCCATCATCGTGTTCCTTTGTCGCTTGAGGGCTTCTTCGAGAAATATTTTGAAAGGATCTCCTACTCCCTCAGCTTTCTTTTCTTTTTCCATGGGAGGTTGTCGGGGTTTGCGAGGTTGGTCTTCCAAAGGTTCAACCAATTTTAGCCCTAACTCCTTATACTCTGACCTCGTTGGGGACATGCAAAGAAAAACAAAGAAAGAGTGGACCGCTCTGATACCATTGATACAGGCTTATGCAGGAACACAACAGAACACAAATATAAATATAAACATAGAGATACAACAAAAATAAAACTTCATTTCAATAACATCAAAGAATTGAAATATGCTTACATACATAATGGAAATAAACTAACTTAGGCAATGGTAGCTTATCTTTGAGAAGAGATGTGGCATCTACATACCTCTGAACTGTGTTGAAATGAGGCTTAAGGGCCTTTTTATTATTGAACAAGAAAGGGAAACCTTAAACAACCAAAACCCTAACCTCAGGAGATGGAACACCAAGAGTTTGTGGGCCCCATTGGGGTTACTTGGGCAACTTCTCGGGGTCGTAACTCGCTCCTCTCATCTCCATTTGGTGTGTACGATACTTCGTTGGAAAGATCTCTCTAAGTACTACATGATTTGTGAAAGGCCCTTATGGACCTACTGTAGACCTCTAAGAACCGTCATTTATGGGGTCAAAACAACTCTGAAGTTCAAGACCCAAAAAACTGCTAAAAATAGTAAATGCTGTTATAATCAAGGAAATTGATGAAACCGACTGGAGGTCTAGGTGGAATAGGCGGGTGGCCATCAATATCCACCTAGATCATTGAAAATCATCAAATCAGAGGATACCTTGTGCTCAATAAAATAGCTTTGTGGTAAACCTTGGAATGTAATTTAATTCAAATCCCCAATTCAAATATAACAACCACTACCATGAATAAGAAAAAGTTTTCAATTTTGTAATGTGCAACTAAATCAATGTGTTGTTAACAAATGTATTGTTGGATATAGAAGAAGCATGGAACCTGTTAGCGCTTGAAATTTCACCTCAGGCTGAGAAAGGTAAACCTCAAGGCAACATCAAACCACTTAGCCTTGTAGCTAGCCCTACGGGGCTGGAGAGGGCTCTCTCCGGTCTATCTCGGTAAAGTCTTCAATAGATGAGATGACTAATAGGGTAACACTGATTTTAGGCTAGTAAACTGATCAAAAGGTTGATTTAGGGTTTTTAGGGTTTTTGGTGGCAATTTGAGGGGATGGCAATTTTGGGTGCGGGGATTGGACACAGTTTCTGCAGGGGGTTCTTTGGGGCGAGGTAGGAGACATTATTGATGCCTTTGATTGAGGTGGATGGTCAAGAATGACAGGTGAGGAGCTAAGGAGAGCAAACAATAACTTTGAATTCTCCTTAAACAGTAGAAAACATTGAAATTAAACAAACTTAAAAGCAGAGCATGACAGTCATGAATTCTTACTTTAACACTTCGTTTGCTTAATGTGCAGAAGGAAAAGAAAGGAATTGATTCACATAACACACTTACAGGTACATAGAGAAACACACCATCAATACATGTAACCACAAGAATCCCAAAAAGGACTGCAAAACCCTGGTCTTCCTTAGCCAAAACTTGCAGAGATACAATGAATAATACAATGATAGCTTATCCCTCAAGAGTCCAACCATGAAAATGAGAAAGAAAGTACATAATATAGATGATCTAACCTCTTTCCCTGCCTCCATGGGTCGATCTCACTATCCTAGGAGCTGTTTCAACCACTTCTAAACTAAGCACTACAAACTAGGTAGTTAAAACAACTTGCCTCTATAAGCTAGGAAACCAATTCATTCATTTAATATTTACCCTTTTCATGAATGAATCTTCTAGAAGTGTTACATAAGAGTAAAAGTGTCTTAAAAGTACAATAATTACATCAAAGAGAATCATAATTCACCCCAAAACGTCAAACTGAGTCAAACTGCGTTTTTCTGAGCTGTACAGTGCATTTTGGAAAAATCTGCCTGACGGGTCGCGCGCCTTTGGAGCCACTTTTGGGGCACTTGCAGGTGTCCAAATTGGGCAAGAGTAGGCTTGTTGGAAAGGTCCGTGAGTCTACTTTCCAACCCAACTAGAATTTTTGAATTTGGAGTTCATTTGCCCTGTCAAAAATCAAATCTCCGAAGACTGCTTTCTGCAATTCAAAAAAGTGGCAGAAAGTCATTTTTTGTTAGTTTTTTGACTTTCTGGAGGCCCAAAACTTCACCAAATCTCAAGTCCATCCATGAGCATGTGTAACTTTGCATGAAAAATCTGGAAATGCTGAGTTTTTGCCAAATGGAGTTGCCATGATGAAGGGTCGCGCGGGGGGTGAGACCCGTTAATGAGCAAAAACCTGTAAATTGCCTGAAAAATCAAAATTGACCCAAAATTTTCAAAATTTCTTGGGATTTGTGCTGTGGCTGGGCTATTTAGTGCCTTGGTCCTTCAGTGAGGCCTCAGCCAAGATATGGAGGGGATCGGGCCTCTTTCTCCCTTTTTGTGCCTTGGCCAACCGCCTTTGAAACATTTTCATCTTTGCCTTGCACACATGCATTCTTGCCCAGTAATGGTTTTTCATGTTCCTCAACAATTTCTTCTCTTGGTTGGCCTTAGCCAACAACCTCTCCAAGTGTGCATTTACCCGGATGAGCATGGACTCTCGGTCAGCGGGCAATGGATCACCGGGTCTTCTCCGGTTCAAAATGCGGTCACTACGAATCCTCCACAGCTCATCAAGTGCTTGCTCATCTTCCAACTGTTTGTTGTGCTGCTCCAGGTATGTGATGGTCCATTGTGCACCTTCTAGTCTCTTTTGCAATACCTCATTTTCAGCTCTAAGGTGCTGAATGATCTCCTTTGCCTCTTGGCTCGGAGAACTGACCTCAAGATCAACAAGCTCAATATCTGGAACTCCTGATGGCCCCTCATCAATCATGCGCTGCTTGCCCCTCTGTGCTGCCTGTGCTGCTGAAGAAAGCGAGGCCCCTTCCACCTGATGTGGAGATAACACTCGCTGAGCCGATGAAGAAGGCGAGACCCCTTCCACATGCTGTGGAGAAAGTACTCGCCGAGCTGCTGCAAATAAGGCCCTCTGGCCTCTCTGATAAGTAACCAATGGCAAGGAGATGACATGTCTAGTGACGGGGATGTCATGCCGCTGTGATGGTCCTCCCTCCTCATGAATAACCTCAGGATGTGGTGGTGACGGTGCTGTGAAAAGCTCACGAGAGATAAACTCCTCCCATGAGATGCCCTGCTGAGCCAACTGATGTAATACCACTAGCTGAATCAAACCATAATGATAAAGGCTCCTATACTGCTGTGCCGGGGTCTTCCTCTGCATCATGGACACCATCTTCTCAATGTTCTGATAGAAGAAAACAGGGATGTTCATCATCCTCACTCGGGTGAAGTGCATCAAGAGGCGAATATGGTATGAATATACCTGTGAAAATCTGCCCTCACAGGTAAAATAGTGCATGATGAGCCTCATCATGGGAGCATACTCGCTCCTGAGAAACCTGAATGGAAACACACCTGCCAAATGTCTCATGAATGGTGGCCGGACAAAAGGCTCAAAGTGAACACTATCCAGCACCTTGCGCTTATTCCATATCTCCCCGACATTTGGTATCCCTGTAGCCTGTGCAATCACCTCGGGTGTCAAAGTGAAGTCCACCCCGGCAAGGTTGACATGTCCATCATGCAAGTGTAAAACAAAAAGGCGAGCCAACTCTCGGTGGTGCTGAATCCGAGAGATCCTCTCGCAAAACTCATAACAAGACATGTACTAGAAACATGAAACTGCCATAGGACAAGCCTGTAAACTTGTCAAGGAAGTGGGCTCCTCTCTCCTGTGATGGCCACCTTTTCCACCCTTATGTGGCCTCCTCTGTACCTCAATCTCTGAAGCTGATGACTGGTCATCACTTTGCTCATAGGTTTCGGTTTTTGACATTGTTTAAGGAGCAAAGTGGACAAACTGTGCTGCTGTTTCTGCCTGTAAAAAGCTGATTTATATGCTGTTTCAAGGGGACAAGGAAGATGAGGGAAATGTTAGGGGAGGGACATTTTTTACAAGGAAAATGGGAATACATGTATACAACAGGGAACTTAGGGGAAAAATACTGCAAACATCACTGCACATGCATCATCAAATTCATGTGTTTACATGGGCATATGTAGAGGTAGGGTTAGGGTTTGAGTTTTTTTAGTGTTTAGGGAGAGGGGTAGGGTTTGTATTTATTTTACAATTTAGCAAGGGGAAATTACATGGAAATACAAGGGAAGTGAAAAGGGGAAAGAGGAAAATAATTACAAGGGAAAAAACATGAACAACAATAAACCCTAGCACATTTTAATAATCAAACATTGCAGCCGTATGGAACCTCTTCCTCTTGCACAATTTGATCTTTAAACACATTCATGATGTCTTTTAAACATAACCAACAACCATTTTCAAGTTTGGAGAACCTACCTCAAGCAATTTGATGATTTGGAGGGTGCTTGAACGAATTTGCAATGAGTTTGGAAGGGAGGTCGCTGACGGGTCGCACGCCTCACCCAACGGGTCGCGCCCGTTATGAAATTACACTGCGGGTTGAGCTCTGACGGGTCGCGCGCCTGGCCTGACGGGTCGCGTGCCTGTCCTGCTCCCAATTTCGACCAGTTTTCACTCAAAATCGCTTGGATGCTCGCCCAACCTCTCTTGCAAGTGTCTTGGATGCACAATGAGAGTAAAAGGAGGGAGATTGGGTCTTTATAAGCTTTATTTGAATAAATTTCATGCTCAAACCCACTTTCTAATGTTTCTCCTTGACACTTTATAAAACTGACTTTTTGGTTTCCTTTGTCCTGAAATTGACTCATTTAGTGCTTTGGCTTGATTCTTTTTGCAGGGAGATCATCTGAGGGATCTTGGCAAGGGGACCAGGGTGACATGCTGTTCGCTGAAGTCCTTTGAAATTTCATCACTTTTTACTGAAATTTGAAAAATGAACTTGGGTTTAAAAACTGAGTTTTTAAATCCAAGGTGAAAATTAACTGTACAAGATAAAAAATTTCGAAGAAACATCTTTACAATCATCCCTCTGGCTTGCTGAGCACTTATTGACCTTCAGAAACATGACCTTGTAAACATACTTGACCAAAACCCTAGACCTAGGAATTTGACCTCAAGACAAGACAAGACAAGCTTGAAAGAGCTTAATGACTGAAATGACCTGATCCAGCAATGCCAAGAGGGGTACAAATACACCAACTCCTCCATCAGGGTTATGGCATGCCTAATGGGATGCAAAAATTGACACTGATGAGACACCTACCTATGCAAATGCAAAGAGTTTTGATCGCTGATGGAGGGCTACAAGACCGACTCTAACAGAACCTAACAAACCCTGTGCTAAAGGCTTTAAATCTGAACAACCACGTGTCCTATAAAGGCCTATTCATAGTGACACCACTTATCATAATAAGTTTCAGTATCCTGACAAGTATAATGAGTTCTTTCAATTGATTAAGGATGGAGTTAGCATACTAGCAAATCCAAAAAAAATTAACATGAACAAGAAATTTATATTAAGAAAAATCTACTATGTGATTGCAACCGATACATCAAAACTAGGCTCTTCCAATTAACTTGCTTTCCCACATGGTTGTTATGGGAATTCCCATTAGATCCAAAGATTTTACATCTATGGTATCCACGCTTCGAAATCTACAAGTGTATACCAAAATACAAGTATAATAAAACAAAATTTATAATACATAATGACAAGCATATGGATGGAGTACATCTCTAGACGTAGTACCTCCAAACTACAGGGAGAACTTAAGATTCAAATCAAGAAAAACTTGATCGACTTACTAATAGTTTTTCTAGAAGAAGAGGGGTATGTAGGGTTCTTGTTAAGTGAATTTTGAAAGTCTTCAATTTTCTAGGATAAGCTTGCAATCTCATCCTCTATCCTCTGCATAGTAAATCATTGGTCAATTAATATCTCCACGGTGGAATTCATGCTAGTAACAAGCTAATTATATCTCATCTATAGGAAGAATATTTCATTTTGCAGTCGATTAATCTTCCCCAAAATTTGTTTATGCTCATCACATGACTGGCATGACATGACAAAATCCTTTTAATTGCACCAATTATCAAGGCTTTCAAAGTGATTTGACTTAATCATAACACTAAAAACTATAGGAACGACCCACACATTAACCATGTAATATTGGAGGCCTTGACTATTTCTGTATTCACTTAACTGATTTGGAAGAGATTGAACCCCACTAACTTTGAAATTTCACACTGCTTTATGTTGTTTCAATTACTTTTAGCCCAATTCAATTATTTAATTATCAATCTTTTCAATAACAATTAATATTTCCAATCATCATAAGCAACTGAATATAGAACAATAAAGGCAAGGAAAAAGGAGACAATCAACACAAAAACAAGAGACACCAGATTTGGTCAAAGACCAGGGAAAAACCCATTATGGGGAAAACCCTTTGAAAATATTCTTCTATTATATTGTCATAAAATGTTCAATAGAGAGTACAATGAGCCCAATACAAAATCATCTAGCAAAATTAACCCAACAACATTCATAAATATGTTCCCAACATCAACCCAGATCAAAGTCAACTTGTCCGACCTTTAGTCAAATACGATCAAATGTCAAAATCCAACTCTAGAGCTCAACTACATAGAGGAAAGAGGATACATACGGTTGAGAGCTTCCAAACGCACCCTTGTGCCTATAAGCCTATGGTTACAACCAAAAATTGCTTTTGACAAGCTTGTAGTTGTGACCCAAAAACCCTAGAACACGTGCAAGCTTCAGACCCTGTATTTTCAGACTTGTACGAACCACTTTCCTTGACCCAACCTTAGACCTGTGTGAACCAATCAATGAAGAAGAGAAAAATATTATGCTTGGTAATTTCTAAATGAGCTTGAGGTCACTTGTATTTATAGACTTCCAAGGGTGACCAATTTCTTGTTAGGATCGACCTATCCAAATGTGCATATGTGAGCTTCTCTTCATATATACACTTTCCCTTGTTCAAATTGAGCGCTTCAATAGTCAAAATTGGTCCTCTCAAAAAGCGGAATCTAGTCCCTTGGTTGGAATTTATCACCGAACTGCAAAATTAACACTTCCTCTCAACTATGAAGAAATTCCAACTAAATCATATAATAATCATATGTGACATGATGACATATCATGTCCCATCTCTATTCAACTCTATCTATTGAAACATTCTCAAATCTAAAGAAGAAAAATCATTAGGGAGCTAAAGATACCACCCTCTTGGACAATGAGGAAGGTTCTTTCGAAGACTATCATCTCATGTCATCTCATCCGGCAATAGGTGAGATACAACTTACCAAGCAAAGATCATAATTGTTGAAGAATGTAACTAGGTTGGGTCTTCATAATTATATTTGAGTCACTTTGAAATGTACTTATGAAAAATAATTGTATTATTATTATTATTATGACTTATTAAAGCATGGGTTTCATGCTTGGGTCATCATGTTTTAGGTCAAATTCCCCATTGAGGACTTTTAGGATTTATACTAAGTCATTAGTGTCATTATACATTTAATGAGACCCTTATTGGGCTTTTGAATCACGTAAAAATAGTTGTTTTTGGGTCAAAAATGAAATTTGTCACCTCCACACCAGGTCGGCCCTTACCAGTTCAAGTTGACCTACAAGAAGGGATTTCGAACTCCAGAAAAGGGTATATATAAGAGTAGTTCGATTCATTTGAAAAACTGCCACTCACACAAGTTTGATCTCCAAGAAGAAGTAGTGAAAAAGTGCGAAGTTGCAAAATAAGACAAGAAATTGCAGGGTTGAAGGTTTTTGGGTCATCTCTCTCTCACACATGTGGAATTTTCTAGGCTACTGCAACTAGATCGGAGTATTGCATCAAGGAAAAATATTTGTTGCTTCTTCTAAGTCAAAGTTTTGCTTCTAGGTCAAAGTGTTGCATCAAGATCGAAGTTGCTAGGTTGAAATTTTTGCTACATTTAAGTGTTGATGTTGTTGCTGTTGTTATTCTAGGTCGAAGATAGTGCTGGAAGGTTGACATTTGCAGAAGAAGGAAAGGGTTGACTTGGTGATTGGAGTAAGTTTATGTCTAGGTCAAGAAGTCTTGGATTGTCTCGTGAAACTATTGAAGGAAGAGTTGTTGATTGGGTTTTCCCCTAGAGCGGAGTTTTACCCTTGTTGTCCGCCTACATCTGGTGTCCCTAATCTTTATATGGTTTTGATAATTGATTGATGAACTAAAGAAGAACACAAAAGATAATAAGAAAATAAGGATTACACAAGTAATTATCAAGTATAATAAAATATTTCTTCCTTTCTGATTTTCTGATTTTCTAACATGGTATCAAAACAAAGGTGAAGAAGGAAAAAGACAGTTTGAGGATCTACTGAAAGGAGTTTAAGAAACCTAAAAAAAAGTTGACCAAGGGATCATATAAGGATAGAATCTTACTACCTTCAAGGACAATGTCTAACACAATAAAGGGAGAGAACAAATTAGAAGGAGCATCAAATTACAGGTCATGGAAGAAAAGAATTGATCTCATTCTTGAAAAGAACAAAGTCCTGCATTTGGCTAGAGGAAAAGTGAAGAAACCTACCGAAGGATCTAGTGATGCAGATAAAGTGAAGTTTAGAGAGTCTGAAATATTGGCTATGACACTAATGGTAGAAGGTATAAAGGAAAATCTTGTCCCATACATTTCCAACATAGACTCTGCTTAAGAAATGTATGAAACCTTATCAAAATTGTTCACTCCCAAAAACATTGGTCAAGTAGCAAGTCTTAAGAATGAACTAAGGACCACAAAAATGACAAAAGATGACACTTTGGCTTGCTTCTTTGTAAGGATAACTAGAATTAGAGATGACCTTCAAGCCATAAATGAGATTGTACTGGAAAAATAGCTAGTGATTACTGCATTATTGGGATTGCCACCTACTTTGAGTTTTTTTGCTTCAGGAATCAACAGTTGGAAAGAAATTCCTTCATTCGAAGAATTATGGAATGTCTGCAACTAAGAAGAAATGAGAATCTCATTAGTAACCAACAATGAAGAAGATAATGTTTCAAATGCCTACTCTGTTCATCACAAGAAAGGGAACTTCAAGAAGTCAAAAGGGCCAAGAAGGAAGGTAGGCATGTCCAAAATAGAATGCCACCAATGTCATAAAATGGGTCACTATAAAACTGATTGTCCTGACAACCCGAAGAATAAGAAAAGGAACAGGGACCAAGCTAATGTTGTTGAAGAGGGATCTCCAAAGAAGAATAAAGCTGAAGAATCAGATATAAGGGACTTAACACTACTAAGTCCTTTGAAGGTTTAACATATTTTGGAAAAAACATTTGTGAATTGTTTTTATAAGTTTATAGGAATCCCTCGAGTTTGGAGACAGCCCTCACCAACTTTTGAAGATAAGTTTATTACTCCTTGTATTACCTTTTCATTTTTGGTTTCCCTTACTTATCTAAGTTTGTTTGTATTAAATACTAATCACATTTTTATTCTTATTTTCCTTGTTTAAGAAAGGCTTGTTGAATACTCAAGGAAGAACGCCTCACAAGACAAAGCATTGGAATTACAAGGTTTGTTAAGAAACAAAAGGTATGCCTTAGAATATAAGTTTTACTCTCTTCATGATAAAGGTATATTCATTCCTGATAAACTATTCTACATTACTAACATTATTGTGTCTAGCTCTCTTGAATCATAAAGATTCTTGATTGGGTGATTCATCATTAGATAAGTCTACCCTCCTCATATCTTTGATTATTCTTGTGGAACCCTAAAAAGGTTCTTTTTAAAACCCTAACATAAGGGTATGTCAATGATACTGTGTGAAACCCTAGCTACTTAGGGTTATTGATGATGTCTAAAGAAAATGTTTGATGATTTGATGATGTCATGTTTGGGGTTTTGGTATGGTTATGAAAACCCTAACTTGTTAGAGTTGAATGGTGATATCTGAAATCCCAAACCTTTGAAGTATTGATAAATTAGGGTTTGTTGTTGAAACCCTAGATCTTTAAGTTTTGGCAGGGTTTATGAGCAAGACCTTATTTTAGATAATGTCCTAGAATGAAACCCTAGGCATATGTTTGTCCATCTAATAAAGCATGTTAGATGTCTGAATGTGTTTGTGTCATTGGGTTTGACTAAAAAATGTTGTTATGATATGCTTGTGCATGATGATGGAATCCTAGATATATGTTTTGACCTAATTGTTGATGGTCATAAGTCCTAGGGTTTGAAACTAACCCCTAGTCGAAGTTTGATACTCAAGGATGATATTGTTTGTGAATTCTAGGGTTTTGTAACTAAACTGTAGTAGAAGTTCAATTCTCTAATATATGTTGATAGTGTGATAATCTAAGATTTATGAAAGATTGTTGAAATCTAAAGTTCAGTTGTGATTGGTTTTGATTGTTGAAGCTTAATGGCTCATGTATGAAATCTAGGATCTTGCTAACATATGCTGTAATATCCCCAATTTTGATTTTTTATTTTAGGGGACTAATGGAGTTTATTGGGGAGGTGCTAAGCATAGAACAATTTTGTAATTTAGGCATTGGAGTCATTTTTGGCGTATGTGACTTAGGAGAAATAGAAAATTATAACTCTAATGGAATGTGGGGGCCACAAGAGAAGGAAATTCAACCCAATGGAGCAATTCGCACTAGTGAGAAGAGAGAGAGAGGAAGGGGCGCGAATTAGTGGAAGGTGGGGACCACTAAGGGAGAGAGGGCCATAAATTATAAATAGAGCTTGGAGGTCTCCATTTGGTACTTTTGATAATTAGACAATTTAACATTAGTTCTCTTGAGCTGCTTAGCCAAGACAACCATGTTGTTTAGCACAAGGAATTCTCGAGTGGGAATTCCACCCTCATTTCGGAGAACTTCGAGTGTCTCCCTAGTGAGGAAAGTTTCCATTAGGCACATTTATAGTAATTTCCTTCAACTGGAACAAGTTTCCCTTGGACGCAGAAGAGAAATTATGGCTCTTGGGAGGGCTAGCAAAGAGGGGAATTTGGGCTAGTCAATTAGCGAAGAATCCTTCCACAAAGAGGGATGGAGTTTCTTGTCAATTTGCAGGTTTGTTGGTGAGGCGTTTGGGATAGCTAAGTTGCTCCAATTCTTGGCCTGTGCAGGGGCTCATTGGGCATTGTTATGCAATCACTTGGGCAAGGAGAGTCTATAGTGTGGCTACGGAGGAATAAGGGGAAAATTTAGGAAGGAGATTTTCTAGGAGAGATTTGGAGCATTTTGTAGTAGATTTCATCTAGAACTAGTTTTGTTAGCCAATCAGAGGTCCACGCACAAATTGGGGTCACTGGGGCACGTTGGACTCATCCCAAAACCTTTTTAGGTGTCTATGGGTTTTATGAGAGGAGGTAAGGATTAATTTTGCAAAATTTTCTGATCACTCCTTAGTGTAGAATTGCTAGTTGCATTCATTAGTCAGCAACATAAATTATTGGATGAGGACAAAATTATTTCGGGGACCATTTCCACCATTTGGGTTCACGAGATATTTATGGATTTTATTGAGCTGGTGGAGTAGTGCTTGTGGCTAATTTAACAGAATTTTTGGAGTAGTTTGGAGGGCTAAATTAATAGTTCCTTTCCAGCGGCAGCAAAAGTTTTCTGGGTGGACGTAGATTGGGTAGTAGAGTCATTTCCAACATTTGGATACAATCATATTCACATGGAATCTATCCTTGCTTGTTGTAGCAAGCCCAGGTTATTCTGTACCTACTCATTGTACTCCATTTGATTAATTTAATAAAAAGGCTCAGCATTTTGGGTGTTCATTTTGGCATAATATGGCATTTTTGCATGTGTGTATAATTTTTATTGCATGTCTATGATTTCACTATTTTTATCCCTTAATATTTCCATTAGGAATATTACATATGAATTCAGAAAGTTATTAGATGCATTTTTGAATTATACTTGTTTGAATTTCTTCTAGGGTTTGCTATATGTTATAAAAGAATTTGTCATATCATTGAAAGAGATATTGTGGCCCTAGATATAATGATATTGATATCTTATCTGAGCTATTGATGTGATTTAGGGTTTGTAACAAAACTTGGGCAAGAGGTTGAAGTACATGTCTCTTGTTGATTATGAACCTAACTAAGGTTGAAGTCTAATGCTTCCATTATTATATGATTCTGATATGGTTAACTTCATGCTTATATGGATTTGGTTGTGCTTGCTATCTAATTTGTGCAGGTACATAATCTTCAAGATAATGAAGATGTTTATAGGTAAAGTTGATAAGCATGACGAAGAAAGTTATATGAATGATGATGGTCGCAATGGCTCTTATAAGAAGGATGGAATCCATGAAAGATTCTTCGATGTTATAGAGAGAAGTTGATCTCCCTAAGTTAAGAGGGAGCCTGGATAGAAGAACTATGCCCAAGTTGAAAGGGAGGGCATATTATGGTCATAACTTGAAAGAATAAATTGGAGAATGCACTTTGAGGTATTGCTGAAAGAAGGAAAGTAGGATCTGGTTGTAGAATATGTTGTTGCATGTGAAGTAGGAAAGGAAGTTGTATGGTTAAGAAATCTTCTAGATTCATTTGAAAGTCACACTGTGATAAATTGAGAAGCAACATAAAGTTGTTTGAAAGACCTCAGAGGTTTGTGCTTACTTATGTATATTTGAAAGTTTGCTATTGATTGGGGTTGTGTTTGTACAGGTAAATCTCTCAGAGGTTTGATCGGGATAAATTTGTTACCGATCTGTTTGATATGGGAGGATTTGCTACCAATTGGTATAATCAGGAGTGTTGAGGCTTTGTGTGTGATACACACTGCCTGGGAGGACATCTATGTGTTAATGTCTTAGATCCAAAAGTAGGGAGGGTGGCATTGGTCATAGAGCTCTGACCTCGGATACGCACTTGGATCCTTGGGTTGATGGTTAACAAGTAAGCCTGATGGTACCTAGAGAGGTTGAAAGCTTTAGTCCATCTTAGTCCCACCTGGATAGATTTCCCTGGTTAGGAATCTAGTCCATGGCATTGTGAGTGCCTAAATTGTTGGAGGACCTTGGATATATTTCCCTAGTCAGGAATATAGTCCATGGCATTACGGTGCCTAAACTGTTCATAGTTCATATGTTTTAAGTTCTTGCTTGTACTTTTTATTATTAATACCTCCCTATTTAAGAGGGTTATTGAAGAATGTAACTAGGTACGGTCTACATAATTGTATTTGAGTCGCAATGAAATTACTTATGAAAAATAATAATTATTATTATTATTATGACTTATTAAAGCATGGGTTTCATGCTTGGTTCATCATGTTTTAGGTCAAAGTCCCCATTTAGGACTTCTAGGATTTATACTGAGTCCCCTATTGCCTACCAATCTTCCTAGCAATGACCATTAAGACTGATGTGGTAGAACACCTGCATCATAATCTAAGATTGGGTGAGATACCCGATTTACCACAGGTAAGAATCACACACCCCCAAGCCTCCCCAACCTATTGGCTAAACGAGGAGGGATAATCCCAACAAGCCTGACTTATGGGTATGATGCCAACTAGGTTATACTCTACTAGACCAAGATTGGGGAAGATACTCGACTTGTGAAAATAGTCAAGAATCACACACACCCTATGGGTGACAATAGGGGAGATACTCGAGGGATCATGCACACTTGTTGTCCAGAGTTCCCTCAACCCTAGGATCCATCCATATCAATTCCACACCCTGGGAGCTCAGGTAGGGGGGAAGAGCTCGCTTAGTGTCCTCGATCAACAATGCCCCTTATCAGGATGGGTCACATCAGTCAGTCCAAGCTATTCTCTGAAGACCAAGAACTTCCCTTTCGGCAAAGCGTTGGTGATAATATCTGCAATATGTTCATTTGTTGATATATGATGAAGTCTAATGGCTCCTCTTTGCACCATGTCTCGAATTTAATTGTTTCCATAAATGCAATAACAATTGTACTGGCTTTAAAAGGATGAGACAATGGACAAAAGTGTGCATACTTGGTAAGTCTATCCACTACCACCATGATGAAACTCTTTCCTTCAAACTTGGGTAAACTTGTGTAAAAATCCATTGGGACCTCCTCCCAATGCTGACTTGGAATGGATAAAGGTTGTAACAGACCTAGTGATCTGTAATTGAAAGCAAACATGATATACAAATTGCAAGTGAAATTTTATATTTATTTTGGGTAATGGATCAAGTTACTAAACACATAAACCAGTAATTTTTAAACAAAATTAACAAAAAAATAGAGATAATAAACCATTTCAGAAACACATAACAACAAAACATGATAAAGGACTTCACCCCTCTCTGGGCTACATCTCCTGGTCTAGCTTCCAATGTAGGGCCTCTTTCATTATGATAAAAATACGTGTTTACATGAATTTTCAATGCTCAAAATGCAAAATAAATGTCTCCAATGGATCCAAAACTGTCAAAATCCCCCATCTAGGTTCTTTCTGCACCTCATTTGGCCAAAATTTAAGAAATTTATGCCTGTTACAAGTTTTTCTCGAATTCCATAGCTAGTCATCCTACAATTCGACACAAATCTGGCTTGAGCACCCCAAACCTAGAACCAATGTACAAACCTGGCCTACAATCTCTCTCCGATAGGCAAAATTGTAGGACAGTTAAATTGTCCTCTAACGCCCAATTCCGAAAAAATCAGGGTCACATGGGGCCCACGTGCCCAGGGGTCGGGGCTAACCGCCCGCCCCCATCGGTTAGCCCCCAACGAATTGACACACGATCATATTGGCCCCATAAAACTAGGGGTTAGGTGCTATATTCCCACATTGAGGCCTTAATGTCGGGCACACTCCTTTTGCTGGCAGACATGGTCATGTGATGGCCATATGGCCTAGGGCTGGCCCCCGTTGTAGGTGCCTAGGGGTCGGCCCCCAACTAACTCTGCGCTCCCAGTTCTGCGATGTGTCACGTGACTCGCCCCTTTACTTTTCCACCTGCATTTTTTTGCAGTGGTGCGTTGAGTGGAGGGCAATGACAATGGGGCTAGGCTAAGACCTGGCCCACGGTCCCACCCCTTGGTTCTCTTGGACGCGGTGACTAAGGCTAAGGCTTAGCCCCAATCCCATTCCAAATGCGCCATGCATTTAAATTTAAATACCGCCCGGAACCTTATGTTAATAAGAAACATGGTATTACGTAGTGGTTATGGCATTGTGTTTCTTGGTAGAGGTCTCATGTTTGACTCCTGCGGGGTGCTTTGGCTCCTTAACAAATTTTAGAACAACCTTTGGAGGCCACGTGGCTACCTCTCATTGGCCCACGTGGCCCTCCCTCATTTGTCCAATTTACACAGTCAACAACCCATAATGCATAAAAAATTCGAACGATAACCACTATTTTTTTTTTTGAGCCAATCAAAATTTGAATTTTTTTTACCAATTAGGAGTGACCAAGTGGTAGCCTGCCACTGGCCCAAAATGTAGAGTCACCTTGTCAATTCTACAAATTTTTTCTTGTTTGATATTTCAATCAAAACATAATATCGGGATCATACAATATCAATTTTGAGTGAAACGAGTTGCGTTGGATTCTGAGATCGCTGAGGTCTATCCTATCGTACATGTTTAGAGCTCTTTTGAACACTTTGAATTTTGAGCACTAAACTGATCCCTTGGATCACCTAGGGTCTTAATTGTCTCAACTTTATTTTGTTGGCAAACCAAACATTCCGCCACAAACTTCTGAATATCAGGTTTAAGGCCTGTATCCCAAAAAAATTCCTTCTTGACCTTGTGGTAATTTTTGAAAAATCTTGAGTGCCCTCCTAAGGGGGAGGTGTGCAATTCCAAAAGAATCTTTTGTTTGAGTTGGGAATTCTTACATAGATATTAAGTGATATTTGTACCATAATGAATCATTTTTCCACATACATGTACCAAATGTACTGGGATATTTCTGTAAATTTTGAATGAGTGTCGACACCTCTTCATCATTCTTCCATTCATCCCTTGCTTCAGTTATCAATCAGGTTGGCTAATAGAAATGACACATAACAATGCTTCCACATCCTCATCCTTTCTTGAGAGTGCATCTGTAATAACAATTTTCTTCCATTGTTTGTAGATGTTTTCAAAATCATAACCCAACATCTTGGTGACCCATTTTTGCTGCTCTTCTGAAGATAATCTTTATTCCAAAAAGTATTTAAGACTATCATTATTTGCTTTTATCTTGAAGTGTCTTCCCATTAGGTAAAATCGCCATTGCTTTAGTGCATGTAGTATTGCCAACATTTCCTTCTCATAAATAGTCTTGTATAAATACTTTCCCTTGATTGGACGAATTTCAAAAGCAACGGGTCTTCCTTCTTGCATTAAAATAACACCAATTCCATTTCCTGAGGCATCACATTTCACAATAAAGGTTTTTGTAAAGTCTGGCATAGCTAAGACCGGTGCTTGGCACATTTCTTCTTTAAGATGTTTAAAGGCTTTAATTGCTTCTGGAGTCCAAGAAAATGCATCTTTCTTCAGTAATGTTGTTAGAGGTGTTGCTATTCTCCCATAATTCTTAACATACTTGCGATAATACCTTGTCAACCCAAGAAATCCTCGAATGTGCTTTAGGGTTGTCGGGATTTTCCATTCCTTAATGGATTTAATTTTTTTAGGGTCTACCTTCACAACCTCATGAGATACAATATGACCCATATATTCCACCTCCTATACTCCAAAGAAACATTTGGAGGTTTTTTCATATAATTGCTTCTCCTCCAATAGTTTGAGCACCCTATAAACATGTAGAACATGATCCTTCTAAGACTTGTTGTATATTAGTATATCATAAAAAAATACTAATACAAATTTTCTAAGGAAGGGTTTGAAAATGGAATTCATCAAACCTTGAAATGTGGAAGGTACATTAGTAAGGCCAAACCAAAAATTCATAATGGCCTTCATGAGTTCAGAATGTTGTTTTCATAATGTATTCAGCCTTTATTATATTTTGATGATATCATGAATGAAGATCTAGCTTGGTGAAGTAAATTGCTCCATGTAATTCATCCAACGATTCATTAATGATAGGAATGGGAAATTTATCTTTAGTAGTGAGCTTGTTGAGCTCCTATAAACCAGACACATACTCCATGATCCATCCTTATTGTGCACCAATACTACTGGAGCAGAGAAATAACTTTGACTAGATTGAATTGTATTGACCTCTAGCATTTCTGCAACCATACATTCAATTTCACTATTTTGGGCATAGGGATATCTGTAAGGCCTGCTGTTTGGAAGAACACTTCCTGGAATCAAGTAAATAGCATGATCATAATTACAAATAGGTGGGAGTCCTTTAGGAGTCTCAAATACCTAGGAATGATTTTCCAAGGCTTTTTGGAGACCTGGAGAAATAGATGATTTCGATGTTGGAACCTCTAGTGAGAATAATTGTACAATTGTGCCATGTTGTTCTTTCTTCAAAATCTTTGTCATGTCATAGAGTTGATTATCTTCCCCGGTTTCCTTGTGATACCCCTTAATTCAATTTCCTTTCCTTCCCAAGAAAATTGCAAGAAAAGTTTTTGAAAATTAAAAGCTATCGCCCCCAAAGATCGTAACCATTGGACTCCTAGTACAACATCAACACCACCCATTGGAATGGAAAGCATTATACTATTCAATACATATCCCCCCATGGTTAGCTTGTGATTATGGCACTTTTGAGAGAACTTTATAGTTTCTGCATTTGCAACCATCACTTGACACTTTGGTGCTAGATATAAAAAGAAATTTAATTCAGCTATCTTACAATGAATAAAATTATGGGTACTACCCAAATCAATCAAAACTATTACCTTTTTCTTCTTGTTATATCCTTCTATCTTAAGAGTTTGAGGAGTGGTAATCCCCACCAATGCATTACAAGATATGGTGAGATTCATTTCTTGTTTCTCTTGGGTTGGTTCCTAGTGTATATCCTCTTCTTTTGATGTTTCTTGTTCTTTTTCTTCCTCCTCTTCACAATCTATGTAAAATAGTTTCTTCTACGAACACTTATGACTGTTAATGTATTTGCTATCACAACTGTAACAACGCCTCATACAGAACATCAAATCAAATATTATGTTAGAATAAATACATGTCATAAAATGGTACCTTATTCATCTATCCTCACATGGAGGTAACAAACATAAGCCTAAGCTTATCTCATGCAAAAACATTGTCTCAATATATCATTGCCATAGACATAACCTTCTCAAACAACTCTCTAAAGATCTTCCTTAACCAAATTGTCTCGTAAATAGCCATGCTAGCAACAATGTACTCAAGCTCAACCGTGCTTAAAGCTACAAACTTCTATTTCTTGCTCATACAATATGTCATGGTAGATCCCAAACTAAAGCAACACCCAAATGTACACTTTTTATCAATAATGTATCTAGCCCAGTCAACATCAGTGTATCCATGCAATCATACATCTCCAACAGAATGTTTCAGACCAAGATTAGTCATCCCATGTAGATTATTTCAAAATGTGCTTGGCGACAACTCAATTGGTACTCAACGTGCTTGCTGCAAAGAATATACCAGACGAGTGTTCTTAAGGAGAATGCCCCAATCAGCTATCAGTACTCAAAATTGTCTGCCAAGTTAGGTTCAACAATATCTCTTCATAATTCAATTCCATTGTGGTGTCCAAGGATTCACATTCTGTCTTTTCAAATATTTCTACTAGCTTCATGTCATATTTCCCTTTTCCAAACTTCTAATCCCAAAAAGTACTGCATCATGTCAAGATCCTTCATGTCGAACTCGCAAATCCCTCTTACTCTGATCATCAAAGCATCATTGCTTGTTAAGAATATATTTTCAACATATAAGACTAAAATGAAAGGTATATCTTGGACCACTTTGAAGTAGAGGTTCAGATCGACACGACTTCCAAGCTTCACGAGGTAGCTGTCAATGTGGACATACCAGGCTTGGGAGCTTGCTTCAAGCCATACAATTCTTTCTGCAAACGTAACACTTACCAAACCAATATAAGAAGATTAAAACAAGTCAATACTATGCAATCAAAGGAACCAAGTCTGCTTATCAAGCCTTAAATTCTAAACAAAAACTAATATCAAAACCATGAAAGTTTCTACCAATATTATTGTTAAACTTTTTAATTCAAGTTCGCAAGTACCAAGTTACAAACCTTTCTATTTCCATAACAACAACTATCATTTACCAAGCAATATCAAGCCAAACTTCATCAAACCATCTACTTGATCATAATATGAATATTTTTTGTTGCTAAATGTAAATGCCATACACTAAGGACAAGTCATACAAGTTTCTGCTATCCATTTACTATGAAATCTCTATAATAACTAGAATATAAATTACTGCATATTGAGGAGCAATCCTTTATTGTCATACTAGCTCCAATGATCAAATAAAGACAACTAACATAATGATATGCATATTATAGACCCTATTCATTTTCTATCCATAGAACTTTCTATCATGTGCTCTTGATTTCATGCATAAGGTTTTAGATTTTTGTATCTTGTAGGCTCAACCACACTAATAGGCCTTCTTCTATGCTGTTGGGAGGCCTGTAGCTGTTGGGACTCACAATTGACCTATTTTTGACCTTATCTTTGGCCGTATTATTATCCTTTTGCAGTCATAAGTTGAAAGCTTTTATTTTATAATGACATATTGACCCCAAGGTATGAAGTAACCTCCCGCATATCTATGTTTAATTGTTTATTTCATATTCGTGAATATCTTTATACTTATCCTTGGAAACGCTGACTAAATTGTCAAGTAATTGCCTTAAGGAATTACAATGTATAGTTGCTGTAACACCAAAAACAGCAACTACGCAGTTGCTGTAACACCAGAAACAACAACTATGCAGTTGCTGCAACACCAGAAGCAGCAACTCCGTAGTTGCTACAGTCAGCAACAGCAATTACCTAAAGCAAGCTATTTTGTAACAGCCACGAATAACAGATGGCAACTATTTAAAGAACCTTGACGTGGCATAATCAAGCGGAGGTCTAAAGCAAGAAGAAAACAGTCAGCATGGCCTAAATCAGGAACAGCATGGGGAAATGGCAAAGGAATATGAAGATCCCGAGAAGACGGTCGAAGTCAGTTACCCGCTGTGTAACAGCCAGAGCTCAAGAAAGGATGTATTATCATACTGTTGTAACAACGTTCTGAATTGCTTATTTTTGACAAGATGGGTTAACTGAATAGGCTGTAATACTTTATTGTAATAGATGTCTCCTCTATAAAGAGGAGACATCTACATGAAAAGGGGATTAGTCAGTGTCGATGGTCAGTCTGTAAGAGGAGATTCTGAGAACATCAGCAAGTCTGAACTTTATTGTATTTAAATCTTTTTGGCAGATGAATATAAAACCGTTTTGAGCACTTAATCCAGTCTTCGTTTTCCTGGGGAATCTTGTGAGAGGGACTGGGCCCACCTTCCTCACAAGATTCACCCATTTATTTTCTTGCCAAGTGTGTAAGTGTGCAATAGTTTCTTTCTGGTACTCTGCTTGGATTTGATAGCATTACCTCTGGTATTCTTTGTTTTGCTAGTACTCTGTTTCATTAATCACTTGAGTTTGTTCCTCACCGGTGAATGAGAGTGCAGTGTGCATTAGTAAATCTGATTACAGGGGCAGGTGCTGAACGTCCCCATCTGGAGGATAGGGTCCTGATCCTCTGCCAACAGAGCATCCATCATTTCGCTTTCCAGATTTGTAGTTTTAATTAATTGCTTTTACTTTAACAAGTACTGTAATGACATAGCGTAAGAATCACGTATACTACAGCTTTTCAATGCTTTTAGATTTTGAGTACATACAGTACGCAGTAGCCTTTGGAATAAAAAGACTTTCCCTGGTTGACAATTAATGTGGTACTTGAATGTTTAATTCATAAACAATTCAACTAGCCAACATTTTGGCGCCGTTGCCGGGGAAGGCAACTAAAGAATTCTAAAAGCATTAATGGTTTCTTTGTGAAAATAACAGGTGTATGAGAGGACGCAATAAACCTAATTTTACAGGCGGCAAAGGAGAAAGGAAGACTTACATCGACGAAATCATCTCTAAGGCCGAATCATCACATAGGACGAGTTCCCGGAGACCCCAGATCCAATACTCCTCACAAACAGACCAACAGACGGAGGAAGTAATAGGACCTGAAAGGAAGCTGGAAGCACCAGAGTACACTGAGGAACCGGTAGAGGAACCTGAAGAAACAGAAGACACAGAAGATAAAGCGAGTGATTCAAGGAAAAGACCAATGGAGGATAACAGAACAGAGGGGAGAGGGGAAAACTCGCTCTCTACCCTGGAATTCCCTATTGGGGAGCTCCCGAGAGGAACAACCCCCATGAAAAATATTCCACTCTCGGCATTACCCAATTTTCATGGGTTATCCTCCGAAGACCCGGACGAATTCCTCTTTGAATTCGACATATTGTGTAGAAGCTATGATTACATAAGTCCTAATCAGAAGCTGAAATTGTTTCCAGCAACACTAAAAGGGAACGCATTGAGGTGGTTTATGAGCTTAGGAGCTCAGGAAATCACCACCTGGGACCAGATGAAAGAGGGATTTCTGGCTAAGTATCAAGACTACTGCCGGACAAGAGAAAGAAAGGAAGAATTGTTTAAAATGGTCCAACAAGAGGACGAAAATTTGGAAGATTTCGTGGAAAGATTACAGTATAATCTGCAGCGGTCTGATCATCCTAATATGAGCAAAGACATTTTGAAGACCATACTGCTGAAAGGGGTAAGAGATGATTGCCTGGACATGCTGAACATGCTTGGAAAAGGGGACATTTCTAAAGAACCCTTTGATGAAATTATTAAGCTCTGTATGCGGTGTTCAAGGGGAGCGGCAGGCAGATCAAAAAGCAGAGATAATGTGTATTCAAGGGTTCAGAAGTCAGCCAGTGGAGGAGCAACAAGAGCTGAGATAGGTAACTTATTAGAAGAATTTAAAACTGAAATGCTAAGTTCTTTTGCTTCACAAATTGATGCTCTGCAGGTCAAGAAGAAACAGGCAGAAGCAGAAGCTGCCCTAGCAATTTTCTGTTCAAAATGCAGAGAAAAACATCCACTTAGAGAATGCCCACTGGATAGGATGCCTATATGCACAATCTGCGAGAAGGATCATGAAACACAACAATGCCCCTCTATGCCTGGAATCAAAGCAGCACTGCAGACAACTGAAGAAGAAGCTGAAGCAGTGTACCTAATAACACAGAGGAGGCAATGGCCGCAAAGACAAGGTACGAGCTCTAATACAACATTCAATCGTTGGAATAATAATTCTCCTTTTTACCCACCCATGAATCAAATGCAATACCCACCCTTCAACACAATGAACTTTCCACTTATGCAGCAACCAAATATTCCTTTTCCTGACCCTACTATGTGGAATCCTTGGGCTCCCCAGCAACCATACTTTAATCAATGGAACCCAAACTGGGCAGCCCAACAGATACCCTTTCCTCAACAACAACAATCTCTTTCCTTACCATCTAACAATCCTCCGAATAATCAGGCAATGAGACCACAGCTGCCTGTACAACCTAACCCCAATCCAAATAATAATAAGGCCCTGCAAGTTATTGACATTCAAAATCAGCCTATTTCTCCCCTGCAATGTAATGATATTCACCTTCGCTCAGGGAGAATAGTCGAACCTATTATAGATGATATTACGGACTCTGACAAAGAAGAGACTAGAAAAGAGAAACCAGCTAACCATAGTGCTGAAACAGCAGAATCAACACCTAACAATAATGACCAAACGGTAGATCCACCATTCCCTGAAAGGCTGACTCTCACTAAAACACCTGAACAACCTACCTTCAATCTTTTAGGAGAGCTACAGAACTTGTATGTCAAAATCCCATTATTGCAAGCACTAAGGGATGTTCCTATATATGCTAGAACTATTAGAGACATTTGTGTAAAGAAACCTGGAAGGAAGGCTAAAGACCCCCTCACAGTTCATGTAATGGGGGAATTAACTGCCTTAATGACTGAAAAATATTATCCTGTCAAGTATGGTGACCCTGGTCACCCTACAGTAACAGTCCAGGTCGGAAAAACCTTTATCTCTAAAGTCTTAGTAGACTTAGGAGCTGCAATAAATATCATGACACTCGAAACAGCTCAATTGCTCCAGCTAAAAAACTTTATCAGGGAAACTCCTACTATCTTAGAATTAGCTGACCGTTCTACGATCAAACCTGAAGGGGTCATTGAAGACCTTATAATCTCTGTAGAATCCTGGAATTACCCGGTCGACTTTGTGGTATTACAAACTAAAACAAAGTTGGGGGGTCATCCGTTGATTCTAGGGAGACCTTGGTTGGCTACAGCTGATGCTTTCATCAGCTGTAGATCTGGATCAATGACCATCTCCAATGGACAAGAGACTAAACAGCTGACCCTCTATCCTCATGCCACTCCCATGATTAACAGTGACAATTCCATATGGGTAGACTATGAGGATGAGGAAACCCAACCGATATTAACTATTGGGCAAGCTTTGACTTTTAAAGACTCCACCGAAGATGAACTAATTAGCAGTTTTATTTCTGAACCCTCTTCGGTTAATCCAGAAACATTTAATCACTTCGCTGCAATCCTAGAACCTGAATCCCAGCAGAATATGAAAGATGAAAACTTATGCCAGACAGCATTAGGCAACCCTTCCAAGAGCACAACAGTTGAAATTGAACATGGTAAAACGCTGAATATAAATCCTGATTTGACTGGTGATGAAAAACAGAAATTAATAAAGTTACTCCAAGCAAACAAAGAGGCATTTGCATGGGACTACACAGACATGAAAGGGATCTCCCCTGAATTATGTACTCATCGTATATATATTAAGGAGGGATCCCGGCCAGTCTGTCAACCCCAACGAAGAATGAACCCTAACCTCAGAGAAATTGTGAAGGAGGAACTCCAAAAACTTTTAAATGCAGGATTCATATATCCAATATCTGACAGTGAGTGGGTTTCTCCACTCGTAATTGTACCAAAGAAGAATGGGAAATGGCGAGTATGTGTAGACTATAGATCATTAAATAAAGCAACCCAGAAAGATCTTTTCCCTTTACCTTTTATTGATCAAGTATTGGATAATTTAGCAGGTAAGAAATTCTTCTCATTCTTGGATGGGTTTAGTGGATACAACCAAATCAGGATTGCACCCCAGGATCAGGACAAAACCACATTTACCAGCGCATGGGGAACCTTTGCCTATAGAGTACTTCCATTTGGGTTGTGTAACGCTCCAGCAACATTTCAGAGAGCGGTGATAGGAATCTTTTCTGATATGTTAAACGATTCATTAGAAATATTCATGGACGAATTTACTCCTTATGGAGTGACCTTTGAAGATGCTCTACAAAACCTTGAAAAAGTACTTAAGCGGTGCATAGAAGCACACCTCGCTTTAAGCACTGAAAAGTGCCATATGATGATGAATCAGGGCATTGTATTAGGTCATTTCATTTCATTTTAGGAATTCAAGTCGACCCAGCTAAGATTCAGGTAATTCAGAACCTTCCTATCCCCAAAACACAAACTGAGGTGAGAAGTTTTTTAGGACATGCCGGATACTACAGAAGATTTATTAAGGATTTTTCTAAAACAGCTTCTCCCTTGTTTGTGTTATTAATGAAAAATGCTGAATTCAAGTGGACTGATGACTGTGAGAATGCATTCAATAAACTTAAGCATCAGTTGTCCACAGCTCCTATTTTGAGAGGACCTGATTGGGCATTACCCTTTCATATTTCCTCTGATGCCTCAGATACGGCAATTGGAGCTGTCCTGGGTCATGAAGAAAACAATCTCCCCTATGCTATCTATTTCATTAGCAAAAACATGACACCAGCTGAGCTAAATTATACAGTAACTGAGAAAGAATTTTTAGCAGTTATTTATGCTATTAATAAATTTCGGCATTATATTACTGGCTATACTACCTTTGTGCATACTGACCACTCGGCCATCAAGTATTTAATGAATAAATCAATTACAAATGCTCGAGTCACCAGGTGGTTATTACTATTACAAGAATTTGATATCACAATTGTAGATAGGCCATGAAAAGAAAATGTAGTTGCTGATTTTCTTTCTCGTTTAAAAACTGATGAAAATGTTCCAGTAGATGATTCTTTTCCTGATGAGTATCTATTTGCAGTATCTGCTCACTCACCTTGGTATGCAGACATTGCCAATTATCTAGTTGCAGGAAAATTACCATCACACCTATCACACAGGGAAAGAAGGAAGATCATCCAGCAAAGTGCTAGGTACAGCTGGATAAGCGGGTGTCTGTTCCACACAGGAATAGATCAAGAAATCAGGAGATGCGTTGGGGAAGATGAGATTTATAACATATTGAAAGCTTGTCACGATGGTCCTTGTGGAGGACATTTTGCAGATAAAAGAACAGCTCACAAGGTACTTAGAATGGGTTATTACTGGCCATCACTTTTAAAGATGCTAGAAAATATGTGAAGGCTTGTGACAGCTGTCAAAGAATGGGCCAGCCCAACCATAGGGATGAAATGCCACTTAACCCCCAGGTAACTCTCGAACCCTTTGAGAAATGGGCATTAGATTTCGTAGGTCCCATTAATCCTCCATCTAATCAAAGAGTTTATATTTTAGTATGCACAGATTACATGACTAAATGGGTAGAGGCCAAAGCACTCATTAAAGCTAATGAAGAAGCAGTACTAACATTTTTATTTGAGGAAATCTTTGTTAGATTTGGACTACCCAGAGAATTAGTCACTGATGGAGGACCTCCTTTAAATTCTCATGGTTTCAAAGATACGCTCCAAAAATATCATATCAAGCATAAGATGACCACACCTTACCACCCCCAAGCAAATGGGCAGGTGGAAAGCACAAATAAGGTCATAGAAGCTATCTTAACAAAAACAATAAAGGAGAATAGAATGGACTGGTTCCAACGCTTGCCCGAGGCTCTTTGGGCCTACAGAACCACTTGGAGAAACACAATAGGATTTTCACCCTATGAATTGGTTTTTGGAAAGAATGCTATTTTTCCTGTAGAGTTTGAAATTAAAACCTTAAGAACTGCCTTAGCTGTTAACCTTGATTTAACTGATGCACAGACAGCTAGGTTGCAGCAGTTGCAGGAATTGGACGAGAAAAGACTGGATGTTGTCCATCAAACAACTATGATACAGCAACAAAGGAGCAGATGGCATGACAGAACCATTAAGCAAAAGCAGTTCCAGAAAGGTAACTGGGCTCTACTTTATGATTCACGTTTCGAGAACTTTCAAGGGAAGCTGAGAACAAGATGGCTAGGGCCGTATGAAGTGGATACTATTTTCCCAAATGGAACAGTTAGACTATTAACAATTGATGGAAGTAGAACACCACTGTTAGTGAATGGCTACCGACTTCGGTTATATCAGCGGCCGGTTTCCAAAGAGGACTTTAAAGCCACTTGCATGGCAATAAAACAGTATTCTTTTCCAGGGGAACTTGCTGTCCCTCAAAGCACTTGAATTTCTATTATTTATGTAATTTTTAGGATTAGACATTTTTTTTAGAAACTAATAAATCCTGCCAAGGATTGCGATATTATATTTCGGTATTTTGCAGATGTTAGCATGGGGAAGTAGCTGAGAACAAAGGTCTCAAAAGAAATTATTGGGTGGATTCCGAATTCCTGTTGCTGCAACACCATTTCCTGTTGCTGCAACACCATTTCCCGTTGCTGCAACACCATTTCTTGTTGCTGCAACACTACTCCCGTTGCTGCAACACTACTCCCGTTGCTGCAACACCATTTCTTGTTGCTGCAACACTACTCCCGTTGCTGCAACACCATTTCCTGCTGCTGCAACACCATCCCTGTTGCTGCAACACCACTTCCTGTTGCTGCAACACCATTTCTTGTTGCTGCAACACTACCCCCGTTGCTGTAACACCATTTCCTGTTGCTGCAACACCACTTCCCGTTGCTGCAACACCATTTCCTGCTGCTGCAACACCATCCCTGTTGCTGCAACACCATTTCTTGTTGCTGCAACACTACCCCGTTGCTGCAACACCATTTCCCGTTGCCACAACACTATTCCTGTTGCTGTAACACTAGTCCCATTACTCGAGCACATTCCCCGTTTTCACAAACGTTTTCCCCTAATCCCTGTTGCCCAACGGTAATTTTCTGTTGCTGCAACACCAGTCCCGGTGCCACGATATTGCTTCCCGATCACGAAATATCCTTCCCTCACAAAATATACCACTTCTCGTGATGATTACAGCACCTTACTGTCACTTCCCGTCATTATCATTACAAATCACCCATATTCCCGTGCTTTCAGATCCGTGGTAATTATTATAATTTGACAGCGGACGAGAAAAAACTTTTTGACGCAGTGATCAAAAAGGTAAAGGACGAAGGTACGCACGTTTATGAATAAGCATTAAATAATAGATAAGCGGGAAAAGGTTGATAGGTCCATCAAATGATTGCATTCCCAATCATGTCATTTACACGTAGGAAGGGGGGGGATTACCAAAGCAATTCCCATAATGATAAACCACGCCAACCACCGCCACGCTTAATTCTCCCGGTTGTATGTAAAAACTACGACATGTTACCATTTGTGATGTATACTCTGAGTTGAAATCGGTAGCTCGGCTCTGAATTCTGAAGATTTACCGAGACAACAGCCATGGGAGGAACCCTCATTACTCATGAACCAGGCACGACAGCAGTCCTGGAACTCTTTCCGGAAATTTACCAAATTTTCTTGCAAGCTGGATGGATAGAGTATTTCAGGAGACTTCCGGACTTTGACGAGCAGCAAGTCCTGGAATTCACATGCAATTTGACAGAAGGATTCTCTGTCGTCCAAGGAATTCAAGTTCCGGTAACGGAAGAAATCATAGCTGAAGTCACCGGACTCCCAGCCACTGGTATACGGTGGTTCAGCAGAAAGCACCTGATTCTGAATGCACAGCAAGACTTTCTCCGACCAGGCGAGGAAGTAGAAACCAAGGGCAGAGGTGTAGCATTGCGGTCGTTACCTCAACCATGGCCAAAAGTCGATGAATTCGTCAAGCAATATCTGACATGCAAAGGTCGTTACCAGGTAATCTACCAGCACGACTTCGTCCTGTTAAATCATTTAAGAAATGGTCAATTATTGAACATGCCATATTATTTGCTGGGTTGTCTTAAAAATATGGCACGATATGCTATGAAAGCGAAGCATCCAGTTCTCTCCCTAAAACACCATCGCTTAATCCAATTGTTGATTAACAGAGCTCTCGCTCTAAACATCCCTCCACCCCCCATTAATCCCCATCCGGAGGAAAGAATTCCACAGCCTGTGCAGGAAAGTCCTCATCAAGAAGAGGAAACTTCTCGTCAAGCTGAGGACACACCTCAGCGAGACCAAGAGCCTCCTCAACAAACGGACGACATCCCTGAACAAACCCCTTTGGAAAACCCTCAGCAAACAGAGCATATTCCCGAACAACCCCAGCAAACACCCCTGCATGTTACAGAGAATGAACAAGCAGCAGCGGAATTAACCACATCTCCCAAAAGAACCAATTCTCCCGCTCCCATACTCAGTATTTCTACTGATGATTCCGACGATAATATCCCAATTACGCAGCTTAAACGAAAAATGCAGCAGGCAAAGAAAACCCCAACAAAAAGAAGAAGAACGAGGGTTTCAACCAAAGCACCTACCACCCCGACTACTGTTCCGACCTTAAGGGCCAGCAGGAAGAGAAAAACACCTCAATTCCCTGCCTCTCTACCAAAACGAAAATCGGCAGTAGTTGGATCCCCTAATTCCTCCAGCTCACCACCCATCGCTTTAAAAACCCGCACTCCAGCCACTCCTCGAAACCCCTCTCCCCCACCCACAGAGGCTGAGATGCAGAGCGTTCATAGCTTCGTGGCATCATATCTTAAGACAGATGATACACAAGAACCAGCTGCCGACACCCAGAATGATAGTGACCAAATGGCTGCAACACAAGAAACAACCACTACCCCAGGTGACACACAAGAACCACCTGTGGGGAATACTGATCAAATTGACGAAGCAGAACCTCTACCTCCACTGGAATCTACTGTCTCACAGGAGCAGCGCACTATACCCGCCCTGCAACAAGAGATTGAGTTTCTGAAATCTCAGATTCAGGACTACCAGGAAGAGATAATAAGGGTCAGGGAAGCATATCAGAAAGAATTCAGCTTGCATGTTTTAGCAAGAGTAGCGTCTGCAACAGAGAAAAGCAAAGATAACGAATATATGTGTACAAATTGTGGTGAGATATATGCTCAGGCAGGATATAAGGTAGTAGAAGAACCAATAAAGGAAGCCTCCGATGCTGAAAATGAAACAAAGGAGTCTGCTGATGCTGAAGTAGAAATCCCACAATTCTCTGCTGAAATAGAGAGACCTGTTGCTACACAAGAACCAACAGGATCTGCAGAAGAAATGCAGGCAGAAAGACCTGTTGCTACACAAGAACCAACAGGATCTTCAGAAGAAGTGCAGACAGAGAAACCTGTTGTTACACAAGAACCAACAGGATCTTCACAAGAAGTGCAGACAGACAGACCTGTTGTTACACAAGAACCAACAGGATCTTCAGAAAAAGTGCAGTCAGAAAGACCTGTTGATACACAAGAACCAACAGGATCTTCAGAAGAAGTGCAGTCAGAGAGACCTGTTGCTACACAAGAACCAACAGGTCATCCAGAGAACATGCAGGACCAAGATCAAGAACTTACTGACACACAAGAACCAGTAAGTTCATCTGAAACTGCACAAGACCAGGAGCTTACTGACACACAAGAACCAGTAAGTTCCTCAGAGACTGCACAGGAACAAACAGAGGAGCTTCCCGACACTATGCAGGAAGAAAAGAAAGAAGAAAACAAGGATTCACCCCGGCCTACCCAATCTGCTATGCAAGAAGAAGCTACACAAGAACCAGGAAATGAAGAAAGAAACACTGAAAGTGTTATGGAACAAGAAGAAGATATAGAAGAAAATGAGGATAAAGGTACAGATTCACCTTGGCATACCCAGAGCATTATGGAGGAGGAAGAAAAAGACACAGACTCATCACGGCCTGCCCAGACTATTATGGAGGAGGAAGAAAAAGACACAGACTCATCACGGCCTGCCCAGACTATTATGGAAGAAGAAATAATCTCAGGAGAAAATGAAGAGAAACTGGACTCACCTAGCCCTATTCAAGTTGCTAAGGAGCTAGAAGAAGAAGAAAAAGATACAGATTCATCACGGCCTGCCCAGACTATTATGGAAGAAGAGCAAATAGTTTCAGAAGGGAATAAAGAAGAATTGAATTCGCCCAGCAAGAAGCAAGGAGCAGATGAAGAAAAAGAGACAGATTCACCCTGGTCCACCAAAATCAATTTGGAGCAAAATGGATTAGTCCAACAAGAGGAAGAAACTCTGGTCAGAGATGAAGAGAGAGATGCCGGATCATCCCAGCCCACTTCAACAGAGCAGATGATTCTGATTGATGCCTGTATGCAAACAGAGCTTCCCACTGTTAGTGATGCATGTATAGAAACAAAAAGTTTTCAGGAATTGAAACGTAGATGGTGGAGAGAATATCAGCAGTTTCAAGGCAAAGCATTCGAACAACAAAAGGGGACCTGGTTTGATCATGTTTATAAGAACTGGGAAGCACTGGAACAGTGTAGGGCCCAGTATAAAGAAATCAAGGAACTGAAACACAGAATGTCCCAGATGTTTGAGTTATGTCAAAGGATGCTTGCCACAAGGAAACCCTCTTTTAACTATGCTACATTTTTAAGGGAAAGACTTGCATTCATTCAGCTGAAGGCTATCAAAGAGGGGAGGCCTCATCAAGTGGTCACAGCAGATCAGTTTATGCAGACCTTTGCAGAGGCACCCAAAAGCGACCAAAACCTGCTATGTGAATTATACCTCCATAATGAGGCCGTGTCTGAAGAAACGAACATGAATATGATACCTGTAGTTGGTGACATACAATTGAGAGCCTTCATCTCCTTTTTGGCTAATCAACTTACCTGGCAAAATGCCTATGTCTCAGGCCTCCAAAACGAACAGAATTGTCTTCTGTGGATTCGAGCTGAACCACAGAACGCTGCCACTTTCATTTCACAACACTTAAAAATGATAAGCAATTCTAATATGAAGGATCATGTTATGAGACTGCAAACAGAGGTCCTAACAGACTGTCAGCAGTATGTAAAGACCAAAGCATCCTTGGCTGTTAAAGCAAATAAACTGTTTTGGGATAACTGCCCAGCAGAAAGGCAGGAATATCACCCGTATAACCCATCAAATCTGCAAGTAGCACTTTCAAGGGTACCTCGGTATGTTGAATGCGTGCAGCGTTGTGCTGAAAATTGGATGGGTTATAAATTTAAATTCCCACTTTTATGGTTGTCTGGTGATCAGTATAAGGGCCAGTTTGGACTTTCTAACAGAGAAGAGGCAGCAGCATGGAAGCATATACGAACTGTTTGTGGTTTCAGAGACAAGTTTGATGTTACTCCCTACAGCTATTGTCTTAGTAATCTGCATTGTTCGTCCCAGTTCTCCGACTCAGACTCAGAGTAGCCATTGCATGGGGACATGCAATCTCTTCAGTTGGGGGGGATGTTGGGACTCACAATTGACCTATTTTTGACCTTATCTTTTGCCGTATTATTATCCTTTTGCAGTCATAAGTTGAAAGCTTTTATTTTATAATGACATATTGACCCCAAGGTATGAAGTAACCTCCCGCATATCTATGTTTAATTGTTTATTTCATATTCGTGAATATCTTTATACTTATCCTTGGAAACGCTGACTAAATTGTCAAGTAATTGCCTTAAGTCTGCAGGAATTACAATGTATAGTTGCTGTAACACCAAAAACAGCAACTACGCAGTTGCTGTAACACCAGAAACAACAACTACGCAGTTGCTGCAACACCAGAAGCAGCAACTACGCAGTTGCTACAGTCAGCAACAACAATTACCTAAAGCAAGCTATTTTGTAACAGCCACGAATAACAGATGGCAACTATTTAAAGAACCTTGACGTGGCATAATCAAGCGGAGGTCTAAAGCAAGAAGAACACAATCAGCATGGCCTAAATCAGGAACAACATGGGGAAATGGCAAAGGAATATGAAGATCCCGAGAAGACGGTCGAAGTCAGTTACCCGCTGTGTAACAACCAGAGCTCAAGAAAGGATGTATTATCATACTGTTGTAACAACGTTCTGAATTGCTTATTTTTGACAAGATGGGTTAACTGAATAGGCTGTAATACTTTATTGTAATAGATGTCTCCTCTATAAAGAGGAGACATCTACATGAAAAGGGGATTAGTCAGTGTCGATGGTCAGTCTGTAAGAGGAGATTCTGAGAACATCAGCAAGTCTGAACTTTATTGTATTTAAATCTTTTTGGCAGATGAATATAAAACCGTTTTGAGCACTTAATCCAGTCTTCGTTTTCCTGGGGAATCTTGTGAGAGGGACTGGGCCCACCTTCCTCACAAGATTCACCCATTTATTTTCTTGCCAAGTGTGTAAGTGTGCAATAGTTTCTTTCTGGTACTCTGCTTGGATTTGATAGCATTACCTCTGGTATTCTTTGTTTTGCTAGTACTCTGTTTCATTAATCACTTGAGTTTGTTCCTCACCGGTGAATGAGAGTGCAGTGTGCATTAGTAAATCTGATTACAGGGGCAGGTGCTGAACGTCCCCATCTGGAGGATAGGGTCCTGATCCTCTGCCAACAGAGCATCCATCATTTCGCTTTCCAGATTTGTAGTTTTAATTAATTGCTTTTACTTTAACAAGTACTGTAATGACATAGCGTAAGAATCACGTATACTACAACTTTTCAATGCTTTTAGATTTTGAGTACATACAGTACGCAGTAGCCTTTGGAATAAAAAGACTTTCCCTGGTTGACAATTAATGTGGTACTTGAATGTTTAATTCATAAACAATTCAACTAGCCAACAGTAGCCACACACTTAAGCCTTTCTCCTAGTGGTTGGGGCTTGTATTAGTAGAAACCCTCTCATCTTGGATCAAAACTTGTCAAAACTAACAACATTAGATGATCATCTATTCATTTTCAGAAATCTTGCTTCAACAATCAAGAGTCTTCTATTTATTTACTACAAATAATAATGGGTGTTGGGGTTTCATGGAGTTTCTCCTCCGAATGGAAAGCCTCTTCAATCATCATTCAAGACATCAACCTGTCTATCATAATACTTTGCAACTTGTAACACTTATTTGTCTTTGGAAACTATAATACTTGCATATTGTAATTTTCGGATGCTACTTTGAAAACTTTCCTCAAGTACTTCTTTCCTTTTCTAGCACCAACTCTTCTCTTCCTGCACTAGCTCTCTTTTCTTGCACTTTAGATGATCCTCAAGAAGGATATGCTTTTCACATCTCATCTAGAGGTTAGAAGTATTCACATACTCAAATATTCATGCAAGAAGTATAAGCAATAATCAAAACAATAAGTCTAGTATCACAAAGAAATAACATAAATCTAAAAGGTACTTATCTTTAATGAAAAGTGATCATCTCCCTCTTGAACTAGCCTCCAAGAGTTAGTACTATCCATTATCCATGTAACAATGTTGCCTCAAATATTTCCATCGACTTCGTCAGCAACCAGGCCTAATTGAGGCTAACCCATCTAGAGTTACACTAAACCTGTCACAAGTGCTAGAACAACTTGTCATTGATCATGCTAGGGTTTCAAGATTGCAAAACTCAAACCTTTATCATATTCCAGGGTTTCAAACCCCAACCTCATGTAATCCATCAAACCATAATAACCAAATTTCATAGGGTTTCCTTCAAACCCTAACATTCTTTTAGGTCTCCTCCATATTCTCTTGCTTCCAACAAAGGTGTCTTCTCAGGGGTGATCTCAATGAATTTTCTTCAACCCAACTCAGATACCATATTAATTTTTCTTAGGGATATATTGTTCTTTGCTTTTATAATTGAATTTCATTATTTACATATTGAATTCACCCCACAACATCATAATATCATTAGCGTCATATGCAATTATATATAAAGAAAAATATCGTCATCAATGTAATGAAACATAAGGAATAATAGAAGAAAAAAATTCACACACAGAGACACCAGGATTGGTTGGAGACTAGGGAAAAACCCCACAAGGGGGAAAACCCTTTCAAATTCTTTTTCTTATTAGATTTTCATAAAATGTTCAACAAAGAGAGAGTACAATAATCCATTTCTTCATTCACAAGGATATCCAACAAAATTAACCAAATCATATTCTAGAGATGAACCCAACAATATTACTAATCAAAACCATGATTCAGAAGCCTGCGATCAACTGTCAACATCTATGGTCAATTGTCGAAATATGCGATCAATTTCCAAATGAAACCCTCACTGAGAGAGAGATATGCGTGTGGCTGAAATTTTTCAGCTGCACATAGAGGCTTGCATATGTGTGACTACAACAAAAAATTTCCTGTGACAACCTTACGACTACGAACCAAAAACCATAATTACACGTGTGAGCTTCAGACCCCGTAATTTCAGACTTGTATGAATGAATTCATCATGAACAAATTTTAGACCTTTGCAAGCCAAAACGAAATAAGAGAAAACAAAGAATGATTGATGATTGTCTACAAATAAGGGTCACTTGACTTGTATTTATAGCCGTCCAAGGGTTCCAATTTCACTTTTGGGCTGACATGTCCTTTTGTGCACATGTCGGTTTCCATATTAAAAATATATTTTTCCTTAACCTAACTAAATTCTTCCAAGGGATAGAAGGGGTCTTCCTTGATGAGGAAGATTGTCCAATGAGGGAATTTGTCCTTGGGCTGCCAAATTAACAATCCAACTACCTTATCATTAATGAACAAATCAATAAATTTTCTAACTAGTTGCATTCTATCAGGGACAATGCATTGGATATCATTGAACAATTTAATATGCCTCATCCAAGAGGAATCAAGGAAGCATTACCTTTAACCATTTTCATGCAAACAATTAGTTATAGTTAAGAGTCTAGTAATACTCAAATCGAGAAAATTACTAATTGGAACAACAATGACATTAAGAATTTCTTCCAATTTCCATTTGAATGTATGAATGTAATTTCCAATTTCTCTTCCAAATACAAGCGTAAATTAAGAATTTCTTCCAATTTCCATTTGAATGTATGAATGTAATTTCCAATTTCTCTTCCAAATACAAGCAAAAGAAAATATATATTGAGAAACATATTGGTGAGTGCAAGATCAACCTAAATAATTCCATCCCTATTTATTTACCTTAGTTATCCAAGAAATATAGCAAATGGTTTAAATACATAAAAGAGAAAGGAAGGGAAATAGGTCCCTCTTGATCAACAAAAGATATGGGTCAATTAAAACAACATATGGAGGAAAATTAACTACAGTCACAACAAGGAGATTATCCACTTTCACATCAATGAGATATTTTTGTTTCCTTTTTATGTGCAAGAAAATTCTCTCACAAGATACAAGGATTTTTCTATCTTTAGGGAAAAAATATTATCTCTTATTATATTTTTATTATTAAGACAACTCTCTTTGGTAGAGAAGGGGTTGGAAATCATTTGAACTATAATCATAATGGTACTTTTAATTAGAATTGGAGTTGAAATTTTAAATACCTGGGAATTCAGTTGGTGGATATCTCTGTGCATGGAGTTACTGTATGTTTCTATAATTTTCTTATATGCATTCACATTTCCATTTTCACAGTCTTTCATTCTTTAAATCAGTTCCTGAAATAGAGTATTATAATGCAGTTACATTTCGTTTCTTTTGAAACGAAAAAACCTAATGATTCATTGAGATATTTAGAGAATTTAGATTAGCTATGAACCTTCAAAAATATCAAATTTTCACTTTTTGATATTTAAATGATATATTTGAGACTTGGTCTCATTTTTTAGAAAAAAATCATGTTTCCTGTAAAATTAGATTAGACATTACGTGCAAATAAAATTTAAAAAATATATATGTTAAAAGCTCTCCTAACACGAATATTAATTTCTTAGGTGGATAGCTGAACCCACATATCATTCAAGAAGATTACTACCACAAACAATTGTAGAAATCTTAAAGGATTGCACTTTGGGTAAATTTTCCCTTACCCCTACTAACCAGATTACACAAGCCCATCTAGAACCACAACAGTTTGTGTCAATTAGATAACATTTTCTTGTAAATAAAATGCTATGTCATAATTTTTCATAGCTTACATTAGTTTTTTAATCATTTCTTTAGGTTAGATGTAACAACCTTGGTGAAAATAATAACCACAGTTGATGGGACACTTATTCCAAGCTAAATGTTGCGCAAGACATCCTAGTGTGGGTGTTCATTTGGTTATTAATGGCTAAGGAAATTGGCAAAGGCAATGGCTAAAGATTTGGAAAGACAAAATGACATTGGTGGCACATTTATTTATGAAAATAATGGAAATTAGGAGAAAAGGGAGTTGAAAGGTCACATGTTGCATGTGAGGAGGAAATTGAAGGAAAATAATGGAAAATGAAGAAAATAGAGGCCTCATTCATAAAAAGGCTTCTGAGGATTACTTGGTAACCTTTTGTCAGTTCAGTGTTGGAGCTCTCTCATTACTCTCTCTCTCTCACACATACTCTTGGATACTTAGAGTTTTCTTGGAGCACTCTTGGAGGGTGTGGCATACTTGGATTTTTGGAGCACGAAGGAAAAGGAACAGTAGGAAAGCGCAAGAAGACATCGAGATCATCAACTACAACGATATTTTCTTGTAGGTACCGAGTTGCATGTATGTTTTCCTCACTAGTTTTGGCATGCATCGCATATGCATGTGGATTTTTGGTCATGATTTGTCACTGGCATGGAGGATTTCCTGGATTGACAATGGATTGCCTAGCCTTGTGATTTCCTGGATATCCATGGAGATTGTGGGTTTGTTTTCCTTGTTTTTTTTTGTTGGTTCTCATGTTTCCTTAGCTTGGGTTGAGTTATTAGTTCCTGGAATCCCTGGTTGGAAAAACGTTATGGAAGCCTTGTTACAACTTGGGTTGAGTTACTAGTCCTGGAAGCCTTGGTTGGAAAAACACTTTGGAATCCCTTGGTGGGTTGAGTTACTAGTCCTGGAAGTCTTGGTTCGATAAACGCTCTAGAGCCCTGACGACAGTTGTGGGTTGAGTTACTGGTCTTGGAGCCTTGGTTGGAACAAACACTCTTGAGCCCTGGATTGCTTGGATAAAGACGAATATGATGATGGTTTTGTGATGTCCGACTGTGAGGTGGAATCATTGTTTGATGGGTTGAGTTGGTTGGCAGTCGGGTGGAATGTGGAAGTCCCATCTCAGGTTTGGATTTTACATCATGAATAAGAGGTTATTTCTCCTTGTATTCCTATGAGTATTATACTAGTTTATATGTGATTTATATCATTATATGGCTGCGATTTCATTGGTATTTTTGTTACTATTATGCTAGTTATATATATGTTTTATGACACTAACTATGTATGGATCTCATCATGCTTTTACTGGTAAATGAATGAACAATGTATCTATGACCTAATGGATGAAATGACATTTGATGTGTTGAGGCATCAATGCTTCTTAGATATTCTCAGCTAAGTAATAGACCCCTATGCTCAGATATGTTATTTAAACATGTAGATTACACATTCATGATATGTTTGACAAAATACTCGTCATGGATAGTAGGGGACCAGTCAAGGTCTTGTTCAAGTAGCTGCTTTTGCACTGTCATTTCCCCATTATATTAATGTTATGAATATGTCATTTTATTCTAGGTATTGACCTGGGCTCTGCGCCTGAAAAAGTGGCTTAAATCCTGGGGACATTGGCACAACACTGTGCAAAAAAGTCCTTGGACACTGGCTTGCAGGCCAATGAGAGTGTCCAGAGGTCCCTGGATGTGGCATGACCATAGAATCAGAACGTTCAAAGGTCAAGTGGTCCAAAAGCTCAGTAAGACCCAGGAGCTAGTTGCCAGAAAGGTTGGATTGGTTCTCGAGGGTCCTAATGCTGATGTTGAATGTCTGTATGGTGTGTTTCCGTCGGTTCCACTTCCTTAACATGACTTAGGAGGTCGAATCATATCATAGTGGCCTCTTGTTGCATGTTTACCCCACCTGGATAGTTGCTTGGGTAGATGTGGAAGGAGGGTGTTACAGAGTGGTATCATAGCATGTTTCACCCCTTGGACTGGATGGGTTATGTGTTGGTCATGCATGCATGTCAGTTTCATGTGTGTCTCTTACGCTTGCATTCCATGTGATTGTTGCATTTGCATGATGTTAATCATGGTTGTAGTGATGTCATCATGTGGAAGTTGATGTTGTTATCGTGGAGTGCATCGTCATGAGTGTACGATTGGTTACATGTTGTGATATGTTTCTTACATGTATCATTATTGTATGCTTAGTTACATTCTTGTATGTTTGGTTGCATTCTTGTATACTTGGTTACATTTATCATTCTTGTAGGTTTGGTTACAAGTATTGTTTGTTTATGCTTGATTATATGTGTTTATGCGTGTGTTCGGTTGGTTACACATTGCTTCTGTATGTTCATGTTTGCATGTGGTCAAGTGTGCAGTGATATAATGATGGTTGTCATGCATGAGGTCGTGGTGTGTGTTGTTGATAAGGTCATGCATTGATGACTGGACCCTAGCTAGAATGATGGTTGCATGGTTATATGATTATGTGTTACATTTCTATATGTTGTCATGTTTGTGTTATACATGTATAACACTGATTTGTTGATCTTGCAGATAAGGTATATGTAACAACCATGGTTAAAAAAAAACTCATGTAAAATATATAAATGCCACGGATTATGGGACACGTATTCCAAGTTGAATGGTGGGCAGGACATCCTAGTGGGTGTTCATTTGGTTGTTTATGGCTAAGGAAATTGGCAAAAGCAATGACTAAGGCATTAAAGAGGAAAAAGGTATTTTTGGCACAATTATTTATGAAAATAATGGAAATTAGGAGAAAAAGGAGGTGAAAGGTCACAGGTTTCATGTGAGGAGGAAAAAGAAGGAAATAATGGAAAATGAAGAAAATAGAGGCCTCATTCATAAAAAGGCTTATGAGGATCAGTTGGTAACCTTTTGTCTGTTTAGTTTTGGAGCACTTTCATTATTCTCTCTCTCTCTCATACTCTTGGACACTTAGAGTTTTCTTAGATCACTTTGGCATTGGAGTAAGAAAGGTAAAGAAGAAAAGAGGAAGCAAAGATCAAGCAGGGAAAGGTAGGATCAAGCAACTATAACAGGCTTCATTGCAGGTATCAACTTGCATGTGTATTTTCATTCCTAGATTTGGCATGCATGGGATTGCACGTGTTTCATTTCTACCATGACATGGGTTTTTCCAAGTGTGACAGTATTTTCAGCCTAGCCTTGCCATTTCTTGGTGGCTTTAATGAGATGGGTTCTCTGATTTGGTTTATGTGGGATGGCCGGATTGGACTCGAAGTTGAGTGGGGTGGATCTTCGAATTGACAAACACATGGTGTAGTGTTCCCTGAACTGGACTGAGGATGCACGAAGGCACTGGCCTAGTAACCTCTAAACCAAACTATGGGTTGTGGTAAAGCCACATTGTTTGCCTCGGTGGGTCTAGGAACCCTTGTCGATGAATGGAGGGATATACGGTAAATCCAAGAGGTGGATTTTATCTCGGTTGGGCCTAGTGATTCTAGGATGGAATGCATGGTAAATCCCGGAGAGTATGTCTTGGTAGGTTTTAGTGATCTCTGGATCGGATTGCGGATACACGGTAAATCCCGAGAGACCAGGAGGCACTCAAATTCCTCACGGTGTAGGCAGAGAACTCCAATTTCATCCACATTGATTGGTGTGTTTTGATGTGTTATATGAGTTCCACATTGATGCTTGGAATATGGAAAGAGGGTGATTGGTTGAAGAGAGACTTGGCTCAACCATTCTATTGTCGTGTGGAACGTGGTAGTCCCATCTCCTATTGTATCATTGCATTGATTAATGAGAAATTCACTCCATTGATTTTCATGTGTAAATGTACAAATGAATATATGGGTTTTGATGGATGATATGTTTATTGTATTTCTGTTCCTATTATGCTGGTTATATGCACATTTTATGAATGGAGTGAATTTCTGTTACTTTTATATGAATGGATAATGTGTCTATGACCTAATAGATGAATATGTAGCAAATGACATGAGGGAACAATGGTTTATAGAGGTTCTCAGATAAGTATGAGATCCCTACACTTAATTATGTTGTTTACACTACTAGGTTACATGTCGATGATATGTTTGATGAAATGCTTGTCATGGCTAGTAGGGGTCTGGTTAAGGTCTAGTTGAGTTTATTGCTTTTTCTTCATTGTTTCCCTGTACTTTTCGATTTCAAGCTTTCATTCCATTCTGGGCAGTGGCCTGGGCTCTGGGCTTGAAAAAATGGCTTAAATCCCAGGTTCTCTGGCACAAAATTGGCAAGTTTGGTCCACATTTGTTGGCATGCAGGCCTATGAGATCAACCTTAGGTCTCTGGTCACTCCCTTGCCCATAACATGAGAGAGACTATGGCCTCAGAGGTCCAAAACAATAGTGGACCCAGGGACAGGCTATCTGAGTGGCTGAATTGTCTCCTGAGGGTTCTGTTGATGATGTTGGATGACTTTGTGTGATGTTTTATCAATTCCACTTCCTTAAGGTCACATAGGAGGTCAAATATGATCATAGTAGCCTCTCGTCTCATGTTTACCCTGGTTGGCATAGGTACTTGTGTGGATGTGGGAGGAGGGTTTTACAGAGTGGTATCCGAGCATGGTTCAACTCTCGGACTAGATGAGCAGTGTGTGTTGGTCATGCATGCAAGTTAGTTTCATGTGTGCCTCTTACACTTGCATTTCATGTGCTTGATGATTGATTATGGTTTTAGTATGGTTATCATGAAGGATTTGATATTGATTTTGTGGAATGTATCTGTCATGAGTATGTGACTGGTTGCATATGTATTATATGTCACTTACATGTTGATTTTATGTCGCCTACTTACATCCTTGTATGTTAGGTTACATTCTTCTAGGTTTGGTTACATGTATCAATCTTGTAGGTCGATTACAAGGATTGATTGCTTATGCTCAACTACATGCCTCTATGTGTATGTGTAGTTGATTTGGCATTGCTTATGCATGTTGATGGTTGCATGTGGCAATGGGTATAATGGTTGTTGTCATGCATGAGGTCGTGGTTTGTGTACTTGATATGGTCACACATTGATGACTGGACTCTAGCTAGAATGATGTGTGTATGGTTTGGTACTCATTTGTTATATGTCTATATACAATTGTTATGCATGTATGGTCTTGGTTATAGTTTGAATAGTAGGTCAAACATGCCTTTTGAAGTAATTGTATGCAATTTAGGTCATCATGGTGCTATTGGTATGTTATGATGCTAATGTGTTGAATGAGGTAAAGCAGGAGATGCAGATTATCAAAGTGAAGTTGTAGCATTAGACCTTAAGGCGAGAGCATGTCGTCATATAGGTTTGTATGTTGGGCGGGTTGTTATACGCATTAGGGTTATATACATTAGGTTATGTACATGTATTTTGATGTTATGGTTACGTACCAGATAGATGATAGTTGATTAGTGTAGTCATATGCACATGCGTCAGATAGTCATGAACGATAGTAATCTATGGTTGTATGCATTTCTATTGTTGTTTTAGGTTAGATAACTTGATGATTATGTTATATGTTGTTGATGAAGTATCTTATAGATTGACTTGTTGTTATATGCTATTAACTTGATGATTAGGGTTACTTCATTGAGATCTTGATGTTGTAATTTGGATTGGTCATATGCGTGATGGTTATGTTCACTACATTGAAGATCTTGATGTTATATGTATTGTGTTAACCTGGTTTGACTTATGTAGATGGTTATGGTTGTGATATTTAGGTATTAACCGACATAGTTGTGATATGGTGTCGTACTAATCTAGAATGATTGTACATATGTGATTTTTATGCATGAACGAAAAATGCTTATGAGCTTATGATGTGAACATGTTAGTTAGTTATCGTTATGGATATCGTGATTTATGTTTGAGATGATATGTTGTGAAGTTGTATCATGCTAATCTGGATTGATTGTGTAGACAAGATAGCCTCCCCTAAGATACATTAAGGTTTGATCTTGCTTATGTCATTTACGTTGTGCTTGACTATTTAATTATGACATCTATTTGGTGTTTGAGTCTTTGGTGACTAGTTTCTTTATTTAACATGGTATGTTTGCAAGCTGGTTGAATGTTTGATGAATTTCATAATATGAGTATGCGTTCCAATGATCTTGTTTTAATATGGTTTTACTAACACATATGTGTTGAGACAATTGATATGTACTTGAGTATAGTAGGTGATGGTTGTAGCATTATGTCTAATGATTATTATTTGACTATGGATTATACATGATTGTTTGTATAAGTTGATTTTAAATTGATAGATATGATTGTCTTGATATTTGGAACATGTTGTTGACATGTGTTAGGAGTGGTAGGAAACGTGTTTGGTATTAACGTGATGAGGTAATAATTGATGTGTTTATATAACTAACAGTTGGGTGACGTGATAATATATAGTAAGACTCAGTTGCATTAGGGTAAAGGTAAATCAAAGGAATCATGTAAGAATGCATTTGGCTATGTTTGGAAACCCTAATTCCAAACGAATGAGTGATTTGAATACATGGATTCTTCTTAACCTTGATTTTGTTTGACATTATGTGGGTATGTGCTAGATTCATGAACATGTACTTGACGGGTACATTAGCTAGTCTTTAGTTACAGGTGGATCTGTGAAAGGATTGGATTCCCTCAAGAGATGGCTTGGATGTGTTTAGTTGCAAGCAACATGCTTGGAACAACAAGGTAAGGCAACTGATGTATTGTTATGTTTACTTATACACTAACAATTATGTGTTTATGGTAAAGTGATGCAAGGGAATGCATGGAAAATAGAGGTTTCCATGAAAATCTTGAAGAAGGCTCAGGTTGATCTTTCCTTGGGAAACATGGGGATTGAGTCATGGTGTCTATTGTTAGTCTTTTTATTTTGGTATTTTGCGGTTTGTTATCACTCCATAATTTTTTGAGGTTGTACAAAAAATCACAGAGGTAACCACATAACCACTTTGGAGACTGGGAATCTAGCCCTTCCAGTTTCAGAGAGGGATCTCTCTTTATGATTTAGCTTTGTTTGACTGAAGGTATTAGGCTAGCTATTAAGTTCAGGTTTAGGTTTTTTGTGTTGTTGGGTTGAAACTGGGAAGAGAAGCCATTGGGAAAATGGAGTCACAGGTTTGAGGTGATCAAATACAAAGTTTACAGGCTAAACTTACATTGCAGGGTAGGCAAATTCACTAGATCCTTTAAGATTTGTGGTGTGAAAGAGAAGAAAAGATTTACAAATCCAATTAAAAATAGAGCAGTTAAGAATTCTGATTTTAATCTTCGATAGAACATATAAAAATTATTCTTAAGCCAGAGACAGAGTGTATATTCAAACAAATTCTGTTCTTTATCTTCTTAGAATAATTCAGATTTTAGAATCACTTATGATAATAAAGAGAAAACAAATTGACAAAGAGAGATGCACTTCACCAACAAAAATGACACAAGAATCCTGTAATGATTGCACTGTATTACTAAAAATATGATCAATGGTGGCTCTGTGAGCTGCTTTACAATACAAGTCCTTTTCTTCAAACAAGTCCCAACCCTTTATAATTCGAATTATGAAGTACTTATGGAAAATATTACAAAATTTCTTGATTCTAAAGATCAAGATAGGGTCCTAAAAATATCTAACAACATATTACCAAAATAGTACAAAAATTTTGGAATCTTCAAACTGTTGGAACTGCTAGCCCTATTTCGGAGGATGACTCTTGATGACTGAGCCTCCAACTTTGCTGTGCTTTTTTCCTTGCTGTCAAAGATAAAAATTATTCAAGTAATTCACAAACCTTCTCCCATTTGTCTTCAGTAGGGATAAAAAATTTAACTAATTTTCTGTAGGCCTCATCGACATCTCTGTATTTTTGGAAAGTTGGTTTGGTGATGAACAAATGCCTAAGATCATGACTGATGAACAAGTCGAAATCTAAGGCCTCTAGGAATTTTTTCCTTGTTATGTGTCCCTTTATACCTGCAAATTTTGACTTATCTTGGGCCATAGTGTATATTTTTTGCTGGTACTTTATCAAGCTAATAAGTTTATCTTCCCTACCAATTAGTTTTGGTAGACCTTTCCTATTCGGTACCTGAATCTTCTTGTGAAGTCTCTCTATGCTAGTTTTCTAGACTCTGAAACTTATTGTCAAGTTGTAGCATAAGGTTCTTCTTGGTGTGCATCCTCCTTACTTCTAAAATAGTCTATGTCCTGACTTGAATTCCCAGGTACTCTAATTCTTCTCTGTCTTTGGAATTCAGGAATTTAATAAGAGTTGTTGCATCCCCAAGCTTCTATCCTAAGTTTATCTTAATTTTTTTACTACCTCCTTGGACCTGTGCATCAATTCTTATTGCTAAAAAATAATCTATATGGAAGGTGATATTTCTGTGATGGCTTCATCGATTTCTGTCCATATATTTTCTCTGGCTTGGGCCAGAGTTTGACGCATAACTGATTCACTATGCAACTGCTCAATTTTAAGATTTAGTTGATGGGTTTTCTACAACTCTGCCACATAAAAATGATCAATTTTCAACTTTTGTTCTAACAGTGTCTTGAGCTTAGCTTTTAACTTAACAATTTCATGTTCCTAAATGGACAAATCATCCATGGATTTAACAAGCTCACTTGCAGAATTTGATGTCTGTGCTGGTGCTGAAGTTGATGTAGATGCTCCTGGGGTTCTGGTCGATGAGATTGGGATTAACATAAGTGGAACTATGGCCAACTGTGTTGCGTGCTCCTTCTCTTTGAGAAATTTCTCCAGTTCTACTTCCATGTCCCTGATCTGGCAGTTCCGTTCAATAACTATCCGAAATATATCTTCTTTCTGCTTTTCCATCTCTCCAACTTCCTTAGCCTATGGATATTTTGTGGTAGGCAGTTTTACTTGTTTCCTTAATTTAATGCTGATATATCAACATACTTTCTTTTCACCAGCTCTTCTGCTGCCTTTACATCTTTGGGATTGTATCCTAATTTGATCACCAATTCTTCCAGTGACTTGTTCTTGGTATCCTTGGCTAAGGATGAAATCCTTTCCAACTTTAGTTGTGACTGTGTATTGTTTAACGATACCTGCAATCTAGAAGTAGACATGGCAACATTTGTTAGTGTAGAATACATCATTTCACTAGTTTGTTTGTGCATGTCCATTTGATCTATTGGATGGATCTGTTGTGTATCAAAACTAAATAAAAATTCTTTGTAATCTGCTGGTATCCTTGGGGTTGGCCTTTAGCTTCCAGGAATGCAATTTGCATTTCCCCTTTTTTGTATCAAATGCTGAAAGGAGCCTTTGTTGTGATGTAGCTATTTGCTTCTAGAATTTTGTGTATGTTGTGGCTTTCAGAATCTAATTCCTCTTTTTTATTGTCCTGTATTTGGCAAAAATATTAGGCTCAGTAGTATCTTGAGCCAAGTCACCTGTTTGTGGTGTTTCTGGAGTACTTTGTGAAACAAAGGAAGATGGAGATCCTAGAAAAATATCCTCCTATCTTATACCTGCAAATATGTATTCTGATGTTGTTGAAGTATGTTTACTTGACATGACTATGGTAGTCTGCCCTTCCTCCTCCTATATAAATACTAGTGGTGGATTCTTTTTAGGCTTCTTAGTGTAGATTAAAAACTGCTTGGCTTCAATCTCTGTTACTGGATAAGACTTTTCTTCTCCGGGCATGTTATCATGTTTCTCCCGAGGGATGGGTGTCTGTGAGGTGGTTGTAGATAAAATATGCTCCTCTGCTTCCTGAAAGGTGTTTTCCTCCCACTGGTCTTGGTTCATACATTGCTCGATCTCTGGCTGAGGAGTATGTGTGTAGGGAGTAGTCTTTTGCTCCACCCTCAACTTTGAAATCATACCAAAAGGGTCATAAGACCAAGTGAAGCTCAGTTTGAAGTTTAGTTGTTTCAACAACAAATATTTTGCTTTACCAGCTGTTCTGGTATTGCACACAAAAGGTCTTACCCGCGCTTTGATTTTAAATTGTGCCTTTTTCTTAATTGCCAAAAAATTCAGGTCATTCATATGTATCATTTTTCTGATGTATTCTCATTAGAACAATCTCACAGGAACACATTTTGGTAGCCTATAGGGTGGCAATTCACACCCATATACTCTGATCTCGATGTAATTATGATATAAATACCAGTCACCTGTCTTCACCTCGTCACTAAATGCAACACCTTCTTAATATCTTCTCCTATCCTAGGCTCCAAGTAACTGTGTAGTAGAGAAATAACTATATATAGAAACTGATCAACATAGTCTATGAAAGTGAGTTATGTGGAGTTTCTCCTAACCAGAGAGGTCCAATGTATAACTGATTGAGCACTACCCTTCTCATCCATCTTCTGCAAAGTGAAGGGAAACATGTCTGCTTGATGATAAATAAACATATAAACTAACACAACAACATATTTGAAAGCTCCCTCTGTAGGAAACTTCATGAATTTCTCATGCATTGCCTCTGCAATAAATTCACTATAATTAAAAACAACAGGTTTCTCACCAGTGGTAAAAATTGAGAGGAAGCCAACAATGTCCTCATCGACCCACTGATCAGAGTGATAACCAAGTAGGTATGAGATGATTTTGATGATCTGTTTGGTTACATCAAGGAACACAAAAGATGAGTATGTTTTAGGTAACTAGGCATCTTCACGAAGAAATATTTCGAATATTTTCGATCTTTGAGGGAAGGTTAAGTTCTTATAGAGATCAGTGAGAGAGTCTACTGAAAGTGGCTTAGAAGACTCTAGAATTGTCACTTGGAGCATTTGAGACATGGCTTCAGCTGTGATGGTGATCAGAATTTCACCATTTCCGCTCATAATTGCTCTTTGGGAGGGTACATAGCTCAAATGACACCAGGAGACTAGTTAAGGGAAGTGACGGGTCTTTGGGAACATGAATTTAGGGAGGGTAGACTCCCATAGATTCAATTCATTGCTTTAATCTAAGAATTTATGCTTCAACCAATTGTGAAGTTGGAACAACTCGAATCAGAGTTAGTTTTAGCAATTTTATACTGCAAATCAACTAAGGGTAGATGATCCAGACCAATAGGATGGGGTAGCATGGGATTTTCCTCTGGTTTCTTTCCCATTTCCTTAGGGGTTCTAGTCTTAAGAGGCATTATCAATATTGAAAAGTAAAAGCAGGGGGACGATGATGCTGATATTACCTAGAAAAGGAAATTGGCTGTAGAATGCTAGAGTGGGGTCTCTGATAGTGACTAGATCAGTGTCGTTGGGCAATTGTCTGTTTACTGCGACAACGTGGAGGATGAAATCTTGTACAGGTCATGTACACAGGTGGAAGAAAGGAATTTTTGGTTTTAACTGTGCTTAATAAGGTAATTTTTAAATTATCGTTTGTTTTTTACCATTCGGATTTGTCACAGTGAGCAAATCCGTTGCAAAGGGAGCGAGAGAAGTTAATGGGCGTAACGATTTGTTGATGTGGGTAGGGGAGTGCCAGATGGAGGCCTTTAATTGGGAGTGAGTCAGATTCTCGGGACAAGTTTAAACAAAAAGGAAGGTTAGGGGAGTGGGGTATGCTATGATGAGGTGGTGGACGATGAATGGGGTCGAGAAGGGTGTCGTTGCAGATAAGAATTGGTGGAGGAGTGAGCGGTTAACGCTGCAAGGGGGGGGGGGTGGGTGGGTGGGGCGATGAGTTAAAAGGAGAGGGGGGTGTGAAATGATTTGGGGGTGACATGTAGCAGGGATTTCAGACCCCCCCCCCACCCACCCCATGGATAAAGTCGAATGGAGCTCGGGGGGTGGGGGCACGATGAGTGAAAAGGAGAGGGGGGGTGTGAAATGATGTGGGGATGACACGTAGTAGGGCTTTCGAACCCCCCCCCCCCCCCCCCATGGATAAAGTGGAATGGAGCTCGGGGGGGGGGCTGAAAATACTTCCCTGCCATTGATCCGGGGCGGGGAAGTTCTCAACTGTTGATTTTCCACAATAAATAATCCCATCGATAGAACTATTTTTTTGTCATCAAACTTTATTACAACCTTGGAAATGTTAAGGTATAATATACATCATTACAAACAATTTTTTATCACTCCTACGGATCTCTAAGGCTGAGGAAGAGTCCAACTGAGGTAACCACAGACAAATGTTTTGACTTGGTAGCTAGCCCTACCAAGCCGGAGAGGGCTCTCTCCAAAGGATCACAACCAAGAGGGTTGGATAGATTAAGGTTTTAGGCTAGATGTAAAGTGTAGAGGGTGTTTGATTTGATTTGGTGGGGTTGTTGGAAGAGGATTAGGTCAAAAAATATAGGTCAGGGAAGATGAGGGTATTATTGTAGACATCTGATGGAGAAAGGTAGGTAGGCACTCAAACACTTTAAGGTTATGGAGTGAGATGGATAAGACTGATGAGGTGCTAGAAAGAGCAAGACAAGCATGTATTCTTTCTAAACTGAAGATAATGGACAAACTATGAAGATTTCCCCAAAATAGAGCATATAAGATGTATTCTGCTCATCAACTTGAAAATCAACATATCATAGAAGTGAAGTGAAATATGGGAGTACAAAACATTCAAACATTTGCAACGTAAGAAGAAACTAAGTCAAAATTCCATACCACAGGTATTCCATCAAAATAGCTACAACTCATTCATTAAATTCTGCCAAATACTAATTACACTAGTGTCTCTAATCAATAGCCAAACATCCAACTGATTCCAACCCCTTCTTACTTCAAATGATGAAGTATTTATACAAATTCTAAATTCAATTATCTTGATAAAAATCTCAAGATCCTTTTACAAATATCCTAAACTGTTTTGCACAAATAGAAATGAAATGTAGGACGTTAAAAACTAATGTATATACTTGGCACTATCATTATGGATTTTTGTTGACAAGGAAGAGAAATTCGAATTTGATTGCAACTCTTAGTTGATGAGGTGGCTAACTGTCTTTGAACGTTTTCCTCTCGAAATCCTGCAAAATAGGGTGCATTCATCCCCTTCTATATCTCAATCCGAGATAGATCTGTAAAACGTGAGAGTGGTTATTGTATATAAATATGTTCTTGAGATAAACCTCTTTCAGTTTATCAAAATTCAGCTCCCACTGTTCCCAATAGTCTCTACAAAACGGTGGCTGAAACAGGACTTTGCATAATGTGAAACATAGGCTGTAACAATGTACTGTATCTCTCATTTTATAATAGATGTGTAAATTTTGAAATAGGTTATTGTACTTTGGCATATTAGGAACACAAAACTCCTCTAGTTTCTCAAGATTCATCTCTGATTTGCCAAAATATGCTCTGCCAAAGTATGACTAAACAGGAAAATTTGGGAAAATATGTCTGCAAAGCTTCATATGTATATCCCAAACCATAATAGCTGTTAGAAAACTGAGAGAGGTTTTTTTACATGAGTATGTTGGAAGAAAAAATATCTTTAATTTTTTGAAAATTCTTCCTCATTGGTTTGGAAACCATGTTTGAAATCAATATGGCATATAGGAAAAAGCATAGTTTCAACTGATCATGAGACAAATAAATGATGTGGATGCAGGAGGTGACATGGCAGTTGGGGAATGGAGGGTAACATAAACAGGAAAGCATGGGAAAAGGTAAAGGGAGGTAGATGGAGTGTAGGTGAGTGAGGTTTTTTTGACTAGGGCTACCATCAGTGAGTAAATTTTTGAATGAGGACCTAAGTGGAATGACAAAAAGTTCTGAGCGAGACCCTAATATGAATATGAAAAGAGGAGTTTTGATCACTGATGGCAGTATGAAAATACTGACATTAACACAATTAATCATGTTCAACCTCATGATTAACATACTCAAAATAAAATTAACTAATTTAAATCAAATTATTCACATCTAGGTCGCATTTGATTTTGCATGCCCATTTATTGATTTTTCTAAGGTTTTTTTATTATTTTTTCCATGTCAGTTAACCATGATTAAATTGTGTGATTAACTGCACTAATCAAACTCAATCACAATTAAACTGTTTGATTGATTTATTCACTCACCTAATTAAATTTATTTTCACACTAATCATGTTTAAACAATGTGATTAGACTACCTATATCTAATTCTCCTATTCACAATGTGGCATTTAAAAAAGTTGCACACTTTATTTACAAAAATTCTTGTAGTAAGCTTTCATGCAATTTTAATTTTTCTTGGTGGCTTTTAGACTTGCTCACCTAGGGGGACATTTTTACATATTTTTTCTCTTTTTGTTTTTCTTTCTTTATTCTATTTTTTCTGTCCCCTACAATTTATTTTTATTTTTCCTCTCTCTCTCTCTCTCTCTCTCTCTCTATATATATATATATATATATATATATGGAAATAGATTTTAAACATGAAACATTATTTACATTCTTTCAAATATAAATCATCAGGTCAAAACAACTCATCCTCTGAAATATAGGACCCTAATAGTGGCTCCAACTAGGGATGGCATCCTCCCTGTGAGGTGCTAAAGAACACCGTAGATCAGTATCCTTATCCATTGGGCCAATTTGATTTTTTTTCTTCAGTTGAACTGATATACCTGTGAATCATTCTTACCTATATGAACACACCATCAGAGGCTTAGGGGCTTCTCTTTGGGCTTCAACTTCTACTGAGATTCACCTGCACTTTTGCAATATAAAAATGAAATGATAGTTTACAATGGTGATGAATGAATTGATATAATTTGGTGGGAAATAATGTTTTAACTGTCTGCCATTCCCCGGTCCACCTGGTAGTTCTTCTCCTTTCAAATCCGATAAAAGGAATGAATTATTACCCCTAAAAGCATCAATCTTAAAAGGTCCTTTCCATAGGTTGTCAAATTTACCATGTTTTCCATTATCCTCATTTTTGGAATCCCATTTCAAAACAAGATCATTGAGTTGAAAATCTCATCTTTAGTCCTTCTATTATAAATCCTTTTAATATTCTCTTGGATGACTTTAGTTTTATGATAGAATTCTTCCCTTGACTGTTGTAACTGAATAATCTTGTTATCCTTCTTTGCATATCATTGGTCTCCACTTGTGTTTCCTGTAGAAGTTTGAGCACTGGAATTCCCAAAGAAGTTGGGAAAACTGTATCTGTCCCATACACTATCTGGAATGGTGACATTCCAATGGACTTCTTGGTAGTAACTCGATCAGCCCATAGTGCATTGATTATTTTTTTGTGCCATGACTTCTTGTTCTCCTACAATAGCTTCTTGATAATGTTAACCAAACTCTTGTTTGAGGACTCAACTAACCCATTACCCTAGGGGTAATAAGCAGTAGAGTGACCTAACTTAATCTGATATTTGTTACAAAAATATATCATTTTCCTGGACTTGAAAGCAACAACATTGTCAATTATAATTTTATGGGGGCAGCCAAACCTAGATAATATATTTCCTTCCAAAAATATGGTAATAACAGTATCAGTGGCTTGTCTAGTGGGAATGACTTCTATCCATTTAGTAAAGTAATCTATTGCTATCAAAATCCATTTATGTTGGCCTGAGGAATTGGGGTGGATTTAACCAATGAAGTCTAAACCCCATTGTTGAAAAGGGAATTTTATTGAAATTGGTTTTAATGGTAAAGGTAACAACTTTATTTTTCCTTGGAATATTTGGCACTGATGGCAGGAGGTGACCTTTTTATGTACATTAGAGAATAGGGTAGGCCATTAAAAACCAGCTCTAAGGATTTTGTTGGTTGTAGATTTCCAGTATAGATGGCCACCACAGTCTCCCTAATGAAATTCCCAAAGTACTCTGTCTGATTCATATTTCAACAAACACTTTAGTAACATCCCTCCAACATCTTTCCAATATAAATTCTTGTCAAGAATGTAGAATTTCAAAGATTTTATTTTAAGGAACCTTGCTTTGGTTTTTGTTAAACTAGGAGGAGCATATAATTTCTGTAAGACAAAAATTATGTCTACATACCATGGTGATGTGCTGAAAACTTCTGAGATCGGTGGAGTCGCCTTCTCTTCCTGTTCATCCAATTCTGAAATAAAATTGATGTCTAACACATTACAATTAGACTCTTCCATGAGTTTTGATAACCATTGACCCTTGATAAGATTTTTTGGTTTGATTTCGATATCATATTCTAGAATGGTGGCAATCCATTTTCCCCTTTTTCCATATGGATCTGTTTGAGTGAGTATGTCCTTTTCAATTGCACTTGGGACAAAAGCAATAATGTGTGAATGCAGAATATAAACCCTGAAATATTTAAGTGCCTTTACCAATGCAAATGTTTGTTTTTCCATAATGTTGTATTTCAAAGATGCATCTCTCAATGTTCTGTTGAAAAATGCAATTGGTTGTTCATGTCCTTCAACATTATTCTGCAATAACACAACTGCTATTGTATGATCAGATGCAAAAGAGAATATCATGAAATCTTTTGTAAAATCATGACTTATTAAAATGGGTGCAATTGTTAAAGCTTTCTTGACCTTAGTGAAAGAATCCTTTGCATCATTATGCCATTTGATTTCAGTATCCTTCTTTAACATGTGAGTTATTGCTTTTAAGGTTTCATCCAAATTTGGTATATATCTCCGAAGGAAGTTTATTTTTCCAATAAAGGACTTGACTTCTTTTTTGTTCCTAGGGGGATCTATTTTCAATATTGCTTCCACACTGCTAGGGTCAATTTTTATGCCATCCTTTGAGATGATATGTCATAGCAATTTTCCTTCTTCTAAGCCAAATAACATTTTCTTAGGGTTAAGAGAGATACTAAATATTCTACATTTTTCAAAAACTCTCCTTAAATGGAGAAAATGCTCCTCATCTGTCTTTGAGAAGACATTGATATCATCTAAATAAATGACTATAAACCTACCTAATTCATCTGCAAAGGCAAAATCCATTTCTCTTTGTAATGTAGCACCAACATTCATTAGGTCGAAAGGCATTTTCACATACATGAAAGTGCCGTAGGGTGTTGTAAATGTTGTTTTCTCTTGGTCATCTGGATGTACTAGAACCTGGTTATAACCAAAAAATCTATCTAATAAGGAAATTCTTGCTGATCCAACTACCTTTTGTAGGATGTGGTCCATCTTGGGCAAATGATAGTTGTTTTTCAGAGAAGCTTTATTGAGATTTCTAAAATCAATACATAGTCGAATCTCTCGAGTCTTTCTCCTAGTCAGAACTAAGTTAGATACCTATTTTGGCATCATACAATTTTTTAACTTCTTTCTGAATTAGGGGCAAAAGCATTGGGTTGATCCTTCTGAGTTCCTGTTTAAAAGGTTTATGGTCCTCTTTTATAGGAATTTTATGTTGTATAATGTTGGTGTCATAGGACTTTAAATCCCCATAACTCGAGGCAAATACATCTATGAATTATTTGAAAAGCTCTATAAACTTCTGCTTTTCAGCAGAAGGCAAAGATTTGGAGAATTTAACTATTTTAGGCTTTCCTTTGGTTCCTATGGTACTTTCTTCCACATCGGCTGTAGTAGGTTCCATTTTAGGTTTTTTAGCTACATCATTAAAATCAAATCTCTTCCAAGGGAACTAACCCTCTAGGCAAAACATTATCCTTCAACTGCAAAATTTCTGACTCTTCTTGATCTTTATCTAATACATCCAATTCTAATTTATTCATCATCTTATGTACATTATTATCTACATCACAATCTATGTCTATATCTTCACACTCGAATTCATTCTTTGATTGCAAAAAAATTCCAATCTGCTCATCATTACCAAAAACTTGCTAGTACCTTTTATTATCTTGGACAATTGATTTGTTTTTAACTTCAACTGTGTACTAGTGACTTGGGCGATAAGGCATTTTGCAAGTACTAGTTGAAGTAGCCAGACCATCAGCTATGATGTTTTGACCTCTTGGCACTACAGACAACTCATACTCAACAAAATGTTCAAGGAAATCTAGAACAACATTCCTATAATCCCTTAACCTTGGATGTTTAGCTGAATATTCCCCTTTGATTTGTTTAATTATGAGTTCAAAATCTCCATGAACTGAAATTATTTTGGCACCTAATCTTTTCAAAACCCGTAATCCTAGAATTAAGGCTTCATACTCAGTTATATTATTGCTACATTGAAATTTTAGTTTATATGAATGTCCTTCGGCTTTTCTAGTTTGTGAATTGAAAACCCACATACCTGCTCCTGATCCTTCCTTGCTTACAACCCCATCAAAATGCATGTTCCATAAAGGCTCATTTTATTCATCCAGTTTTACAATGTCTATTTTGTTTTCTTCCATCTCACATAGATCAGTTTTTAGGTTAGGGAGTTTTCCTTCTATACCTCCATCATTACACAAGATGAAAGAGTCTAGGTCTGAATGAACTGAATACAAGGGATGGTTGTTTGGTCTATCTTTACTGCTAACCATGTATTTCATTAGGGTTTCTCTGTAAAGTCTCCTAGGCTGACCAAAAATAGGTATGATAGCATAACTCATATCCATTTGTAGGGGGCCTTGTAGCTTTGTCCCCATGATTTAGAGAGTAGAATTCCATACTTTGGGGATATGTCTGCCACTATGATATCCATAACTATGATTCTGGCAAGAATTTGAGATAGGGTGACACAAAGGTCTTTAATGAGACCAAGGCACCTTACCTTATTAGAATCAAAAGAATACAAGTCTTTATCTGGCTTAGCAATGTCAAGATTCAATTTCTCCATTATGGCCTGGGGCATTAAATTGTGTGAGGCACCAGAGTTGAGCATGGCATTATGAAGAATTTAATCAAGGATATTGAGATTGACGTAGAAAGGGGGAACATTTCCATTTTGGGGTTTACCTCCTACCTCAAGACCAAACAACATTTCAGGCTTTTCATCAGTGAGGTTTACAATATCTATTCCTTCTCCTACTTTTAAGGCTTTCATTACTATAGGTTTTAACCCCGTACAAAAATTACCTTCATACGAATTCTAAAACAAAGAAAATAAACAATGCGAGAGCATAATACATAAAACACATATACACAAATATTTTCCCACTGGATCCCAAAACCGGGACTACCAGCTTGATTTTTCATTATGTTCCTTTCAATGTTACAATACATATTTATACATGCCGAAGCATCTAATACCATGGACCGAAAACCATAGGTAGGTTCACCCAACCTAATATAGGGTCCAATTCCTTTTTCCCGGGGCAACGTAGGAGGGCTATCCGCCCCCCACCTCTAACCCCCCTGTTATGCAGTAATTTGTCACTGTCTCCCTGTCAGTCTCCCTACTGTCTCATGAAATCAAATGCACCATGCTCATGCTCTCTAAACTGGCCAAATGACCCACTTTGCCAAAGTTTATTGCATCAGCGCATCTGTTATTAAAATAACCGCGCTGACAGGCGGCTGATAGTGTAACTGATGCGCTGCCAACGCGGAAGAACACGGGTTTCCTGCGCTGGTCGAATTTTATGCGCCAGCGCATCCTATGAAAGTATTAAGCCGCGCTGACACAACCTTCTCTGTTACTGTGATGCGCTGTCAGCGCGTCAGTTCAGTGTTACACCCGCGCTGATCCAGTTTGGGCGAATTTGTTCCAACATCCAGCCTTCCAGATGGTTCCAGACTTGGTTGTTGGCCTTGTGAGGATCGCCCTCCCTTCTATGGCATGTCTGTTCGTCATTTGGAACCACCTTCCTTGAAGATAAGCTTGTCCTCCCACCATTCAAGGAGACTCCTTCTCCTATTTAAATCTCTACCATTGCCATGAGCAGCTAGTTTTGGATAGTGTGGAATTCATAGTGCTTGGATTGCTGCTGCTAGTAGGTAGTTGGTGTGACAAGTGTGGTTTTGCTAGAAGAAGCTTAAGGAAGGTTGTGAGTATTGCTTGTGTGAGAGAGAGTTTTGTTTTGGGAGAATCTACCTCCAAGGGTGAATGCTTAAGAGACTTGCTGGCTGGACCCTCAAGAGAAGGACTCAGCGTCAGAACTTTGGTTGTACCTTTCTCTGTTATTGATTTAATAATAGATGACTACTGTTATGGTTCCATTCTCATTTGTCTTTGTAATGGTTAATGTGAATTACATCCTTTCTGACTGATGTATAATTGCTTTTATTAGATTTCATGCTTGTGTTTGTCTTTCTCTTCGTGTGTGCAGGTGTCTATTCACGGAGATCATGGAAGATCGTGATCGGCCAGAGCAAGGGAGCGAGAGCGGCATCTCTTCGTCAAACAATAGCGTTGGAATCCAAGTAGGTGTTCTTTGCCTCTCTTTTAATTGCAATTAGGAACTTGTACAGTAGCATTGATTGATTGTTGCTAGACCCATTCTGGGCTAGTAGGGATCGCCTCTATCCGTAGAAGGGATTTACCTCTCCAACAATTTGGCGACTTCGCTGGGGACAGGCTGGCCTTTGTCTCTTGTGTCCATTTTTGTGCTTGAGTTTGATTGTTCTCTCTTTTCAAAATTGGGGATTAGTTCTCTGCTTTTAGACTTCCTGGTTCAATCTGGGAGGTGTATAAATTGCTTAAAGAGTTCTGGCCTTGGTTTGGGAGTTTGTGGCTTGATTTTGCCTCTTTTTTAGCCTCAGCGCGGTTTATATCAAAACAGTTGCGCTGACAGCGCATAGCTGTTTCTTTAAACCTGTTGTCATCGCGCTTGTACGTAAAACAGTCGTGACGGTTCTGAAATCGAACCAGCGCGCTTAAGTCGTGTCCTTCCGCGTTGACAGCGCCAAGTTGCTACGCGTGACCTCTTGTCAGCGCACAGTTGCTGAGCGCTACCCGCGCTGATCTTGTAAAATTTAATTTGTTTCAATTTTGCCTCCTGAGCCTGTTGGTTTGACTATCTCCAGATTTTTCTACTTGGTTTATGACTTGATATTTACTGTTTGAACTGTTACACACTTGCTTGCAAAGTCTTGTCGGACGAATTTCGTTTTTGTGTCCCGTGACCTAGTGCCATCATCCAGCTTTCACTGGATTGACTTTGTTTTATTCACTTGTTCGCAAAAGTTCATCGCTGCTTGCCTTTGCTACTGTGGAAACCTTCCTCTTTTTGCTTTCTTTGCTTGTTTGAGGTGATTGTTATTGAACCAATCCTCAGATTGTTTCACTACCCAAGACACAGATCACAGTTGCTAGGGTTCAATCAGCTCTTTTCACGCTTGTTGTGTTTGTCATTGAGTGATTTTACTTCTTTTTGCTCGGTGTTGCTGTCTCTCAAAATTCATTTTAGAGTGCATAGTGCCATTGAAAAAGAAATCAAACTAGCATCTTTTACATTCAATAGTTAATGAAAAGGAGAGCATTTCGTTGATTTGTGTTCTCAAAAGAAAATTTTCATTTCTTTGTCATTAGCTGCATTAGATTGTTTGATTGTTTGAGCTCGTTTTGTTTGATTGAAAACTATTAACCCTCTCGTAATTAGAATTCATCGAACGAAATGGTATTCTTTGGCATATAGTTTGCATCTAGGAAATTGTGAGAGATCACACGATAAGGCCTGAAACCGAAACTTAATTCAAGATCAACCATAAAATAAACTGAATAAACCTAAAAACGCATTGGAACTTAACGCAAACATCTAGAGGTCTAGGTTAGAGACGTGTTCCGGCGTCTTTAAACATAGTCACTATTGTTTCACATTACGGTTGGGTGATTCCTCCTTCTGTGACTCGATAGTGGTCTAACACGGATTGTGCTCCCACGTACCGTCGCGTATATAGGGAGACCCCACTAGGCTTTTATCCTTGATCCATAGGAAGCCGAGTCTACCGCCCTGCGAACCGTAACGCACCGAACACAACATTCGGGAAGATTGACTGCAGTACGGAAAGTCCTTGGTTCTCATACGATTGCCAAGGTGTATAAGCAGTTTTACGGATTGCTTGGTAAACCCTTTGCCTAGAATCTCCAGAGCAGTCACTTTTGATCCTTTTCGGACTCCCTAAATGAAAAGGTGCCAGTGAGCTTCTTGTCACTTCGTGCTCATTAAACATTCGAAGGAGACTAGAGTCATCTTTTCGTCCTTTTCTCGACTCTTGAAACATGAAAAGGTCAAGTTCAGTTCCTGTGTCTTAAAAATTTATTCGACCACGATAACATCACCTGGTTAGATCTTGTGTGCATTAGCTCGAGTAGGTTTCTTTTTGTTTGCCATGGCAACTTTTCCAGGGTTCACCAACCCAAGTTCCCCTCCTGACGGGAATCCTGGTCATTTCCCTCCTCTCGGGAATGTCGGTGCTCCTTATATGGCAACGTTATCCCTTCCAGGGTTAACTGTCGGGTTGCCTGTTTGGTTGTTTTCAACCTCTTTGGTCCCTACTGTGTCGGCTGTTAGTCCATCAGTCCCTCCACCTGAACAACATCATGTTGATCCGAAGGTGGACCTCTCCCCTTCGACGCCTACTTCTACGTCCTCATCTTCTACTTCGCCTGGTGAAGGCCTCGTTTCGAGTAACCAGGTGGCTAAGAAGAAGAAGAAGAAGACCAAGAAGAAGAAGTCTCCTAAAGGAGAGGCTACAAGTATAACTCTTGCTCCACCGAGTACACCTGAAGTCGGGCCATCTTCTGCCCCCCCGCGGAAGGTTAAGTTTCCTTGTCGATTATGCAAGGAGGACCATCTTCTTCGCGATTGTCCTGGCATTTCCAGGGTATTAGAAATATGGTCTCACGATCCGGCCCACCCCTCATCGTCCTCTGGAGCTCACGGCGATGCTCCCTTATTAGTTGGGAATGGCAAGGGAAAAGAGAAGATTCGAATCCCTTGTAAACTTTGTGAAGGCAATCATCCCCTTCACCTTTGTCCACTCATGGATAAAGCCTCCAGCGTCTTGGAAAGTCTCTCAGCTCCCTCACCCCAGCTTCCCGCTGGATATCAACGTCTTTCTGCATTTGCAGATTATCCGCCTCCCGACAAAAAGATTGGTTCACATTCTTCTCTTGTCCAGGCCCCTCTTCCCGAACCTGGCCGTGTCCAGCCTGTTCCAGACCAACCATTGGTCGGAAAGAGTGATGACTCGAGTTCGCAGCTCGCTCACTCTGTTTCGGAAGAGAATCATGCTCACGTTCTTCTCGTCTCTTTAGATTCTTCGGAGTCCCGAAATGACTCTCCTAACACAACTGCTCCCGAAGGTCCTCCTTCGTTCCCTTTAGCGCCTGGGGGCAATCATGCGATTCCCCCACCAAGTAGTCTGGTCGCTTCCTTTGATTGGAATCGCCTGATCGCCGGTCGCCTCCCATCCCATGTGCCCTTCCAGGTTACAGTACTTGCCTGTGATAAGGCAGTACCTGGCACTCTTCTGGATGAAGGTGCGTCGGTCAGTCTTATGCCGTACACTACTTGGCAAGCTTTAGGTTCTCCGCAGCTCGGGCCAGTCACACAGAATCTGTTGGCCTTCGACGGAGGAGCCTGTCCATCTCTAGGAGTTCTCCCGAAGTTCCCCATTACTTTGGGAGGAAAAACCGTCTATATAGACGTCTTGGTTACCCAAGGTGTTTTAGACTTTAGTCTTCTCCTTGGTCGCGACTATGTTTACGCCATGGGGGCACTTATTTCTTCTCTTTTCCGTGTGGTTTGCTTTCCACACGATGGAAGAATTGTGACTATCGATCAATTGTCGTTCGCTAGTCCCCCGATTGTTGTGGGGAAAAATGCCTATTTAGGACGATCCTATCCACCTAAGGTGTGACAGCGCCTTAGCAACAAAGGAATACAACTATCATGATTTCTTCCTTTATGAAATATGAAAGAGAGGAGATCGGCAGACTTACCATTGTCTTTCGGTTGTCCCTCGAACTAAATCCTCTTCTCTTTGTGTGTCCACAGCTACTTGTTTCCTCGCTTGATCAAGAGAACAACTACTTGAATCCCCCGAGATCACAAGAGAACAGCTACCTGTGACAAGAGAACAGCTACTTGCAACAAGAGAAGAACACAATGCAAAGGCAAATATACATATTCATAAATGATTCAGGATTAGAAGTAAATTAAATATACCAATGAAATCATACAAAGTACACCAGCATATAGGAAAGAATCAAGATAGCTTTATTGAAAGTAACAGGGTTCAGGAAGAGATACAACCCATAGGGCTCCAACCCAGCATCTCCTTCCCAGCAGAATGGAATTCCCTCTTCAGCTCCTTTCAAAGCATAACACACCCAATATTTCTAGCCACAAACCAACAGCAATTCTTTGCAAATACCAAATTCCCGCCTCCCTAGACCTCATGAGAGAGATCTATATATAGGAGTTTTGGAGAAAGGATGAGTCAGCTTGAGGTTGGTATGAAGCTGACTAGTGTCCTCTCCCACTTTAGTTCTTGAGTCCACTTGGAGGTTTGGAACCTCTTACTCATCACTAGTCGAATTCCCTAATCCAAGTGTCATTTTGGAAGCTTCCTGGGCATTGACACCTTGAGAAATGACTCTGCCACTTGTCCAAACTCGCTCAGCACAGGTAGCCTTCTTTGCAGTTGACATTCAACGCAGGTAGACAGTGGAGCAGTTGACATTCAGTGCAGATGCTCAGTGGATCAGTTGACATGATCCAGAATTGCTTTGTTTTTGAGTGTTTTCAGGTGGAGAACTTTTGTTAAGTGCTGTGGTTTGCTGGCCTTGTTCCTCTAGGGGTAGGAACAACATGTTTAGGGACTTTGGATCCCTTGATTATTGACATTTCATGCTCAGTGATGCAAGGCACAAAAATGTCTATAACAGTTGCCCCCTAAAGTATGAGGCCGTTTATCGGGTGAAATGCTTTATCCAGGAGGGTCCGAAGTTCATCCATCTGCTGGGAGGAGACCTGTAATAAAATACAATACAATACATTATGATTCATACTGCTTTCATGATCTAGCTGAGGCGGGCATTCCCATGCTCAGCTTTATAAATTCATTTTTGTACATGGAACAGACGATCGTCTGATGGTAGACTGATAATTTTGGTGAAATTATCATCCTTTGAGTAGGATGATCATCTGCTGCAATGATGTAAATGTCAAATGTCTTTATATTTCCTGAATATATATCGCAGCCCGGATGGATGAAACTAGATCCGGGGTCTTCAAACTCGTTCGATCTTCACTCTAAGTACAAGTCGATCCATGTGAGAATTGCGCTGAAGTCGAACATGGAAAGACATCGCTTGATTACCGGTCAATGATGTAAACCGTTAACAAGCGCGAGAGGAATCACCGATAATGATAATGATCCTCAAGGTACTGCAGTACAATTCACGTGGTGTGAAAAAAGGACTTGGCGTCGAACACCACGCAAAATCTTCTGGTCGAATGTCATTGATGTATACCTGTCGCCGGAAGTGAGAAACTTGCCATTGAGGCATGCAAGCTTCAAAGTACTGAAGGGGGTGTTCCTAGATCAACTCCTTGGATAATGAGCTGATGTCGACAAGGAGCGATCCGTCAAAGGAGGGCCTTAATGAATCCCACATCAGTGACACAGAACAGAGCTAATGATTTTAATGGAGGTGAAAACAATCTGTGACATATGATTCAGGGTGGCGGTCATGAATGGATGAAGGATAATGTATGGCAGTGGATGGGACCCGATTGACTCTTTCTGAACGACTTCTCTTGAACATATGGCGACACTGATGCGATGGATCGGTAGCATTACCCCAAATATGGATGGTATGGCAAGACCATGGTGATGTGACCGGTGAATGAAACAACCCAACCCGAATGTGATACGGAGGAAAAGTGTCATGTTCAAGAGCGACCTGCTACCATCAAAGTTTTCTTGATTTTTTCCAATTTTTCCCCAGTCATTGCTGACCAGTACCTCTTTATTTTTGTCAAGCTTGAGGAGGATAACATATGCTTGTTCTATAACCTGCCCTTCGGGCAAGCCCATCGCTATGTTTTAACGAGCCTAGCGATAGGGAAACTCGTTCTCGTCTAAAGACAAGTTTGTCGCTATTTAATCATTTTAACGAGTCTAACGACAAGGATAACTCGGTCCTTTTCATTTTTAGAGAGTCTGAAAAGGTACGTAAAGTTAACTCCAAAATTCCTTTTTCGTCATCTAATCCCTTAAGTCCGAAAATGTATAAAACAATACAAAAGGGATGAGTTTTCGATATCTTTAATGAGCCGAACAAAACAAGCGCTCGATCTTTTTGTGCAATAATCCCTCAGGTCCAAAAAGATTAAAATCTAGAGGAGGGATAGCTCTTCCTGTCCTTTTAACGAGCTGGAAGGCTAAAACTCGGCAATCTTTTCATATTTTACGAGTCAGATGAAAAGAGTTTAAAGAAGACTCATCTTTTGAGGAACGAGTGATAAACAGGGATAGCAACTGATTCCAGGTACAGGTTGGAATTTTCCAATCACGGCAGTGTCACAAGGATGGCTAGGTGAAATCACTCTTCGCAGCTGTTCCTCAAAATGGGTAAACAATCATATGGAGGTGAACGATCGGCCAAATGACAGTGGAGGTGGCAGGTGCAAACACGACCAAGGCTTTTATGGCTGATAAATTTACGATCACAACGGTTATTTACCGGGATAGGTTCATTTTTTAGTTAAAAATGAGCTTAAACTTTGGAGGAAACATTGCTCACTGCTTATATTTATTTTTTAACGAGCATGAAGACCGCGTTAAAACTGCTTGGATCTTGCGTTTATTTTTTAACGAGCATGAACTTTATGCTAAAACTGCTCGATTCTATGGTCAAATTTTGATTTTTTACCATTACTAGCTTTTCTCTTTCCAAGAATAGTACTGTATTTTCAATTGCTGCATCAAACTTAGTTAGAAAATACATAATCATGAGATGAAAACCCTAATATTTTTCTTTGAACTACGTAAAAAGCTATTAAAAAGTGTTTTTACCTCTCATTTTACCATTTCATTTGCATTTGGTTTGTTGGAGCTTTGGAGGTGCCTCTTCCCCCTTGATTTTCACCAGCTGATTTCGGGAGATTCCGTGGACGATTCTCGGCGCCGTCTGGACCAGGTAGGAGCTAAACCTTAGCTCTTTCTTTTCATGGTTTCCTTTCTTCATTCTGTGCCTGTTTTCCACTCTTTCTGAGCCACAGGGTTTTTGCCAGGGCGCCCTAACTTCAGCGCAGGTTGCCCATTCGAAACCTGCGTTGAAGGTCAAGCTGCCTTAAGGCAGCTTGACCTTCAACGCAGGTAGGACACTCTCTGCCTGCGTTGGGCTCAGAAAAATGAGTTTTTAGCACATTTTTTGATGAATTTTCGCCAGTTTCTCATCAAACTCAGGAACTTACTCCTTCTCTTGTTTGTTTTGCAGGGATCTTTGAACAAGATGTCCCTTACATGGCGAGAACAAGAACATGAAGAGGAGGACATGATTGCCCTCCATGACCCTGTCACGGTGAACGCGTTGCGGAACTGTGGCCTGCTGAAGTTTTTCCGTATCTCTAGCATGAGAGCACAGATCTCTCTACTGCAGTATATGCTTGATGCTTGGGATCCCATTAACCAAGTATTCTAGATTAGGGGAAAATCCATCCCCTTGACCATAGAGGACATTTACTTCTTGACTGGATTGTCAAGGCGAGGTGCCCCCATTTCTTTGTCAGGTTCGACCTGGGGGACTGATTCCGTGAGAGATTATGTCCGCCAGTATTGCAGGGAAGGCTCCCAGCCGAGCAGAGACGACAAGGTTGTTATCCATGAGATTACTGACAGGTCTCTCAGGTCCATTCTGTATACTATTGGTAGGATGGCCGGTAGCGCAGCTCTACATGTTGCCAACAGATCTTATGTGCAGCACGCCTTGGAGTGTCTCCAACCGAAAGTATTCAACTGGTGTGATGCAGTACTTGTTCAGATGAAAATTCAGTTGACCAAGGTAAAGGACGAGAAGCTGAAGAACTTTGGATTCGGTTCTATTCTGACTGCCTTCACCTTGGAGAAAATCCCACTGATGCAGCCTCAGTATATTGTACTTGACTTGCCTTCTCCGACCGAGCCACGCATGCAGAGGTGGGTCGATCATATGTCTAGGCATGCTGGTCAACCTCAGATTACTTTCACTGATGCCTTCTTCAGGTGGTTCGAGCGCCAGGAGATGGTCTTTTCCGAGTATCCATATGTGGGTATGGATTTCCGAGGTGATCCGGATTTGGTGTTACCGGATGGCGAACAGTGGGGCGCTATTGGTAAAATATTTGACCATATCACTGTTTACTGTTTTTATTCATAATGTTGCTGTGCTTTATTCTATCAAGACTTTTAATCAAACTCTTGGGTGCATGCAGATGTTGGTCCTGTTCTTCCAGCAGTTCATCCGAGACCGCCAGTCGCTGCCCTGACAGCGGAGCCTGCTGGGAGAGTTATTCTTCGTGACCTTGACGATGCTGAGACCCTTACAGCTGTGCAGGAGCAGGTTGAGAGCCTTACTCTCGGTATTCCGGATGTACGGATCGATGAGTTACCTTTACAGTTGCAGCGGCATACTACTGGTGTGCCTAGACGATGGACTCGTCTCTTGCGCATGATCGCACAGGCCGTGACGTGCTATCATGAGCACCACTAGGCTAGGGTGCCCCCCTAGCACTTTTGAGTTTTTGGGTCATATGACCGATTTTGTCTTGGTTACAGAACATTATGTATGAACGATAAACAACTTATATATATATATATATTTTGATTTTCGAGTTTTATTCTGGTTGAGTTATATGATCCATATGTACAATCATTGATGATGTGTCTCTTTTATAAATGTCGCAAATGTCTATCTAACACGTAATTGGCTAATGAGTCGGTTAATGTGTTTAAGTTTATGGAAATATGCTGGTATTGAATTGAATCAAATTGTCTTTCCAAAATCTTAACCCTTAGGAACATGCGATAAATAGCTGGATTGCGAACGGAATATATACCATTGAGTTGTAGTATTACGAGCTGTGAGTCTAGCCTGACAATTAGTCGGCATATGCCATGTGTGATGGCATCAGAGAGTAGTTCTATCAACGCGCTATACTCAGCGATGTTATTCGTTGATTGCCCAATACACACACCTTTGAAACTTACTAACTCGCCGCTTGGATCAAAAATGGCCCAAGCTGCGGAGGATAGGTTCCGCGAACTACGACTTGCTCCGTCTGCATATCCAACACATGTCTCCAGAAGGTTCGACATCTGCAACAAATGAAAAAGGGATCACTCGACCAGAACAAATACTTTAGCGAAAACAAAATACAACAAAAGCACGCAGGTTACTATTAAGCATAGTAACGCTTGAGGTACAACCCGTTGCGGGGCTGCGCCAGTGGAATTCCGTCATAATCCATTAACTCGTAGGATCCTTTTGCTAACACCCTTTTAACAATATAGGGGCCCATCCATAAGGATTTGAATTTACCTGCTCCCAATTTATCGGATTCTTGGTCATAAAGCAAGACCAATTCACCTTCTGAGAAGACACGGGGTTTGACACTTTTGTCGAACTGCGCTTTGACTCGTTTCTTATGGGCTTCGTTAGCCAAAGCAGCATCACGACGGGTTTCATCCAATTGGATTAATTCCAAGAAACGAGCCTCTTCTTCTGAAGTTTCGGGGAGGAGATCAATTGCGAGTTTGAGCGACGAAATTTCGCACTGGATTGGCAAGACTGCTTCCAGGCCATACACCAGTTGGAAAGGTGTGAACCCGGTCGCGTTCTTTACCGACGTTCGGTAAGCCCACAAGGCTGAGTACAGGATTAGGTGCCACCTTCTTTTATGAACCCCGATCATCCTTTGCAACATACGCTTCAGGACCTTGTTGATTGCTTCAACTTGTCCGTTGGCTTGCGGATAATACGGGGTAGAGCTGTCGTGAGATAGCCCTAGCTTGGCAGCTAATTCGACCATCATGTGATTGCGAAAATGCGACCCATGATCTGTCACTATAGCCTGTGGTACGCCGAACCTGGCGACTACATGATTGAAAAAGAAAAGGGCAGCTGTTTCACCAGTGTTATCCAATGTAGGCATCGCCTCGGCCCATTTGGTAAAATAGTCAACAACGACTATAATATACCCATGCCCCCCGGTCGAGGTGGGGTTACATTGCATGAAATCGATGCCCCATTTGGCGAAAGGCCCAACAACAACTATTGGCTGCAAAGGTGCGGGTGGTCTTCTGGTTTTGCTATCAAAAATTTGACAAGAATGGCAACTTCTGACTGCGATTATGCAATCTTTGAACATGGTTGGCCAGAAGTATCCTGCTCGTAAGATTTTTTGTGCTGTTGCATATCCAGATTGATGCCCCCCACATGCACCTGAATGACACTCATTCAGGGCTTTTTCGGCCTCCTCATGGGTAAGGCACCTCCTCAGAACTGTATCGATACCACGACGGTAAAGTGTATCACCGACGATCATGTAGTCTTTTGCTTGGTATCGTATACGTTTCTGTTATGAGTGAGACATGTTAGGCCTGAATATTTGGGTTTGGAGATAAACTATGATATCTCCGTACCACTCATCGCTTGTAGATATCAGAAACAAACTTTCGTCCACGATTGACTCTTCTGATGTTTCATCGTTGGACGACGATGGGAGATCGCACAATAATTCTGCGAAAACTAGAGCTTTCTTTGATTTGGATTTTACAAATTCCAGATCAAACTCTTGAAGGATCGCTATCCATTTTGAATATTTGCCCCCCAGCAACTGTCGCGACAGTATATAAGTCACGGGGTTGCAATCTGACAAAATGGTAGTTTTCCGAAAGAGGACATAATGTCGAAACCGTTGAATCGCTTGAACAGCTGCAAGCACTAGTTTTTCAACATAAGAATATTTACTTTCTGTATCATTTAAATTTTTACTTAAATAATATATAGGATGTTCAATTCCATCGACTTCTTGAACTAAAACCATCGCAATGGTCGTATCCGCTGCAGCCAGATACAGGTTAAAATCTCTTTGATAGTCTGGGGCGTACATTAATGATGCTTTTACTAGACAATCTTTCAGAGCATCAAAGGAAGCTTGCGCCACCTGGTCCCAGACGAAAGGTACATCCTTTTTCAAAAGACGAGTATAACCTTTAGCAAGTTCTACGTAATTTGGAATGAACCTCCTCAGAAAGTTTGCTTTCCCTTGGAGTTTCTGAATCTGAAGCAAATTTGAAGGTGGAGGCAAATTAATGATTGCCTGAACCTTGCAGGGGTCGAGACGAATCCCATCCTTAGAGACTACAAAGCCAAGTAAACGACCAGAACCGACGCAAAACACACATTTGTGCGGATTGAGTCTTATCTTGTAGTGTCGGCAACGTAGAAATATCGCTCTTAAATGCTGCGGATGATCGGTCTGCTTTCGCGAATGAGCCGGAAGGTCGTCGAGATAAGGTTGAACAATGTTCTTGATGTCATGGAAGGCATAATTCATTGCCCTCTGAAACGTCGCCCCTGCGTTCTTCAAACCAAAGGGTAATTTTCGATAAGCGAATGTGCCCCACGGACAAATAAATGCAGTGTTTGACTGGTCCTGCGGGCGGATATTTATTTGATTATACCCGGAAAATCCATCCATAAATGAGAGGATTTCACATCCGGCGCATTCATCAATTATCTGGTCAATGAAGGGTGTAGGGTAGTTGTCTTTTGGACAAGCTTGAATACATCCCTATAATCGACACACACTCTAATCATCCCTTGTTTTTTCATAACAGGGACAATATTCGATACCCAATCGGTTAGAGGAACCGGGTAGATGAATCCAGCATGGAGAAGTTTTTCAACTTCCGCTTTAATGGCAGCGGCTTTCTTGGGGTGCACCTGCCAAAGCCGTTGTCTTACTGGTTTGACATCAGGATACATTTTAATTTCGTGTTCAACGATACTCGAGTCTATGCCTGGAATTTCATCATATGACCAAGCAAATACATCCCTGAATTCGCGAAAAAGAGCGTTATATATTTCCAGTTCTGAAGGGGAACAACCTTTGCCGACATAAATATTCTCTAAAACATTTGTTTTAGTCGAGATATTTATGGCTATAGTCTCTTCAATATTGGATAAGTTTCGCTCGGAATCCACCGTATTTACAGTATTTGTTAGGAATTCAAAAACTGAAGGGTGATAAAGGTCACGTTGAGTATCTTCTTCATATTCTGGAAGAAGGGAACGATGGTGGTGATCATTCCATGGTGCCCCCTCAATCAACATTGATTGTAAGATTCCTTCGTCAGTCCCATGTACTTTCGACCAAGGATCTAATGAGGTACCATATTCTCTAGACCTATCTACCCAAACGATTGACGAGCGTTGACTTGGGTTCGCCTCCCATGCTTGAAACATTGATTGCTACAATATTTCTAAAGGGCTTGGGGGCAAAACAATTGCATGATCCATGTCGACACTGTCTTTCGCGACCTTCGTGGAAGATATCATGTTGCAGGTTGCTACAAACGGTATATTTCCTATGTAAATAGGAGGTGGTAGCGCGAAAGTTCCCATCAATGTGGGGTCTTTCAATAATCCTACTCCGATATCTTGAAGCGAATGGTTGCTGTCATGGATCATGGGAATGCTTCCTGAACTATTAGGGAGGAAGTTCTGTTGGTCGACGACCGTAATCCCTCCTTCAAACGGGAATGCGATCTTCCTAAAATAAGTCGACACAACAGCTGCCATGGCATAAATCCATGGTCTACCCAGTAGGATGTTGTAGTCAAGATTTCCATCGATGACCTCAACATCAATTTCTACTATTTTTCCTCCCAGTTCAACCTTCAAGTTATTAAGGATACCGTACGGGGTATAAGTGCTTCCGTCGAAAGCTTTTAATGTCGTCGAAGATCGCGACAAGGTTGGAGATCCTAAAGTTTTCCAGCAACTCATCGACATAATACATGTAGATGCTCCCTCATCAATAATTGTTCTGTGAACAGTTTTGTTGAGGGCTTTCACTTGAATAAGGAAAGCTAGTTGAGCTGGTAACTGAGGATCGTATCCTTTGTGATCAAAGGATACAAGATTGGAATCCTTAGGATCAACCCCACCAATAGCCGATAACAAAGCCTGCCTTTGGGATGGGCAATTTTGTAATACCTCAAGAGTCGACATAGCGGATGGCGATTGGGCCAAATCTTCCACTATGTTATAATGCTGCGCCGCCCTGGCGCGAGGATTAAATGTCGACTTGTGTACTACTCCCTTTGGCGGTTTTATTGTTAATTCATGAATGATGGGTGGTACAACTTCTGTCGAAGTTGTTGTCGAACTACTTGGTTGATCTTTACCTTTGTCGTTCGACAGCTGAGGATTCCCGTAATCTTTGTTCCTTGTCGAAATCAAAGCATCATTCTGCTGTTTTGAAACCGACAACATAAGCACTTGCGACAGGGAAGCATTCCCACTATCAACCAGATTTTGACCTGGGTTGGGAAATGGATCAGTTAACACAGCTGAGGTTTGGGAACTTTTAAAGAACCTCTTTAATTCAGCTTTGAATGGGCAATTCCTTGTGTAATGATCCTCTTCATCACATATTTGACATGGATAAATTGGTTTCCCTTTCTCAGTAGGGTTTGAAGAATTTTTTCCAGGAGATGATTCACCCTGTTTCTTCTTCTTCCCTTTGTTTTGCTTCTTCTTGCTCCCTGGTTGATTGGTTTCTTTGCCTTTATCTGTTGATACGACATTTACTTCCGAAGCAAGAATTTCTTCTTTTGCATTTTGATCCGAATTCTTACGGGCTTTCTTAGACGAAGCCTTTATCGATTTCGCGTTTGCCGTGCCAATCACGCCATCACCGGCATGAGAGTCACTATTAGATTTTGGAGGGGGAGGAATTGAAAATTCCGGTCTAGGGGCGTCAGGTATTTTGTCGTAGAGCGTGCCGGACTGAGTATAAACTAAGTCCAGATACTGTGCACGAGCGATAACTTGCTCCTCTTTTATGACTCCCCCCTTTGCCACATCTTCCGTTATAGCAGGAAGTAACGACTTTATAAACCATTCAGCTAACAGCTGATCGGGAACGTATGTTTTAACCATTCTACGACAACGACGCCATTCATGTATATGATCAGATATATGAGTGGCAGTTGTCTGCTTGAAGTTGGTTAATATTTCTGTTCCCGTTTCATACCTTATCGGTAATTGAAAATGGGTTAAGAAAGTCGTGGCTAGGGAGCTAAAATTGTCGAAAGAGGCTCTAGGTAACTCAATATACCATTTAGCCGCTGGACCTGTCAATGTCCTCTGAAAAAGGCGAAGCCTTATCGAATCATCGTTCAGGGTGTTTGACGAGCACCACAGATGAAAAGTCATCACGTGATTCGATGGGTCTTCACCTGGATTTCCATTGAATTTAGGAATGTCAGATGGAAGTTTGTGAGGAATTGCTGGCCACCAAGGGGCATAAGCAATCGAATCGTTTGTTAACCGGTGTAAATCGGGTAACTCTAAAGTTGCCACGAATGGTAACTGTTGATTCAGGTTAGGTGAAGCATAACCAGGGTACGATGGAATCGCTTGAGCAGTGGGCCTTTGCATACCAGCATAATGTAATTGATGTTGGTATGACTGATACGGTTGGTGGACTTGACCACTGTAAAGTGGTTGGTTTTGACCGTTTTGGATATACGGTTGTCCACTGTTCGCAAAGATCTGCTGCTCAGAACCTTGGTACACCTGCTGGAATTGTGGTTGTTGGTATTGCACTAGCCACGGTTGTGAAGCCATGTTCTGTTGTGCTATGCTAACCATTGGACCAAGGTGTGGGGTATTTGTACCCGTTTGGACCTGTGTCGCCCCACCAGTTGGCGATTGTGGTTGTGACCCATGGTCAAGGGGCTGTTGCATTACAACCTGAGAAATCTGAGGTTGACATGCAACAGGCATCGCTTGAACTTGTGACACTGTTACAATAGCCGGTTTGGTTGGGATGTTCGTCATAGGTACACACTGTTGCATAAAATATACAACCCTTGGTTGTTGAGGTAGCATAGGTACCCAACCACTTGATGTAATTCCAGTATAACCTAAATACTGTTGTGAACTCCCGTATGGGTATCCTCTCGGAGGGGGTAATGAAAGGGCATACTGCCCCCCATACGGTAGCAATCCGGAACTCAAGGAGATTGATTGTCCTTGGGGACTGGATTGCCCAAATTGACCTCCAAATGGATCAATTTGGCGAGTCTCAACATAAGAGTTTCCGGATATTACTCCGGATGAACAAACTGGAACAGACCACACTGTCGAAATAGTCCCTTGGTGGACTCCTTCTAGCGGTTGTGAGCTAGTTGGGACAGATGGTATGCCGACAAACATTGTTGGAGTGACGGCAGGGGCTTCTGCTGTCGCTGTGTCGTTTGACACAGTCCTAGATGATGATGGTTGTTCAGACATTTTAAGTCTATCCAATAGATTGCCTAGCGATTCTACAGGAACCTCCACGTGTGGAGGATTAACTTCTGATGAAAGAAATAGAGTGACCCCGACTCCAAAATGGGTTGGAGTACTTGCTTGCGGATCCTCTGCAATTTCCTCTATCGCAATCAAACCAGGTGGAAGAGGAAGACCGTCAGGTCCGTAAAATATTTCTGGTGCCGAAGAAGGGGTTGTTTCAACAACGACAGTTGTTTGAGGAACAAAACTCTCTGGACCGGTTACAGATGGAACTGGTTCAGTTATACAAGTATTTGCCCCCAGACTAGGATCAGTATTACTGTCCCTCTGTGGCTGTTGAACTTCTTCTATAGAGGCAGGGTTTCCAGAAATGTTTGGAGTAACCGGAATCTCAGATGTAGTTGGAACACTTGTTCTAACTTTTATAGGAGATTTTGAACCGGTTATACGAGTTCGCTTTGTCCGTACTGTTTTTGATTCCGGAGACAAAGACGGTTGACTCGTGAGCCTCCGCGAACGACGGGGTTTCAATTGACTTTCTTCCACGATTGCGGATTACTCGATCAACCAAAATATTAAAAGGGGAAATTTGTGTTTCCGAACTGAATGAATTTTATTAGACGCTTTTAGACACAACTTGCTTTTTCAGTTTTAAAGAGTCGAGAAAAAGCTAAAGATGACTCTAGTCTCCTTCGATGTTTTAACGAGCCCGAAGTGACAAATGCTCGGATGGAATTTTTCTGTTATAGAGTCTAAAAAAGGCCAAAAGAAACTGCTCTGGAGATCTAGGCAGAGGGTGTGCCAAACCTTTCGCAAAACCACATAATACTTTTTACGGTACGGGTGGTCGATCTTCGTGAATGCTGTGTTCACTGCATTGCGATCAGTAGGGCGGCCGACACGGCTTCCTAAGGATAAAAGATATATGCCTATAGGGGTCTCCCAATATATACGCGACGGTACGTGGGAGCACAATCCGTATTAGCGCCACCGACTCTCAGGAGGAATCACCCACCTTCTTCGAGATCGATAGTCACTATGTTTAACGACGCCGGAACACGTCTCTAGCCTAGACCTCTATGTTGTGTGTTATGTTACAAAGCGTTGTTAGGTTCATTCAGTTTATTTTAGGTTGATCTTTTTAAAGTTTGCCTTTCAAGGTTCACCACGAGATGTATGATACAAATTCCTAAATGCAGTCTAAGATGATAAGCAAGCTTTACAATCTTTCAACTTTGAAATCCTAGCTACTAAGGGAAAAGAGAGCGACTATCTTTTCTCAAAGAGCAATCAGCACACTCTAATGCACTTTCCCTAAATCCAACATGCAAACTTATCAAATGCAAAATGCACAATGCAGGTGTTTGTTTTCACTTTCTTAGTATAAATGCCTACAAAGAAAGCTTTTTGCACAACTTTGAATTTGTTTTTACAATGATCAAAATAAACAAGTTCACTTTCTTCGAAATCAACAAGGGTAGAAGAGATTACAATCACTTTGTGATTTTCGAAATAAAGACTCGTTTTGATACTTTGAAAAGAACAAATTCAAACCAATAAGCAAAAGTAAAACTATAATCAATCTGAACAAACAGCCAATGAGCTCTCTTCTAAGATCACTTTCAATCAGATCTGAATCAAAGGCTACAGAAAGACCACTTTACTCATGCAAAGGAAGACTGTAAATGATGCCACAAACACATAAAAACATTCACAATCTTTTTGTACAAAAATTGGGGCGGAATTCAGGCAAAGAAAAGGGTTATCAGACCAACACCTATACTTGGTTAAAGGCTGCAAAAACAGAGATCAAAACAGGGCAAAAAAGGACAAAGAACCCCAGCTGCACAAGGCCACACTGGTTCAGCGCAGGTCCAACACTGTCAGTTTGACATTCAGCGCAGGTAGCCCCTTCGGGACCTGCGTTGAAATGCAGACTGCCTTCACAGTGCCTGCGCTGAAGAGAGAAACTCTCGTTTCCCTTGGTTTCTGGGTCACAAAATGCTCAAAAATCAACTGTTTCAGGCCAAATCAGAAACACAAGCAAGGTATAAACAGAGGGATGCTTTGATAGGGTACTAAAGACTATCACAAGGATATATCAAATCATTTATGGATCTAGTTTAAATCATAGACAAGTCCAACATACTGGATCAAAGCAGCAACTTTTACTTTGCATCCGGGAAAGATGTAGTTCAAGAGTTGCTGTCAAGTCTATGAAGTAAACAAATGACGGAAACACAAATGAAATGAATAAAAAATTTCTTCCCCAGCGGAGTCGCCATATTGTTGTGGGGAAAAATGCCTATTTAGGACGATCCTATCCACCTAAGGTGTGACAGCGCCTTAGCAACAAACGAATACAGCTATCATGATTTCTTCCTTTATGAAATATGAAAGAGAGGAGATCAGCAGACTTACCGTTGTCTTTCGGTTGTCCCTCGAACTAAATCCTCTTCTCTTTGTGTGTCCACAACTACTTGTTTCCTCGCTTGATCAAGAGAACAGCTACTTGAATCCCCCGAGATCACAAGAGAACAACTACCTGTGACAAGAGAACAGCTACTTGCAACAAGAGAAGAACACAATACAAAGGCAAATATACATATTCATAAATGATTCAGGATTAGAAGTAAATCAAATATACCAATGAAATCATACAAAGTACACCAGCATATAGGAAAGAATCAAGATAGCTTTATTGAAAGTAACAGGTTTCAGGAAGAGATACAACCCATAGGGCTCCAACCCAGCATCTCCTTCCCAGCAGAATGGAATTCCATCTTCAGCTCCTTTCAAAGCATAACACACCCAATATTTCTAGCCACAAACCAACAACAATTCTTTGCAAATACCAAATTCCCGCCTCCCTAGACCTCATGAGAGAGATCTATATATAGGAGTTTTGGAGAAAGGATGAGTCAGCTTGAGGCTGGTATGAAGCTGACTAGTGTCCTCTCCCACTTTAGTTCTTGAGTCCACTTGGAGGTTTGGAACCTCTTACTCATCACCAGTCGAATTCCCTGATCCAAGTGTCATTTTGGAAGCTTCCTGGGCATTAACACCTTGAGAAATGACTCTGCCACTTGTCCAAACTCGCTCAGCGCAGGTAGCCTTCTTTGCAGTTGACATTCAACGCAGGTAGACAATGGAGCAGTTGACATTCAGCGCAGATGCTCAGTGGAGCAGTTGACATGATCCAGAATTGCTTTGTTTTTGAGTGTTTTCAGGTGGAGAACTTTTGTTAAGTGCTGTGGTTTGCTGGCCTTGTTCCTCTAGGGGTAGGAACAACATGTTTAGGGACTTTGGATCCCTTGATTATTGACATTTCATGCTCAGTGATGCAAGGCACAAAAATGTCTATAACACCGATGCCTCCTGCGCAGTTGTCGCCCCCTCCTAGTTTTTATCCACCAGTTGTATCTGCCCCGCCGCAGATCAACTACGTGGCCACCTACCCTGTGTCCGTACCCAGTGATGACACCGTCGTTCATAGTGTCCTGGGGGCATTAGGTCCTGACTTCCAAGATGTGGTCCTTTCACCAGGAATAACACTCTTGGAGGCACCGACTTCCTATTCATTATGAAGCAGTCTGATCCGAGCATAGTTCCTGATCTTGTGTCAAGCTCGCTGAAAAATGAAACAGAGAGTCTCGAGGATAGTTTTGCTAATGTATCAACCTCGTTAAAATAATGAAACCGCTTGTGTCCGAGGAAAGTTCTTTTACCTGTGTCAACCTCGTTAAAACAATGAAACATGAGCTCGTGCAATTCGAGCGCAATAACCGTTATGTCAACCTTCAACCCATTTTCAATGGACTGAAGCTTGGGGGGCATGTACCTCGAATTGAGACACGATGCTGGGGGGCATGCCCGTTTCCTTTACCATCAAGCATAGTTTGCATATGTACCATGTGCTTTTAAGCTTGCGTAAAAATAAAATTTTCCATCAAGCATAGTTTGCATGTATATACGTGCCTTTAAGCTTGCATCAAAAATAAAATCCATTTTCAAAGCATAGTTTGCATACATGATTATCATGTGTGTTTTTCAAGCTTTCATAAAAATAAAATATATGCGTGTGCGTAAATACATTCCACAATGGGTCGTTTGTTATGCAAGTAGATACATCAGATCACACGTGTGTCGAACAGTCGCATAGCATATAAAACACATCATCACATGAAAAAAGATCCATCTAGGAATAAGCATAAGCATGTGTAAATAATTTCTTTTCCAAGCATAGTTTGCATGTGTGCCTGCATGTGTGGTTTCAAGCTTGCATAAAAAATGAAGATACATGGGTCATGTGTTATGCAAACTGATACATTAGATCACATTTGTATTAGACATTTGCATAGCATATAAAAACATCATCACATGTGAAACGATCCATCCAAAAAACAGTATATATATATCGTGTGGCGCACTGAGGCGCTAAAAAATAAGTGTATATGTTTGAAGTAAAGCCGATGTTCTCGGTACATCCGAGACATATGTCTCTCAAAAAACATCAGTGGAAAAGACCTAGATGACTACTGATCTAGGTTATGCTCTCTATAGCATACTGCTGCCCGTGCCACCCTCCTCAAAAGGCGGTGCATCCTGGGTGCCACCCCCACTGTGTGAATCTGATGAGCTATGGGGACCTCCTCGAACCCCTGGTAATCTGGCACCCCCTCCAGCAAACCCTCAAGGTTGCGAGCTATAGTCTCCGACGTGTCAACTCCTGGAGGAACTAGGGCCAGGGCTCCAGCTCCTTGCCCCTCTCTCCGTGCCTCTGGGGCTAAGCCAATGGGTCTCACGGGTCCCACATCTGCACACTGTGACATTTATCAAGACATGTATATAAAAAATCAAAACATTAAAAAATATTGAAATGAGATCAAGTGTCATACCTCCATCATCCCAATGCTCTCCCGCGGGCAGTGGCATGTCGGGATCGTTGCGGAAGTCCGTACCGGCATATGGCCAGTCCTCTACGAGAATGGCCTGCCGATCCAGCCACTCTCGAAAATACACTCCCCAAGCCACTGGGCGGCTGCCACCTCCACGTGGCATGACGCGGGCCCATCGGCTGGCCCTCGTCTCCTGAGGACCTCTAGGTGGATCCACGGCCATGGTTTGTAGCTGTAGGGCCGGCACCCGCTCCAGCATGAGCGGAAGTAAGAGCGACCCATAAGCAAACTGCTTCGACTCTCCGCATCGACAGTTGTTTAGTTGCCTCTTCATGCTAGTCGTCACAACTGCTGCCCAGTTGAAAATGGTGGGCTGTAAGCACTCAAGAGCCAGTAGTAGTTGGGTCTTTGAGGCCTCATGATTGGCCAAAGAGCCCGCTGCCCGTGTCACCAAAAAGAGTATGGTGCGAAGAACCATGTCGTTCACCGTCAGAATACCAACCTTCCCGCTCCGTGTTTTAACAGCCCCTGGACACACTCGAGCCATCAGCTGGTCAAGAGTCTCACCGCTGGGTCGTTGCCCCTCCAGGATGGGCATCTGGCCTCGGCGTGATAATCCAGTCAAAAAATAAATATCCGTGGAATCAAACTCAATGTCCCGGCCACGGATCGTGAATTTTCCATCCACTGGGTTCCAAGCTCTGATCAAGAGCTCAAGCAAGTCAGGTTGCGCCCTCAGGCGCGGAGTGAGAAAGAATTTCATGAAACCGCATGCCCGCATTGCATTTCGGCACTCGGCAATGGCATAAGCGGCTATATCCTCATCATCGTGAGCTCTCTCTTGCCAAACAAAAGACATTTTTCCCTGCAAGACCATGAAAAAATATTAGAGCGCTAACCGTTGCAATTTGTACGTTCATTTTCTTTAAAAACAAATCTTTACGGCGCCAGCGCGACTATTTTTAAAACAGTCGCGCTGATAATGGCGCACTGTTGTTTTTTCCTTGGGTCAGCGCGGAAGCACACGTGTTCTCCGCGCTGACCCATGAGGTGGTGTGTGTAAAGTTAATTCGATCAGCGCGGACCCGAGCGGGAAATCCGCGCTGACCGAGAGCGCACCAACGCTCAAAGAATTTGCCCAAATGGCCAAATCCCACCGTGGAATTGCTCTCAAAAAGACTCAAAATGAAACGTAGGGAGAGGAGAACCTACCTGGAACAAGCTTCCAGATGAATGGTGTTCGTACGGGCTGGAAATCGCTCCGTCAACCTTGCAGCTCCTTAACGTTCTTCACAACTCAAAATGGTAACAATGGTAAAAAATGAGTTTTACCCCCCTATTTATGGTAAAAAATTCATAATTAGCTATAATTTCTTATCAATGTGGGTTTTTGTCATATTTTCACCATGGATTTAGCCCTAATGTCGCTATATGATGCTTTTATGCATATTTTTACTATGTTTTTACACATATCGAACAGGTTTATGCGGGTGGTGTTCTTGTGCAGGTTTTAGTAACCGGCGTGGTCATAACGATTCTTCGTACACTTGGTCCCAAAAAATGTCGTCTTTAAGCTCTTTTCCGACATGAATCAAGAAAAGATGGCCGAGCCTCCTTTTGGCTCGTTAAAAGGAACGAGAGGCGGTCGTTTTTAAGCTCTTTTTCTGATCGGTTAACTTAAAAAGATTGCCGGGTGTTTGTCGTTTCACGCTTGTTATTGGATCTAAAACGACGTGCTTCCGACCGCTTTTTTACTTTTTCGGGTCGAAGTTACTATTCACGAAAATTACTCCTCGATCATACTGGTCGAGCAGTTCTTTCGAGCATTGTTTTATACTTTTTCGGGCTCGACATACACAACTTTACGAAAAAGGACCCCCCTGGAGTTTCCTTTTCCGCTGTCTTTTCAGACTCTCTAAACAGGAAAAGATGCCGAGCTCCTCCTTTGTCAGGCTCATTAAAACTCAATGACATCGGACATTTTCAAAATGACGCCTCTCCAAGCATATGCTATCCTCGTCAAGCTTGTCATCCAAAAATAACCGGAGTACCTGCCAGAAATGGTGGGGAAAATGAAACTGTAATAATGGTCATGTCGGCAGTATGTCGCTCTTGAACATGGCACTCGTCTGCATTCGTGTCTGGGTGGGGATCTCTCATAGTGTTTGGGCTATCCTATTTGACCTCTCATCCGCTCATTGCCATTGTCACCATGACCTCTGCTCCTTTGATGTCAGATACTGCCAAATCCACTGTTGTGCCGCCGATATGTTCAAGAGAAGTTGACCTCTGCAAGATTACCACCTCCCTCTGATGTCTCGCACAAAATCTTTTATCCTTCTCTGTCTCGTGTCGATGATGTGGGAAACATCATAGCCCACCTTCGATCGAGGTTACTTCCTGTCGACTTCATCTCACTATCCAGGAAAGTGACCTAGAGACTCCCTTCAGGTACATTGGAGCCTGCATGCCTCAATGGCAGGTTCTTCGTGTTCGATGTGAGGTTTTCATCATTGGCCTCCGATCGGATGATTCTGCGGGTGTTCGACACCAGCTCATTGATTCAAACGCCGTGGATTGTACCTATAAGTACCTTGAGGACCATTGTCATTATTGGTGGTACCTCTCGCGTCTGTTAACAGTTTCCATCATTGACTAGTAATCAGACGATGTTCATGCATGTTCGACTTCAACTCATGTATTCACATGCTTGGACTTGTACTTTGTTCGGATTGGGATGGAGCGCAAGACCCTGGTTTTTGCCTGTTACAAACCAGGCTGCGATTTTGTGGATTGTTATTACATGACTCATTGATGGATGGCTGCGCCCATACTTGAGTCTTTGGGATGGCTGCGACCATACCCTCTCATATTTATGGTCTCTTCAGCTGGGTGGCTGCGTCCATACCACAGACCTTCTTCGTATGTCTTTTGGATGGCTGCGCCCATGCCTGGACTACATGTGATCGAGATATCAGTTGTACATTCATGCAGGTCCTTCCTGGTGGTGTTCCAGTTTAGCAGTTTTGTAAAGCATTTCACCCCTCCCACTCTCTCGGGCTTCATGCTTTAGGGGGCATCTGTTACGCAGTAATTTGTCACTGTCTCCCTGTCAGTCTCCCTACTGTCTCATGAAATCAAATGCACCATGCTCATGCTCTCTAAACTGGCCAAATGACCCACTTTGCCAAAGTTTATTGCATCAGCGCGTCTGTTATTAAAATAACCGCGCTGACAGGCGGCTGATAGTGTAACTGATGCGCTGCCAGCGCGGAAGCACACGGGTTTCCCGCGCTGGTCGAATTTTATGCGCCAGCGCATCCTATGAAAGTATTAAGCCACGCTGACACAACCTTCTCTGTTACTGTGATGCGCTGTCAGCACGTCAGTTCAGTGTTACACCCGCGCTGATCCAGTTTGGGCGAATTTGCTCCAACAGCCAGCCTTCCAGATGGTTCCAGACTTGGTTGTTGGCCTTGTGAGGATTGCCCTCCATTCTATGGCATGTCTGTTCGTCATTTGGAACCACCTTCCTTGAAGATAAGCTTGTCCTCCCACCATTCAAGGAGACTCCTTCTCCTATTTAAATCTCTACCATTGCCATGAGCAGCTAGTTTTGGATAGTGTGGAATTCATAGTGCTTGGATTGCTGCTGCTAGTAGGTAGTTGGTGTGACAAGTGTGGTTTTGCTAGAAGAATCTTAAGGAAGGTTGTGAGTATTGCTTGTGTGAGAGAGAGTTTTGTTTTGGGAGAATCTACCTCCAAGGGTGAATGCTTAAGAGACTTGCTGGCTGGACCCTCAAGAGAAGGACTCAGCGTCAGAACTTTGGTTGTACCTTTCTCTGTTATTGATTTAATAATAGATGACTACTGTTATGGTTCCATTCTCATTTGTCTTTGTAATGGTTAATGTGAATTACATCCTTTCTGACTGATGTATAATTGCTTTTATTAGATTTCACGCTTGTGTTTGTCTTTCTCTTCGTGTGTGCAGGTGTTTATTCACGGAGATCCTGGAAGATCGTGACCGGCCAGAGCGAGGGAGCGAGAGCGGCATCTCTTCGTCAAACAATAGCGTTGGAATCCAAGTAGGTGTTCTTTTCCTCTCTTTTAATTGCAATTAGGAACTTGCACAGTAGCATTGATTGATTGTTGCTAGACCCATTCTGGGCTAGTAGGGATCGCCTCTATCCGTAGAGGGGATTTACCTCTCCAACACCCCCAGTTCACTACGTAGGTTAGTCATGGAAAGAATATAACACAACCCAACAATTACTTGTGTCCTGTATGCATTCTTATTCATCAGTTCAGCAAGGGGGATTGAAATTTTGACTTTAGCGAATTTATTTTCTATGTTGAAAGAGGTTTGTGGCTTCTCTGTTTCCTTGATGTTCTGATCCTATTTTTTAAGGCTTTCTTTTTAGGTATCTTCTTTGGATTGACTAGGGGAAGGAACATCTTTAGTTTGACTAGAAGAAGGGATATCAGTCTGAGTTTTCTTTGGTTGATTATCTACAGTCTTTTTGGAATGAGTATCAGAGATTTTCTTTGGAGGAGTATCAACAATTTTTCTACTCCTAAGGTTGTATTGTTTATGCACTTTCATTATGGCATTCTGATAACCTTATTTGTATTCTTCAGACATATGGAATTGTTTCTGGTTGTGAAAGAAAAAAATGATCTTGCTCTTCTTTAGTAAAAAGATATGATCAATTTATGTCTCCCCAAACAAATTAATTTAGTTTTCATATAAATATTCTTCTGGTTCTACTTCTTTTTCGGCATAGTTTTCCTAGAAAGGAGGCCTAAGTTGCTGATCATTAGAGCCCCTATGTTCCCTTTGTTTTGTTAGAGGTGGATTTCTCCTGAGATTCTGATTTTTGTTTTAAGAATTTCCTTGGTTATCCCTAGGATGGGTTCTATCAACCACTGTAATCCTCTCCGTCATTCTTTCCATGGTTTTGACAAGGTTGTTTATTTTAAAGTCTGATAAAGAGGAGGAAGGTTCCTCCTTAATGGTAACCCTTCTTTTAGTTTTAAGCTTGGATTTTTTAGCTAATAAATTAGCCTCTACTTTGACAACATTACTTTGCATTTATTCAAGTGTGGTAGGGTCTCTTTTTCTTAATTGGTAGGCCATGTCAACTTCAAATCCTTCATGGAAATGAATGAGGGCAAACCCTAGTGGGCGCCTTATAGCAGTTGGAATGGCATTATAGACTCGATTAAACCTATCAAAATATTCTTGAACCGTTTCATTGGGCCCTATTTTTAGATTTTTATATTCATTAAAACTTGGAGGGGATTCTTTTTAGTTTCCCATATATTGAGGAAAGGATGATGAAAGGAAACAAGGTCATTGATGGTAGCTGCTGGTAAAGATTTAAACCATTTTCTTACCTCTCCATTAAGGCTTTGGGAAAAAAGCTTCATGTTCATCAACTTTCTAAAGGTCAAAGTAGTCATTCATTTTATCTACATGTTGTCGTGCAGTGATGGCCCCAGTGCCATCAAACTAAGGAATCCTACTTTGATAGTCTTGAGGCATGTTATGTAATTGGGCAGGTAAAACTAGAGGAGCATATTGAGCTGCCATGACTGGTATATGGGGATGAACAACAAATGAACCTGTGTGAGGTGTAGATGTTGATGGGGAGGTAGTGGAAATTGTTGAGGAGATGGAAATAGTGGAAAGAGAATGTAAAGATTGTGTGTGGGGGAAGAAATAAAGAATAATAGGGAAGAAAGTTCAACTGATTGTTGAATGTAATCTTTGTGGATAGCTAGATCTAGGTCTGTCACTAGGTCATCTAATTTTTCAAATGCTGGAGAGCTTGTTTGTCAAAATCTTGGTCTACAACTTGATGTTCATATATGTATGGTCTTAACGCCGACTCATCAATGACAGTTTCAACTGCAAAGCTTTCAGACTTGGTTCTAAACAAACTAAGTTCAAAGGGTAAATCAAATTGAATATTTTCTATGGTAACAAAACTCTCTGGAAAAGAATTGGCTCTAGGCAGAGGACTATTACTCCCTTGAATTTTGGTTAAGATTTTCTTCCTTATCAATTTCTCAGGATTATCTAAGATATTATGAGGATTCAGATCATGATGAGCTCTGGTATGAATTCTTTTAGGAGCCAGATATATATAGTATTAAACACATAATTTCAAATATGTTAAAATTTTACAACTTCAAAACATTTATTTCTGAAAAAATAAATCTTAATGTTACTAAAATAAAGTTTTGGAACTAGGCAAATAAAATTTCAAACGAAGATCTGTTTATTCCCTAGTATGTTTTCCAGAATGTTATCACTCTGTAATTTTTGAGGTTGTAGAAAAAATCATAGAGGTAACCACAAAACCACTTTGGAAACAGGGAATCTAGCCCTTCAGTTTCAGAAAGGGATCTCTCTTTATGATTTAGCTTTGTTTGACTGAAGGTATTAGGCTAGCTATTAGGTTTAGGTTTTGGTTTTTTTGTGTTGTTGGGTTGAAACTGGGAAGAGAGGCCATTGGGAAAATGGATTCATAGGTTTGAGGTGATCAAATACAAAGTTTACAGGCCAAAATTATAGGGCAGGGTAGGAAAATTCATTGGATCCTTTAAGATTTATGGTGTGAAAGAGAAGAAAAGATTTAGAAATCCAATTAAAAACAGAGTAGTTAAGAATTCTGATTTTAATATTCAGTAGAAAACATAAAAATTATTCTTAAGCCAGAGACAAAGTGTACATTCAAACAAATTCTGTTCTTTATCTTCTTAGAATAATTCAGATTTTAGAATCACATATGATAATAAAGAGAAACAAATTGACAAAGAGAGATGCACTTCACCAATAAAAATGACACAAGAATCCTGTAATGATTGCACTGTATTATTGAAAATTTGATCAATGGTGGCTCTGTGAGCTGCTTTACAATACAAGTCCTTTTCTTCAAACAAGTCCCAACCCTTCTTAATTCAAATTATGAAGTACTTATGAAAGATATTACAAAATATCTTGATTCTAAAGATCAAGATAGGATCCTAAAAATTTCTAAGAATATATTACAAAAATAGTACAAAAATTTAGGAATCTTCAAATTGCTAGAACTGTTGGCCCTATTTTTGAGGATGAGTGTTGATAACTGAGCCTCCAACTTTACTGCGTTGTTTGCCTTGCTGTCAAAGATAAAAATTACTCAAGTAATTCACACAACTTCTCCCATCTGTCTTCAGTAGGGATAGAAAATTTAACTAATTTTCTATAGGCCTCATCGACATCTGTGTATTTCTGGAAAGTTGGTTTGATGATGAACAAATTCTGAGCTCATGACTGATGAAAAAGTTGAAATCTAAGGTCTCCAAGAATGATTTCCCTATTATGTGTCCCTTTATACCTAGAAAATTTGAATTATCTTGGGTCATAGTGGATATTTTCTTCTGGTACTCTGTCAGGCTCATAAGTTTATCTTCCCTACCAATTAGTTTTGGTAGACCTTTCATATTAAACACCTACATCTTCTTATGAAATCTCTGTATACTGGTTTCTAGACTCTCACACTTATTGTCAAGCTGTAGCATACAATTCCTCTTGGTGTGCATACTCCTTACTTCTAAAATAGTCTCTGTCCTGTCTTGAATTCCCAGCTTCTCTAATTATTCTTTGTTTTTGGAATTCAGGAAGTTAATAAGTGTTGCTGCATCCCAGGTTTTTGTCCTAAGACTATATTAATTTTCCTTACTACCTCCTTAGACCTCTGTATCAATTCTTGTTGCTAAAAAATAATTTGTATTTAAGGCCATATTTATGTGATGGATTCACCGATTTCTGTCCATATATTTTCTTTGGCTTGGGCTAGAGTTTGACCCATAAGTGATTCACTATGAAAATTCTCAATTTTAAGATTTAGCTAATGGGTTGTTTGCAACTCCGCCACATAAAAATTATCAATCTATAACTTCTGTTCTGATAGTGTCTTGAGCTGAGCTTTTAACTTAAAAATTTCTTGTTCCTGAATGGACAAATCATTCATGGCTTTAACAAGCTCACTTGTAGAATCTGATGTCTGTGCTAGTGCTGAAGTTGATGTAGATGCTCCTACGTTTGTGGTCACTGAGATTGGGAATGCTGTAAGCGGTATTATGGCCAACTGTGCTACCTGCTCCTTCTCTTTGAGCAGTTTCTCCAGTTCTACTTCCATGTCCCTGATCTGGCTGTTTTGTTTAATAACTATCCGAAATATATCTTCTTTCTGCTTTTCCATCTCTCTGACTTCCTTAGCTTGTGGATCTTCTGTGGTAGGCAATTTTTGTTGTTTCCTTAATGCTTATACATCAACATCCTTTCTTTTCACCAACTCTTATGCTGCCTTTACATCTTTGGGATTGTATCCCAATTTGATCACCAAGTTTTCTAATGACTTGATCTTGGAATCATTGGTTAAGGATGAAATCCTTTCCAACTTTAGTTGTGACTGTGTATTGTTTAACGATACCTGCAATCTAGAAGTGGACATGGCAACATTTGTTAGTGTAGAATACATCATTTCACTAGTTTGTTTGTGCATGTCCATTTGATCTATTGGATGGATATGTTGTGTATCAAAACTAAACACGAATTCTTTGTAATCTATTGGTGTCCTTGGGGTTGACACTTTAGCTTCCAGGAATGAAATTTGCATTTTGCCCTTTTCTGTATCAAATGCTGAAAGGAGCCTGCACTGTGATGTAGCTGTCTTCTTCTAGAATTGTGTGTATGTTGTGGCTTTCAGCATCTCATTCATCTTTTTGATTCCACTTGTATTTGGAAAAAATATTAGGCTTAGCGGTATCTTGAGCCAAGTCACCTGTATGAGGTGTTTCTGGAGGATCTTGTGAAACAAAGGAAGATGGAGAGCTTAGTAAAACATCCTCCTATCTTATACCTGCAAATATGTCTTCTGATGTTGTCTAAGTATGTTTACCTAACATGACTATGGTAGTCTGCCTGTTGGGTCCCTATAATACTAGTGATTACCCCATTACTATTGTAGTTATACCCCTTATTTATATTGTTGTGCCCCTATTACCCCCATATTGTTATTTCTGTGCCCCATAGAATCGCTCTATTGTTATTTTTGTGGCTTTATATTATTATTGTTAGGTCGGCTGGATTATATTGTGACTCCTTAGACTCCTATATATAGAAAGGAGGTTTTGTCATTTGTATCATCCAAGAATTGTTCATTTATGTAATGTAAAGGAGGTTTCCCCCTCGAAGAGGCTGAATTCTAAGGCGTTGATCTATCTTTCTATCTTTTCTTGAGCTGGTTTCATAACATTTGGTATCAGAGCTTTGGATTCTAGGGTTTCGCTGCTCCAAACAGGTCATCGTGGAATTTTCGCTATAACTTTTTTTCTGTGACGTTTCAGAAGTCGCAAAAGAAACCCATTTGAGAATAATTGGCGTTGAACCTTGGGTCCGAATTTCAGAGCTTTTTGCGCGATATTTTCGGAGATATGATCTGAGGAAGTTGGCCTTTTTGCAGACTCCTGAATTACATTCAAAACAGGTGACCTGGGGAAAATCGTCATAACTCTCTCTTTGAGGATCGGATTGAAATTTCGTAAAAAGGTACAGAAAGAGGACAGACTGTAGTTTCTTGTGTGTGTGTTTCAGATTCAAAGGTTGAAACAGTGACTCGTGGCATGTCGTACAAGTTCGCTCTACTGAACCAGTCTAAAAGCAAGTCACTGTGGGGGATTTCACATAACTCTTCCTTGGAGAATCCAATTTGGCTCAGACTTGTGGCATTGGAAAGAGGATGCAGAAGGATACTACAGGTAGAAATTTTAGAACTTGATGATCCAAAATTACAGAGATACATCAGATTCAGTATCAGGCTTCTATAAAGTGAAAAAAAGGTGTGTAGTTTTTTTTTAAATTTTTGTGTAAGCTTGGTTTAACGGAATTCAAAGGGCATAGTAAAGCATTATTATCGGTAACTGATGCCCCGAGGAAAGAAAATGCAAACACCTAGTAAGGAACCTAAAAGCTCTAGCATGACTCATGAAGAAGAAGAAGAAATGCTACATGATATATCAAAATTACAAGAACAAGTGCAACAAATGTCACGCTCACAAAAGCTAAGAGAAGCTAAGATAAGTGGCGTGGAATCTAAGATAAAGGGCATGGAAGCTAAGATGGATGATTCGAAGACAGATTTGAAGAGAGACATGGCAGATTTGAAGATAGATTTGAAGACAGATATGGAAGAATTGAAGAAGTTGCTACAAGAAAGGGTCACTAATGGTGAAAAGGTAGTAAAGGAAACTCATGATGAGAACAAAAGAAATGTTAATCATGATTCCATAGACGCTAATGTTGGATCGAAGAATCACCATATTCCAAAAATCGATATGAGGAAGTTTGATGGCAAGGATCCCGCTACATGGATATTACAGATGGAGCAATTCTTCGATCTCAATAATGTGCAAAACGCACAAAAGGTACGTATGGAAACTGTATATTTGGAACCAAATCAGTTTGTATGGTATCAATGGCTTTGCTCTCGTAAACAATTTATCACTTGGGAAATTTTTACGGAAGAATTGATAGCACATTATGAAGATACAAAAAACAACACTTTTTTTAGCCAATTGATAAGTCTCAAACAAAAGGGTTCAGTAATGGAGCACATTGAGGAGTTCCAAAAATTGAACATAAGGGTAAAAGATATTCCAGAGGAGCATAGGATTGATGTGTTCATAGGGTCTTTAAAGGATAATATCCAACATGATGTTCACCTTTGGGAACCTGATTCATTAGAGAAGGCATTCAGGTTAGCAAGAAAAATGGAAAGCAAAATTATGGCAACCAGGAAGCATACCACTCACAACTATAAAGACGGAAGTGTTGTTGCCCCTAGTCTTCCACAACCTATAAGGTTGACACCACAACAATTGGAAGAAAAAAGAGCAAAAGGGCTTTGTTACAGTTGTGATAGCAAATACACTAAAGGTCATAAGTGTGCTGAGAAGAAATTATTCTACATAGATTGTGAAGAGGAAGAAGAAAAGGAGCAAGAAAGGTCAAAAGAAGATGATATACTCCAGGAACAAAGCCTAGATGAAGAACAAATAAATCCGACCATATCTTGTAATGCATTGGCGGGAATTACCACTCCTCAAACCATCAAGATAGAAGGACAAATCAAGAAGAAAAAGGTAATAGTGTTGATTGATTCAGGAAGCACCCACAATTTTATTCATTGTAGGGTAGCAAAAGAATTGAATTGCTTCCTATATCCAGCACCAGAGTGTCAAGTGATGATTGCAAATGGAGGAACAATAAATTGCTCTGGAAAGTGCCATAATATCAAGCTATCCATGGGAGAATATGTATTGACTAGCCCAATGCTTTCCATTCCAATGGGAGGTGTAGATGTTGTACTAGGAGTCCAATGGCTACAATCCTTGGGTACAATAGCTTTTAATTTTCAAGAAATTTTCATCAAATTTTCTACAGAAGGAAAGGAAGTTGAATTAAGGGGTATTGCAGGGAAACCAGGAAAGATAATCAGCTCTAATGGTATGACAAAGCTTCTAAAAAAGGAGCAAAGAGGTGTAATTGCACAATTATGCTCGCTAGATGTTTCCACATTGGAATCATCTATTTCTCCAGATCTCCAAAAAGTCTTGGACAATCATTCCAAGGTATTTGAGACTCCCAAGGGTCTCCCACCTATGTGTGATCATGATCATGCTATTCATCTGATTCCAGGAAGTGTTCCTCCAAACATCAGGCCGTACAGATATCCCTATGTCCAAAAAAGTGAAATTGAACGTATGGTTGCAGAAATGCTAGAGGCTGGTATAATTCAACCGAGTCAAAGTTCTTTCTCAGCTCCAGTAGTATTGGTGCACAAGAAGGATGGATCATGGCGCATGTGTCCAGATTATAGGGAGCTCAACAAGCTCACTATTAAAGATAAGTTCCCCATTCCTGTTATTGATGAATTACTGGATGAATTGCATGGATCAATTTACTTCACCAAGTTGGATCTTCATTCGGGATATCATCAAATCAGAATGAAGATTGAAGACATTCCAAAAACGGCATTTAGAACTCATGAGGGTCATTATGAATTTTTGGTCATGCCTTTTGGCCTTACCAATGCACCTTCAACATTTCAAGGTTTGATGAATTCAATTTTCAAACCATTCCTTAGAAAATTTGTGTTAGTATTTTTTGATGATATACTAATCTACAACAAGTCTTGGAAGGATCATGTTGAACATGTTGACAGGGTGCTACAACTATTGGAGGAGAAACAATTATATGCAAAAAGATCCAAATGTTTCTTTGGAGTCCAGGAGGTGGAATATTTGGGTCATATTGTATCTCATGAAGGAGTTAAGGTAGACCCTAGCAAAATTAAAGCCATTAAGGAATGGAAAATCCCCACATCCATAAAGCATCTGCGAGGATTTCTTGGGTTGACAGGGTATTATCGCAAGTTTGTTAAGAATTATGGGAGAATAGCAGCACCTCTAACAACATTATTGAAGAAAGATTCATTTTCATGGACTCCGGAAGCAACAAAGGCCTTTGAACATCTTAAAGAGGCAATGTGCCAAGCACCGGTCTTAGCTACACCGGACTTCACAAAAACCTTTATTGTGGAATGTGATGCTTCAGGAAATGGAATTGGTGCTGTTCTAATGCAAGATGAAAGACCCATTGCTTTTGAAAGTCGTCCAATCAAGGGAAAGTTTTTAAGCAAAGCTATTTATGAGAAGGAAATGTTGGCAATACTCCATGCACTTAAGAAATGGCGACCCTACCTAATGGGAAGACACTTCAAGGTAAAAACGGATCATGATAGCCTTAAATACTTTTTAGAACAAAGATTATCCTCTGAAGAGCAACAAAAGTGGGTCACAAAGATGTTGGGTTATGACTTTGAAATCATCTACAAAAAAGGGAAGCAAAATGTGGTGGCAGATGCACTCTCAAGAAAGGATGAGGATGTGGAAGCATTGTTGTGTGCCATTTCTATTATCCAACCAGATTGGATAAACGAAGCAAGGGAGGAATGGAAGAATGACGAAGAAGTGTGGGCACTTATTCGAAAGCTACAACAAGATTCCAGTACTTCTGATACATTTAGCTGGCAAAATGATTTGTTATGGTACAAAGATCGCTTATACCTCTGTAAGAATTCCCAGCTAAAACAAAAGATTCTTATGGAATTGCACACTTCTCTCTTAGGAGGGCACTCAGGATTTTTAAAAACTTACCACGGGGTTAAGAAGGAATTTTTTTGGGATGGCCTTAAATCAGATATTCAAAAGTTTGTGGCGGAATGTTTGGTTTGCCAGCAAAATAAAGTTGAAACAATTAAGACACCGGGTCTATTACAACCTTTATCCATTCCAAGCCAACGTTGGGAGGAGGTTTCAATGGATTTTATCACAGGTTTACCCAAGTCTGAGGGAAAGAGTGTCATCATGGTGGTAGTTGACAGACTTACCAAGTATGCACACTTTTGTGCATTATCACATCCATTTAAAGCCAGTACAGTTTCTACTGCATTTATGGAAACAGTTCAAAAGCTACATGAAAACCCAAAGATTATTGTAAGTGACAGAGATCCCATTTTCACTGGAAATTTTTGGACAGAATTATTTTCTTGTCTTGGTACTCAGTTAGCTCATAGCTCATCTTATCATCCTCAATCTGATGGGAAAACTGAGATAGTAAACAAATGTTTGGAAGGATATCTTCGTTGCTTTGTATCTGATAAACAGACACAATGGGTCAAATGGTTGCCTCTGGCTGAATGGTGGTATAACACTTCCTTCCATACAACAACAAAAATGACCCCATTTATGGCACTTTATGGGTATAAACCACCATCCATCACATCATATTTAAGAGAAAATTCTAAGGTTCAGGCAGTGGAACATCACATCGAACATCAACAACAAGTCCTCCAACTCTTAAAGGATAACCTCGTGTTGGCACAAAATAGAATGAAACAACAGGCAGATCAACATCGCAGTGAAAGAAGTTTTGATGTAGGTGATTGGGTATTCCTACGGCTACAACCATATAAGCAAATGTCCCTAAAGCAAGCTAAGAAGGATAATAAATTATCACCAAAGTATTATGGTCCGTACAAGGTGTTGCAAAAGATTGGTACTATGGCATACAAATTGGAGCTTCCTGCAGCTTCTCGATTGCACCCAGTTTTCCATGTTTCATGTTTAAAGAAGGTTATAGGTGACAAGCTCCCAATTCAAACAATATTGCCAGAACGTGATGAGGAAGGAAAAATTATATTGGAACCGGAAGCAGTCACAGAAACAAGAACTCACCAGCTATGAAATCGATCAATTTCAGAGTATCTTATCAAGTGGAAGAACTTATCCGCTGAAGATTCCACATGGGAGGATGAGAATTTTATGCAGAAGTATCCAGAACTACTCAAGCGTTGAGGACAACACTTTTTTGAAGGAGAGGGGCATGTTGGGTCCCTATAATACTAGTGATTACCCCATTACTATTGTAGTTATACCCCTTATTTATATTGTTGTGCCCCTATTACCACCATATTGTTATTTCTGTGCCCCATAGAATCCCTCTATTGTTATTTTTGTGGCTTTATATTATTATTGTTAGGTCGGCTGGATTATATTGTGACTCCTTAGACTCCTATATATAGAAAGGAGGTTTTGTCATTTGTATCATCCAAGAATTGTTAATTTATGTAATGTAAAGGAGGTTTCCCCCTCGAAGAGGCTGAATTCTAAGGCGTTGATCTATCTTTTCTTGAGCTGGTATCAGAGCTTTGGATTCTAGGGTTTTGCTGCTCCAAACAGGTCATCATGGCATTTTCGCTATATTTTTTTTTTTTTGTGACGTTTTAGAAGTCGCAAAAAAAACCCATTTGAGAAGAAATTACGCTGAACCTTGGGTCCGAATTTCAGAGCTTTTAGCGCGATATTTGCGGAGATATGATCTGAGGAAGTTGGCCTTTTTGCAGACTCCTGAATTACATTCAAAACAGGTGACCTGGGGAAAATCGTCATAACTTTCTCTCTGGGGATCGGATTGAAATTTCGTAAGAAGGAACAGAAAGAGGACGGAATGTAGTTTCTAATGTGTGTGTTTCAGATTCAAAGGTTGAAACAGTGACTCGTGGCACGTCGTACAAGTTCGCTCTACTGAACCAGTCTAAAAACAAGTCACTGTGGGAGATTTCACATAAATCTTCCTTGGAGAATCCAATTTGGCTCAGACTTGTGGCATTGGAAAGAGGACACAGAAGGATAATACAAGTAGCAATTTCAAAATTGGATGATCCAAAATTACAGAGATACATCATATTCAATATCAGGCTTCTATAAAGTGAAAAAAGGGTGTAGTTTTTTTTTTTTAAATTTTTGTTTAAGCTTGGTTTAACGGAATTCAAAGGGCATAGTAAAGCATTATTATCGGTAACTGATTCCCCGAGGAAAGAAAATGCAAACACCTAGTAAGGAACCTGAAAGCTCTAGCATGACCCATGAAGAAGAGGAAGAAATGCTACATGATCTATCAAAATTACAAGAACAAGTGCAACAAATGTCACGCTCACAAAAGCTAACAGAAGCTAAGATAAGTGGCGTGGAATCTAAGATAAATGGCGTGGAATCTAAGATAAAGGGCATGGAAGCTAAGATGGATGATTCGAAGACAGATTTGAAGAGAGACATGGCAGATTTGAAGATAGATATGAAGACAGACATGGAAGAATTGAAGAAGTTGCTACAAGAAAGGGTCACTAATGGTGAAAAGGTAGTAAAGGAAACTCATGATGAGAACAAAAGAAATGTTAATCTGTCAAGATGTAGCATACAATTCCTCTTGGTGTGTATACTCCTTACTTCTAAAATAGTCTCTGTCCTGTCTTGAATTCCCAGCTTCTCTAATTATTCTCTGTTTTTGGAATTCAGGAAGTTAATAAGTGTTGCTGCATCCCAGGTTTTTGTCCTAAGTCTATATTAATTTTCCTTACTACCTCCTTAGACCTCTGTATCAATTCTTGTTGCTAAAAAATAATTTGTATTTAAGGCCATATTTATGTGATGGATTCACCGATTTCTGTCCATATATTTTCTTTGGCTTGGGCTAGAGTTTGACCCATAAGTGATTCACTATGAAAATTCTCAATTTTAAGATTTAGCTAATGGGTTGTTTGCAACTCTGCCACATAAAAATGATAAATCTATAACTTCTGTTCTGATAGTGTCTTGCGCTGAGCTTTTAACTTAAAAATTTCTTGTTCCTGAATGGACAAATCATTCATGGCTTTAACAAGCTCACTTGTAGAATCTGATGTCTGTGCTAGTGCTGAAGTTGATGTAGATGCTCCTACGTTTGTGGTCACTGAGATTGGGAATGCTGTAAGCGGTATTATGGCCAACTGTGCTACCTGCTCCTTCTCTTTGAGCAATTTCTCCAGTTCTACTTCCATGTCCCTGATCTGGCTGTTTTGTTTAATAACTATCCGAAATATATCTTCTTTCTACTTTTCCATCTCTCTGACTTCCTTAGCTTGTGGATCTTCTGTGGTAGGCAATTTTTGTTGTTTCCTTAATGCTTATACATCAACATCCTTTCTTTTCACCAGCTCTTATGCTGCCTTTACATCTTTGGGATTATATCCCAATTTGATCACCAAGTTTTCCAATGACTTGATCCTGGAATCATTGGTTAAGGATGAAATCCTTTCCAACTTTAGTTGTGACTGTGTATTGTTTAACGATACCTGCAATCTAGAAGTGGACATGGCAACATTTGTTAGTGTAGAATACATCATTTCACTAGTTTGTTTGTGCATGTCCATTTGATCTATTGGATGGATATGTTGTGTATCAAAACTAAACACGAATTCTTTGTAATCTATTGGTGTCCTTGGGGTTGACACTTTAGCTTCCAGGAATGCAATTTGCATTTTGCCCTTTTCTGTATCAAATGCTGAAAGGAGCCTGCACTGTGATGTAGCTGTCTTCTTCTAGAATTGTGTGTATGTTGTGGCTTTCAACATCTCATTCCTCTTTTTTATTCCCCTTGTATTTGGAAAAAATATTAGGCTTAGCGGTATCTTGAGCCAAGTCACCTGTATGTGGTGTTTCTGGAGGATCTTGTGAAACAAAGGAAGATCGAGAGCTTAGTAAAAAATACTCCTATCTTATACCTGCAAATATGTCTTTTGATGTTGTCTAAGTATGTTTACCTAACATGACTATGGTAGTCTGCCCTTCCTCCTCCTATATAAAGACTCGTGGTGGATTCTTTTTAGGCTTCTTAGTGTAGATTAAAAACTGCTTGGGTTCAATCTCTGTTACTGGAGAAGACTCTTCTTCTCTAGGAATTTTATCATGTTTCTCATGAGGGATGGGTTTCTATGAGCTGGTTGTAGATAAAATCTACTCCTATGCTTCCTACAAGGTGTTTTCCTCCCATTGGTCTCAGTTCATATATTGATCGATCTCTGGCTGAGGAGTATGTGTGTAGGGAGTAGTCTTTTGCTCCACCCTCAACTTTGAAATCATACCAAAATGGTCATAAGACCAAGTGAAGCTCAGTTTGAAGTTTAGTTGTTTCAACAACAAATCTGCTCCTTTACCAACTGTTTTGGTATTACACACAAAAGGTCCTACCTGCGCTTTGATTTTAAATTGTGCCTTTTTCTTAGCTGCCACAAAATGTAGGTCATCCATATGTATCATTTTTCTGATGTATTCTAACGGGAACAATCTCATGGGAACAAATTTTGGTAGCCTATAGGGTGGCAATTCACACCCATAGACTCTGATCTCGGTGTAATTTTGATATAAATACCAGAACATGTCTTCACCTCGTCACTAAGATGCAACACCTTCTTAATATCTGCTCCTATCCTAGCCTCCAAATCACTGTAGCAGACAAATAACTGTATACATAAACTAATCAACATAGTTTGTGAAAGTGAATTTTGTGGATTTTTTCCTAACTAGAGAGGTCCATTGTATAACTGATTGAGCACTACCCTTCTCATCCACTTCTACAAAGTGAAGGGAAACCTGTTTGATTGATGATAAATAAACATATAAACTAACACAACAACATATTTGAAGGCTCCCTCTATAGGAAACTTCATGAATTGCTCATGCATTGCCTCTGCAATAAATTCACTGTAATTAAAAACAACAGGTTTCTCACCAGTGGTAAAAATTGAGAGGAAGCCAACAATGGCCTCATCAACCCACTGATCAGAGTGATAACCAAGTAGGTATGAGATGATGCTGATGATTTGTTTAGTTATCTTAGGGAATAAAGAAGATGAGTATGCAGGGTTTGTTTTAGGTAACTAGCATCTTCAGGAAGAAATATTTCGAATATTTTTGCTCTTTGAAGGAAGGTTAAGTTCTTGTAGAGCTCTGTCAGAGAGTCTACTGAAAGTGGCTTAGAAGAATTTAGAATTGTCACTTGGAGCATTTGAGATATGGCTTCAGCTGTGATGGTGATCATAATTTCACCATTTCAGCTCATAATCGCTCTTTGGGAGGGTACATAGCTCAAATGACACCAGGAGACTAGTTTAGGGAAGTGATGGGTCTGTGGGAACATGAATTGAGGGAGGATAGAATCCCATAGATTTAATTCATCTGTTTGATCTAAGAATTTCTGCTTCAACCAATTGTGAAGTTTGAACAAGTCGAATTCAGAGTTAGTTTTAGCAATTTTATACTGCAGATCAACTAAGGGTAGATGATCCAGACTAATAGGAAGGGGTAGCATAGGATTTTCCTATGGTTTCTTTCCCTTTTCCTTAGGGGTTCTAGTCTTAAGAGGCATTGTCAATATTGAAAAGTAAAAGCAGGGGGACGATGACACTGATATTACCTGGAAAAGGAAGCTGGTAGCAGAATGCTCAAGTGGGGTCTCTGATAGTGACTAGATCATTGTCGCTGGGCAGTTGTCTATTTCTTGCGACAACATGGAGGATGAAAGCATGTACAGGTTGTGCAAAATAGGTGGAATAAAGGAATTTGCGGTTTTAACCATGCTTAATAAGGTAGTTTTTAAATTATCGTTTGTTTTCTACCGTTCGACTTTTATCGTTACAGGGAGCGGGAGAAGTTAATGGGCGTAATGGTTTATTGATGTGGGCAGGGGAGTGCCAGATGGCGGCTTTGATTGGGAGTGAGACAAATTCTCTGGACACGTTTAAATGGAAAGGAAGGTTAGGGGAGTGGGGTCCGCTATGCTAAGGTGGTGGACGGTGAATGGGGTCGAGAAGGGTGTTGTGGCAGATAGGCACTGTTGGAAGAGCGAGAGGTCAATGTTGCACGACTTTTCGGGGGTGGGGGGGGGCATGATTGAAAAGGAGAGGGGGGTGCGAAATGGTGTGGGGGTGAAACATAGCGGGGCTTTTAGAAACCCCCTGCCCCCCATGAATAAAGTTGAATGGCGCTGGGCGGGGGGGGGGGGGGGGGGACAATGATTAAAAAGGAGAGGGGGGTGCGAAATTATGTGGGGGCAACACGTAGCGGGGCTTTTGGACCCCCCCTCCCCTCCATGAATAAAGTGGAATGGAGCTTGGGGGGGGGCAAAAACACTTCCCCGCCATTGATCCGGGTGGGGAAGTTCTCGCCTGTTGATTTGCCACAATAAAAGTCATGTAGACAAAACTATTTTGTCATCATTGAACTTTATTACAACTTTGGAAATGTTAAGGTATAATATACATCATTACAAACAATTAATCATGTTCAACCTCATGATTAACATACTCAAAATCAAATTAACTAATTTAAATAAAATTAATCACATCTAGGGCGCATTTGATTTTGCAAGCCCATTTATTCATTTTTCTAAGGTTTTTAGATTATTTTTTCCATGTCAGCTAACCATGATTAAATGGTGTGATTAACTACACTAATCAAACTCAATCATGATTAAACTGTGTGATTGATTTATTCACTCACCTAATTAAATTTATTTTCAGACTAATCACGTTTAAACAATGTGATTAGACTACCTATTTCTAATTCTCATATTCACAATGTGGCATTTTAAAAAGCTGCACACTTTATTTACAAAAATTATTGTAGTAAGATTTCATGCAATTATGATTTTTCTTGGTGGAATTTAGACTTTCTCACCTAGGGGGACATTTTCATATATTTTTTCTCTTTTTGTTTTTCTTTTCTTTTCTTCCTTTATTCTATTTTTTCGGTCCCCAACAATTTATTTTTCTTTTTCTATATATATATATATTTCTTTTGGAAATATATTTCAAACATGAAACATTATTTACATTTTTTTTAACAACATCTTTCGGAAAAATGACATAAGATATATTCTCGTCGACGCGTTTCGAGCCAGCCAATGTGGTTCATCATTAGGACAAGATGAGGAACCAGATCCAGGCATTGTAATAAATAGATGTAGAGAGCTGCTAACTAGCTGTTAGCGAGTAACAACTAGTTTGACTAAGGGCAGAAATTAGTAAAGGTTTTGACCAAAAAAAGGTAAGGGAATCTAATTAAATAATTTATTTTTTTATTTTGATAAAATAATATTATAAAACAAGAAGTTATAATATGTTGATTTAATAAAATAATTATTTTTTATTAAAACTTTTTATAACCCCTTATAACCCTATTAATGAATATTATTATATATAATATTCTAAAAATATTAATATTAATGGTTTAATCCTATTCATATCCCCAAATATTAACTAATATAAAAATAGTTTTAGAGAGCCATAAAATAAATAATAGGTGGATTAACAAATAATAATAATATAAATATATAAATAATATTAAAAAGTAATAATAATATTGTTTAGGGGAATAACATATATTAAAATGGTTAGTAATAATATTAAATAGTAATAAAATTGAGATACTATAAATTACAAAATTATATATATATAGAAAGCAAGCGTAAGAATCCAACATCTACTGATACTCCAAACATCATCTCTATTTAAATTAATAGGTCTCTTTTCAATTTATAAGGCCTCCCTAAATTTACGATGATGAATTGTATATATATATATATATATATATATATATAGGAAGAAGGCGCGCATGAATATAGCATCTGCTGATACTCCAACCATCATCTCTATTTAAATTAATAGGCCTCTTTTCAATTTCTAAAGCCTCCTTAAATATTTTATGACTCTCTAAAATTATTTTTATATTAGTTAATATTTGGGGATATGAATATGATTAAACCATTAACATTAATATTTTTAGAATATCCCCCGGATGCGGGTGTTCGCACGACAGAAGGTGAGAGGCCACATGGCCAACATGTGCCGCCACGAGATTTTATGTGGGAGGACACTCAGATCGCCGCCGAGGAATTAAATTCTGAGGCATTAGCTCAGAGCCTTCAATGAAATCTAAGGCGAATTGTGGAGGTTGCAGAGCGCATTTATGGTGCCCAGGATTCAAGAGAATGCTGAGAGGGTTAAGTTGGGTGATTGTATGGGGAAGAACCATATTCAGAGTGAGAGGCACGCTGCGCAGGCTGGTGTGGGCAATCTCTTCCTTCTGGCAGACGCTGCGGTTGTTACAGCCAGTTCACAAGCGGTCAAGGGATATTTCGAGCTTGAATTCCCTGTTGACAGAGGCGTGGGTATCACTGTGTTATTTTCAAGAGTTGAGGAGAGAGAACTTCACTCCGCTGGGAAGCGACTCGAGCAGGGGCAACCTACAATTGAAGCTCTGTTTTATACCGCCAGCTCCACTGCCAACATGGCCAGGCCAAGGGAAAGAATGCCATGCAGACGCGGCTCTGGTCGAGGGGGCTCCTCACGCCATCCAGCAGCGGATTCCCACCACCATTGCTGTTGTTGTTACTGTCACAGAAGGGCCGGGGCTACCCACATGCAGGCTACCCAGTTCATGGACACGGGCAGCCCCACTGCAGGACCACCCTCTCTTCCAGCGTTTGGCACTGCAGTTTTCACCCTTGGAAGCATCAGTGCACACATCTCAGTCCTATTCATTAAGGACACCAAGGAAGATGAAGATGGTTCGGGCAGCAGGGAAACGCTATCCGATGAACAACCGGAAATTGCCGAGGAAAGAACAGTGGGAGCTCCTGACCAGGCTCCCATCCAACCTCAGAAGCAGGAGGCGTCGTCCTCCAAGAAAGCTGCAGGGGAAGAATGGGAAGGCCTCCCTGAGCATTATGGATGGGCTCCGATTATCGAGGAGAAGCCTGAGGAGTAGCATTCAGCGGCACGCTCCGTCGACCATCTTTTTGTTCAGGTCCGGTTTAAGTCTTCTGTCTCGGTCGCTATCTGTGTCTGTGTATGGGAAAAGTTATATGTTTATGTCTGGGTCTTTCAAGTTCATGTGCAGGTCTTTATATGCTTTGGTTCAGTTAGTAGGTCTATTAAGGGCGCTAGCACAGGTCCTCGGTCGCCCCTGCGAGGGAAGTTTTTTGCTTCAAAGCCCCTGCGTGGGTGATTTTGGTTTGGAATGAAAACTATGATGTGTTTTGTAGTGGTTTGGATACAATTCCGGATGGAAATGTCGCCCCTGTGAGGGCTACTTTGGAGTTGCAAGCTGCCAACCCACAGTGCCACAGTCGGCCATGGGCAACCTGTCTTTCTGTCTGTAATGTTTATCTGTACATAATATAATAGAATAGCATAGTTTTACTGAGAAAAAAAAAATATTTTTAGAATATTATATATAATAATATTCATTAATAGGGTTATAAGGTGTTATAAAAAGTTTTAATAAAAATTAATTATTTTATTAAATCAACATATTATAACTTCTTGTTTTAGAATAGCATAGTTTTACTGAGAAAAAAAAAATATTTTTAGAATATTATATATAATAATATTCATTAATAGGGTTATAAGGTGTTATAAAAAGTTTTAATAAAAATTAATTATTTTATTAAATCAACATATTATAACTTCTTGTTTATATATATATATATATATATATATATATATATATATATATATATATATATATATATATATATATATATATATATATCTATATTATTTAATTAGATTCCCTTACCCTTTCTTGGTCAAAAACTTTACCAATTTCTGCCCTTAGTCAAATTAGCTGTTACTCGCTAACGACTAGTTAGCAGCTCTCTACATCTATTTATTACAATGCATGGATCTATTTCCTCATCTTGTCCTGAATATGAACCACACTCGTTGGTTTGAAACACGTCGACGAGGATATCTCTTACATGATTTTTTCTGATAGATGTTGTTAAAATTATTATGGATCACAGAAGTCTTAACTCAAATATTATTTACATTTTTTCAAATATAAATCATTAGGTCAAAACAACTCATCCTATGAAATATAGGACCCTAACACGATTGTTGCGCTCGATTTTCGGTTTTGCTTATGTATGGTGTAAGGCATTGCCACTTTGATTGTGGTGTTGTATTGTTGTTATTGGTTCATGGTTTTCTTCTTGTTTGCTCCTTGGCTTGCCTTTTATGTTTTGAGCCTTGGGAATTGTTTGGGAAAGAGGAAAGTTAATGGAGCTCGGGGAGAGCTCTGTGGTACCCAACAGGTAATGTAAGACATGAATGAAGCTCGGTGTATGAGTAAGCGAGTGGAAGGTAAGAATATGACAGTCGGTTGGACTGGTTAGGTCCATTGTGGTAAATGAATGATGAGAGAAAAATCATGGGAAATTTAATCAAGAAAATGTGAAGTAAATGGACCTGAGGTGTTAGATGCCTTAGCTATGTTGGGACTATTGTTCCCAATATGGCACATGTGTTGCATGAATAAAGGAAGTTCTCTTAACCTTGACCTTATAATACCTGGAAATTTCGTTGTGATCATGATTATGTTGATGTTTATATATGTATACATGTAGGCGTGTATGTATGTCATGTCTGACAGGGTGATCATGAATCATTATTATTTTATGCTAATGTTTATATGTACATATGTATGTATGTATGTCGTTGACTGACGAGATCATTATTATTTTATGATGTATGTATGTGTACATGTATCTATGTCATTGTCTAATAAGGTCATCAGGAATCATTCTCGTGGATGAATGATTTCTTACGCAGGAAAATGACATGAAGAGGTTCCTGGTCTATGAGGAATCAAGTGGGAAGAGTAGTCATGACAAATATACAAGGTCAGTATCATGTGGTTATGAATTGGTATTATATTCTTGTATTATGCCTATGTTATGTTATGACAGGTAACACTGAGAGATACATCAACGAAATAAAGTAGTGTAGTTTGTGGCATGTTGGGACAAGCATGGATAAGACACTAGAAGCAAGGTTTCTTGGTAGAGACAATGTGATGTTGGATGTGAGGTACTATTGTTGTGCATATGTTTTATATGTTGTACATGTTGCATCTATGATGTTGTGCACATGCGGCGTTGGGTATACATAGCGTGTGTACATGTTGTTTATACTACGCTATGTACAAGATGGTACAGATAGTGTTGTGCGAATATTGCATATACAATGCTGGGTATAGATGGTGCTATGTACATGACGGATATGCAGTGTTGCATGCATATGATGCTGTGCACATGTTGGACATGCAATGTTGTGTACAGATGATGCTATGTACATGTTGGATATGCAATGTTATGTACATATGGTGTT